>JAVJIX010000106.1:2910000-3340000 GCA_036785185.1 Paratrypauchen microcephalus | reverse complement strand
TGAAGTGACCCAAATCCGATTTTTTCGCCTCTATGCGACCTGTATCTGATCTTATAATGACCGTCTGAACGACACAGATCCGATTTTTTCAAATGTGACCCAGGCCACTTGGATATGTGGTCCTAAATCCGATACATATCCGATCTTTTGGCATGCGACTTCAGTCTGAACGGCCAGGTCACGTTCATCCGACCCGGGCGTGTTTCCTCCAGCGAGAGTGATACAAGTAAATGTACACAAAAAAAACTTTCTTCTCATCATGCGAAAATAGTATAATATACTATTATGAACTCCGTATCAGTGAAGCGGCGAAGCACATAGCAATCCCACCACTCTTGTTTGCGACTCCGCACCCACACGTTCATTTCTACGGACGTTGCTGCCACTGCCCCACAAAACGCCGTGGCCAAAAACCTCGTCCTTCTCCTTCTCCGTCTCCTCCTTAAAACAAATAAGCTGTACATGTTCTGGCTCTGGTACGCACCAACTTTAGGCTACTTCTGTAAACAATGAGCACGTCCGCTGCGTGTGACGTCATCGTGTCCTCCAATGCGCATGCGGGACACTTTTGGGCGTTTAAAGTTCACACTGGAGATCACGTACAAGTGGCATATGGAAATGTGAACGACCTCGCAAAAAAATCAGATTTTACAAAAAAATCGGAACTGAGCATTAAGCCCTGCAGTCTGAACGTAGTCCAAGTGGCCTGGGTCGCATTTGAAAAAATCGGATCTGTGTCGTTCAGACTGTCATTAGAACATCAGATACAGGTCGCATAGGGGCGAAAAACTCGGATTTGGGTCACTTCAGGCTGCAGTCTGAAGAGAATGTTGTCACCCACAGCGTTCGACTCCGCTCAAATGAAGCTCACAAGGCTGGCAGTTATAGGGACGAATATGGAGTTTCATATTAGGAATAGGAATTAATTTATGGACAAAATGGTGAAACTAAAACTCCAGGAACATGTAGAGCGGGTTAATACGAACATTTTAAGTCTAACATGATGAAGCTCTCTGCAGCAGTTACAGAGGGGGGCTTAAAAGACACTTAAATGGCACTGACACTGCTGCTGTTAGAAAAACATGGAAACTAACTAAAACAGGGGTCGGCAACCTTTACCACTCAAAGAGCCATTTGGACCCGTTTCACACAGTAAAGAAAACACTGGGAGCCACAAAACCCTTTTGAAATTTAAAATGAAATAACACTGCATATAACGTTTTTGTTTGTTTGTTTGTTTGTTTGTTTGTTTGTTTGTTTTTTTTACCATTGTGCCATAGAATTACATTATGAAAATGAACGAACTAAAATAAAATATATTTTAATTAAATACAGTGGTCCCTCGCTGTTTCACTGATTTTTTTTATAGTGTATCAATACGCATTGTGTTCTGCATCCTGATTGGCTAAAGGACTGTAGACCTTTGTCTTTGTCAGTCATTCTCCTCCGTGTCTCCTGTACAGAATGCGGTCAGTTTGCCAAATTTAAATGTTTGATCACGAGCAGTGTGACTGTGAAGCAGTGAGGACTGAGCATTTGGGCACATGCCAGAAGGGCCGCAGCCGTGCGTCTCATGTCCGCGTGCACACTTCTCCGGGTGGTTAACGCGCACTGGGAAGTAGCGGCAGGGTTTCCGCAAAAGGAACTGGTGGAACCTGGAGTCCAGGTGGTGGAATCAGTCCTGAGACCGCACGGATGCGTTCTCACTACAACAAAACCCGCAACAGCGCAGCGGCGCCAGGCGCCTCGGTCAGAAGGACTGTGAAATACACGCATATTTATACACGCAATATAAAGCTGACTACATCACGGATTTAGCCTATTGCGGGTTATTTTTACAATGTAAACCCCGCGATAAATGAGGAACCAATGTACTGAGCCGCATCAGAGGGATCAAAGAGCCGCATGCGGCTCTGGAGCCGCGGATTGCCGACCCCTGAACTAAAACTATCAGAGCCACTCTAAAAACGAATTAAAACTAACCGAATTAGAGGAAAAAGGTCAAAACGAACTAAAACTAAACTATAATGAAAAATCCAAAACTATTATAACCTTGTGTTCTGTTCTCTTCTGTTATTTCATGTTCTGTGATGTTCTATTATATCCTGCTATCTTATGTTAATTTATTTTATTTGTTTATTTATCAGAGAGAATTCACATAAATATGTACCTACACAAAGAGGTCATATGTTTGCGCAGGTTATAGCAAAAATGCTAATTCTGCCCTTCAGTCCCTGGACAGGCTAGTGGCATGAATGGTGCATACCAATAAAATATAATGTTTACTAATGCAGTCATCCACTCAGGCAGTACGTAAAACTATAGCCCCATTCAATCTCAATCACCACATCCATACATATTTACATAATGTGTAAATATGTACTGTATTTATCAGTGGCGGACCGTGCATTTCACACCTGGGCCTTCAGTAGTGCTCCGTCTGAATCACTCAACCCCTCATTAACCATTTTGTTATTAAAAAAAAACACATTTTACTATGCAGAAATGAGCCTTGCGTTGCATATAGAAAATTCCTGTAGCCACAATAAATGCCTCAACTGAATAAACAAACCAAGAGTGAACAAGTGTCGTTCTGCAACTACAGCCAGCAAAAAACATTAATAATAACCTCATAAACTTGCAGTGTTGTATAAAGTAGTGGAAAATCAAACTCAAGTAAAAGTATAGGTACCCCTCCCAAAAATGACTTTGGTAAAAGTCGAAGTCACTGACTGAAATGTTACTTGAGTAAAAGTCTTAAAGTATCTGGAACTTCCTGTACTTAAGTATGACAAGTAATGTAAAAATAAATGTACTCAAGTAATGTCATTAAAAGTACAAGTAAAAGTATCAAGCAAAGGCAGTCTGAATTTAATATTTTTTAATGTTCGCCCCCCCCCCCGTCCCCCCCTCCCCCAAACCTTTTTAAAAAAAAATAACAGTGCTGAAAATAAGGCATACATAAAACCATTGAAGGAGTGTTTTTGGAGGAAGAGGGTTTTTTTTGCAATTGGGCCCTTAATTCTACTGTAAAACACCATGTTCGGCTCACCCATGGTAGTTTTGTGTCATATGGAGCACTGTCGAAGATATTGGGTTTAGTGATATCCATGAAACGCCTTTCTCATTCGTTACACTTAGCCTACAGCTATGCCTTCCCTTGAGCCGAAAAAGCTAGGTAGCCTGTTGGCTCCAACATCGTCAAATACGCTTTGTGTAACCGAAACAATGTCACACAGTTAATTTCTACATGTTCTGCTCAAGGTTTCACAACAATGTCTAGAATGTCCATGCTATGGTTACTGAAATTGGAATATAGACGCTAACAATTTCATTAATCTCGAACTTACCTCGATGTGTTTCTTGAGGTTGGACGGGGAGTTTCTGTAAGATAGGATTTCCACGTTTCTTGGAAGGCACAAGAGGCACTTCATTCGACAGGACGAATCCTTCATATCAGCGTAAGAGAACATTGTGTTTAAGTACGGCCAGGGATGCTCATCGTCAGGTCCCCCTTCATTTGTAGCCGACGGGGACGCTGTCTCCTCTTCCATCAGGGATGCTGTTTGATTAAACTAGCTGCATGAAACCAACAGGTGTAGGCTGATTGTCATGTGCAAGTAGCGAACAAGCCCAGGCACGTCCTGACTTCCTTGTAGTCAGTAGAGGTTTTTTGTAATGAGTAAATAAACGGCACATTGAAAATGTATCGGAGTAAAAGTATGCAATTAAATTGGAAATGTAGTGAAGTAAAAGCAGGGCTCTCAAGTTTTGAAGATTGCTAGGAGTGATATTTCTGGGGGGGGTTATAAAATGAAACCAGGGGGGATGGTGGAAGGGCAGGGCAGAATTTGAAGGTACTTTGTTAATATGGAAATGCTTTTATAACTAAAAGTCCATATTATCATTCAATAATGCACAGGATAATATGTTATCACACACAGTCTTGGTTTAGTGTTGGTTTAGTCCTGGTTTAGACCAGTTTTAGACCTGTTTTAGTCCTGGCTTAGTCTTGGTTTAGACCTGGTTTAGTTTTGGTTTAGTCCCGGTTTAGATCTGGTTTAGTCTTGGCTTAGTCCTGGTTTAGACCTGGTTTAGTCCTAGTTTAGACCTGGTTTAGTCCTAGTTTAGACCTGGTTTAGTCCTGGTTTATTGCTGGTTTAGACCCGGTTTAGATCTGGTTTAGTCTTGGCTTAGTGCTGGTTTAGACCTGGTTTAGTGCCGGGTTAGTCCCGGTTTAGTCCTGGTTTAGACCTGGTTTAGTCTTGGTTTAGTCTTGGTTTAGTCTTGGTTTAGTCCCAGTTGAATCCTGGTTTAGACCCGGTTTAGACCCGGTTTAGTCCTGGTTTAGTCCTGGTTTAGTCTTGGTTTAGTCCTGGTTTAGTTCTGGTTTAGTGCCGAAATAGATGCAGAAATAATCTGATATGACTCACCCATGAGAACGCGGTCACTCGTATCCATGTATGCACGTGTCACGGTCTTTAATAATCCGGAGCTCCGGAGAAAAGGACATATCCCGAACTTATCCCGTGTCCCGAGACGAGAGTTCCTTCTTACGTAGCATTAACGTAGTAAGTTAAGGATCCTTATTCTCTTGGAAATGCCGCGTAAACATTCACGCAGCTCGCGCCTCACAGCTGATCACTCAACTCCAGTACTGGTGTGCGAGTGACTTTTTTTTCGCTGAAAACGCGCGGTGCCTGCATTAATTTACCGATTTTCTGGGCACAGAAGCGCTGTGAACAGTGGCTACAGTTTTGAATTGCTTAAAACAATTTCAGCGTGAGAAATACCATGTGTGGCGTGTGAGCGTGTGAACACGTCGAATTGCGTGTGTCACACTCTCAAAGCGTGAGACTTGAGAGCCCTGAGTAAAAGTAAAAGTAATCTTTTTTTTTTTAAACTCAAGTAAAGTACAAAGTCTCCCAAAATGTACTTAAGTACAGTAGTGAAGTATTATTACTTCGTTACTATACAACACTGTAAACTTGGAATGATAGCAACAGTTCACTAACCAAAAAATCAGATTATTTGAAAACAAAATCCATCCTCCTCTCTTTCCTAAAAAACAGTTCAATCACCCTGTCATGTAGATTTCTTGACAATGTCCAGCTTTTCTTGAAAAGTCCTTCTTGAAAATAAAGTAAATCTGCCACCAAATCTATTTCTTCTCCTCATTTAGCCATCGTGGGCTGACTAAATATATTTTTTTAGCGTACTATCAGTCATCAACAAAGCGCGGCTAATGCAGTGTGCTAGCTTGCGTAGCTACGCTCTCTGATTATCCAATCAGCAGGTCTGAATACGGTGACGTTGCCTACGCCCGCTAGAGGGCCCCGGTGACACCAACTCAAAATCTGATTGGTTGAAGTATCGACATTGATTTGGCGTTAGAGGGCCTGCAGAATTGCCTGGTTTACACCTGACCATATCACAAGTGATATATGGTCTGGGAGCCACCTTCGAAATATCTCGTAGCGGAGGTGTGGTTTACGATCGCCAAAGGCCGTTTATTGGGCGTTACGAATGTCTATCATTTGGCGTATACGTAGCCCAGAGCCAATCATGTCAGTTGTCAGTTCAAACTACAGGTTTCCGTTTGTCACGCAGTACGCGTCACCGTCTTTCCACCCCTCCCCGCTCTCTGATTGGCTCCCAGAATCGGAAGAGCTCACTTGCCATAGTTTCCAGGCTGTCTTTCAGATCGGAACGAACAAAAGCAGCCTGGGATTTCACAGGTTACCTGCAGAACGGATAGTGAAGGTCTCTTTGACTTTGACCCTGCCTGGCAACAAAGGATAGCTGAAATGTGATTGGTTAAATGCTCCAATATGAAAATACATGTCTGGAAGCACCATAACAGGGCTCTCAAGTTTTGAAGTTTGGTTGGAGTGAGATGTATATTAGGGGAGGGGGGGTACGAGTGACATTTTTTTTTCGCTGAAAACGGCGAGGTGCCTGCATAACTAACTCTTCTAAGCCACACAGACCGATTTTCTGGGTACAGAAGAGCTGTGACCAGTGGCTAGAGTTTTGAATTGCTTAACAAAATTTCAGCGTGAGAAATACCATGTGTGGCGTGTGAGCGTGTGAACTCGTTAAAATGCGTGTGTCACACTCAAAGTGTGAGACTTGAGAGTGCTGATGCAGCATAACCATCTGAAACACAGTAAAAGGAAATGGACAGACCATTTGGAATTATTTAATGTAATTATTATTACATGGACAAAATATAATTCAGATATTTACACATATTACACATACACATACTGTACACATATTCAGATATTTTTTAGGCCAGCAGAGAAGGCCTTGAAGGCCCTGACGGCCCACCTCTGGTATTTATTATATACAGTTCAGGTCGCTGCGTTCAAAAATAGCTATAAGTCCAAATATTTGTGCAAAGAAACACAAATCTAGTACAGACTGCTGTCTCTTCAGTCCCAGCAATAATTCGATTATTTTCTGTTTTCTCAATTTTCCGTTATTGTTATTGTGTTGTTCGAAATCCCGTGTCTCGTAGTGGCATTAAAGATTATATTCCTTGAGCACTGCCACTTGTTGCAAACACACCAGACATACAGGTTCCCCATTCACCACCGTGAACAAATAGGAATTAACCCATTTTTCTTGGAAAATCCTGCACTCGGCGTCCACTTTTCTCATTTTTGACCTTTTGCTGATGAGGGCGTCACGGTCAACAGTCAAAACGATGGTCCTTTAAGAGGCGAGTCTTCATTTGTGCTGCTCTGGTGGGAGGGGCCACGCACAGAGGAGACGCTGCTATGCTAAACTACACAGAAAATGAATAATAATAAATAATAATATTTTAATTAGTGCTGTCAGGCTATTAAAAAAATAATCAAATTAATTACAGGATTTGTAATTAATTACTCTAATTAATCTCATTTTAAGAGTATGAGAGTGATTGAGGTAGAGTGAACGAGTGATCGAACAAGTGAATGAACCTGCTTTGTGATTGAGTTTGTCAGTTTTTCTGTGGTCGCTTTGCTCATTCGTTTCTCAAATTCTGCAAGTGTGGTTTGTTGGTTTGTTGGTTTGTTGGTTTGTTGGTTTGTTGGTTTGTTGGTTTGTTGGTTTGTTGGTTTGGTGGTTTGGTGAAGTGTGCTCACGCTCTCTGTATCACCGGTAACGATGGATCTTGTCCGGACGTGTTTATCGTTCAAATGATCCGTCAGGCTGGAGCAGCTTCGGTGATCGGAAAATTATTTTTGACAAAAGCTACAAATCACCACGTTCTTGTTGATCGTCCCGTCTTCGTTCTTTTTATAAATAAACTTGCCGTTCAAAGGCCCTGGCAGCGATTTGCTCATCGCCCGCCAAATTTAAAATGCACGTGCATTGAATTACCACTCATAATTAATTGCATTAATTTTATAAAGCGTTAATTTGCAGTGTAATTAATTAATCTAATTAACACCTTAAACTGACAGCCCTACTTTTAATAGAAAATTAAAATATAATTCAAATATTAATAGAAAATCAGCTGAGGGCCAGATTAAAGGTCTTGGAGGGCCGGATCTGGCCCCCGGCCCGCATGTTTGACACCCCTGATTTAGTTATGTTATGTTATGATATGTTATGATATGATATGAATTGATATGTTATGTGATGTAATGTTGATGAGGACAGCAGTCTGGCTCCACCGTTCTGTGGTGTCCTGTCTTGTTGTAGTGTTGTGTTCTGTTGTGTTGTGCTCTGTCTTGTTGTGGTGTTGTGTTCTGTTGTGTTGTGTCCTGTCTTGTTGTGGTGTTGTGTTCTGTTGTGTTGTTTTGGTGTTGTGTTGTGTCCTGTCTTGTTGTGGTGTTGTGTTGTGTCGTGTCCTGTCTTGTTGTGGTGTTGTGTTGTGTTCTGTCTTATTATGGTGTTGTGTTGTGTTCTGTTGTCTTGTTGTGGTATTGCGTTGTGTCCTGTCTTGTTGTGGTGTTGTGAGGATGCAGACAGTGATCCGGCTCCACAGTTGTGTTGTGTTCTGTTGTGTTGTGTCTTGTCTTGTTGTGGTGTTCTGTGGTGTTGTGTTGTGTCCTGTCTTGTTGTGGTGTTCTGTGGTGTTGTGTTGTGTCCTGTCTTGTTGTGGTGTTCTGTTGTGTTGTGTTGTGTCCTGTCTTGTTGTGGTGTTGTGTTGTGTTGTGTTCTGTCTTATTATGGTGTTGTGTTGTGTCCTGTCTTGTTGTGGTGTTCTGTTGTGTTGTGTCCTGTCTTGTTGTGGTGTTCTGTTGTGTTGTGTCCTGTCTTGTTGTGATGTTGTGCTGTGAGGATGCAGACAGCGCTCCGGCTCCACAGTTGTGTTGTGTTCTGTTGTGTTGTGTCTTGTCTTGTTGTGGTGTTCTGTGGTGTTGTGTTGTGTCCTGTCTTGTTGTGGTGTTCTGTGGTGTTGTGTTCTGTCTTGTTGTGGTGTTCTGTGGTGTTGTGTTGTGTCCTGTCTTGTTGTGGTGTTCTGTTGTGTTGTGTTGTGTCCTGTCTTGTTGTGGTGTTCTGTTGTGTTGAGTTGTGTCCTGTCTTGTTGTGGTGTGCTGTTCTGTTGTGTTGTGTCCTCTCTTGTTGTGGTGTTCTATTGTGTTGTGTTGTGTCCTGTCTTGTTGTGGTGTTCTGTTGTGTTGTGTTGTGTCCTGTCTTGTTGTGATGTTGTGCTGTGAGGATGCAGACAGCGCTCCGGCTCCATGTGTGAAGCAGCTCTGACAGTTTGTATGTCACGGCGGCGTTGGTGTCGAACAGGCTCCGTCACTGTCTCACCAGCGTATTCACGAGAGCTCCAACATGAATCAGCCTCGTGTTTGTCTCATCAAACACCAACACGCTCAAACCACATCACCAACACACTCAAACCACATCACCAACACGCTCAAACCACATCACCAACACGCTCAAACCACATCGCGTTTACAGGCCCTGTACGCCATCTTCTCCCCGTGTATTTGAGCAAAATGCGTCTTGTCCAAGCACAGATATAATGTATATTGTGCTGTGTATATTGTATAAGCGGCTCTCAAGGTCAAAATAAGTCTGCTGTGTGCTCAAATTAGATAGAATTGTATTATCCAATTATCAGGAAGTGCACGTTAGCATGCTTGTTGCTGTTAGCTTTACTGTGATGGCAAAACTCAGCATTTATAAACTCATCTTGGTGAATAATTAGGGCTCTCAGAAAACAGAAATTAAGTGAGGAATAGCTTTCTACCACTGCAAACTGTTTGAAATTAAATGACAGTTCTGTTTTTTGCATTTTTAAGACAAGAAAAGGAACAAGAAAGACACAAAAACTGAATTTTGATCCAGATCTGTCCTTGTTAGCTGTATGCTGGGACCCTTACCTTGATCTGGTTTGGGCATCGTAAGGCTTCTATACGTCATCCTAAGGTGCATTCAAGTAGCTGTACCTGATTTTTTTTTATTTTTATTTTGTATTAAAACATGAGGAATTAGTTAATTTTGAACAGTTTACAGTGGTCCTTACCTTATGCATTCAGAGCATCCTTTTGATGCACACTGCACATTTTTGGACATCTGTAAATAGGTATTTATTCCTTTACTGCTTTTAGATTTTTGTCCTTAGAAAGTTTTTCAGAATCAGAATCAGAAAGGTTTTATTGCCATGTGAGTGAACATGTTCCCACATTAGGAAATTGCTTCAGTGCTTGGAGCGGAATGTAAACAAACACTTAACATGCAGCAAAGAAAGCAGAAACACAAAATTTACAAATTTACAAGAATATAACAGTGCAGGTAGTGATCAGTGCAAACAGACAGGTGCAAAAAATACAGCACAGGGTCATGTGACTGACAGAGCGGCGGGTGGGAACAGTCCTAGTGTTATTATTATTCAAGAGTCCAACAGCAGAGGGGAAGAAGCTGTTTTTATGGCGAGAGGTTCTGGTCTGAATGGACCGTAGCCTCCTGCCTGAGGGGAGCAGCTTGAAAAGTCCATGACCAGGGTGAGAAGGGTCAGATGCAATCCGACCTGCACGTGTCCGTGTCCTGGAGGTGTACAGGTCCTGAAGAGATGGAAGATAAGATAAGATAAGATAAGATAATCCTTTATTTGTCCCACAATGGGGAAATTGCAGTGTCACAACACAAGTTTCAGAAACAGTTGGAAAATATGAGCATGCATCAAAATGAAGTATGTACAATCAAATAAAAAACACAACACTGTAAGGTTAAAAGGCACAGGAACGCTGCACAATAAATGTCTTTGATTCTGAGCAGTGAACAAACAGCAGATAAAGTGACTCCAGTTCAGTAATATATAATATCACTACAGTAAAGTGACTCAGATGATTGTGTACAGTGCAGTGATGGACAGTGACTTTAAATAATATTGCACATGTAATTATTACTATGGAGATGACACATGGTTGCTATGGAGATCAACATGACTAGCATTGATCATTGTACAGTCTGACAGCAGCAGGAAGGAAAGATCTGCGAAATCTCTCTTTAACACAGCGAGGGTGAATCAGTCTGTCACTGATGCTGCTCTCTAGAGCCGACAGAGCGTCCTGCAGGGGGTGACACTCATGGTCCAGCATAGACATGAGTTTAGCCAGGACCCTCTTGTCCCCCACCTGCTGCACCGAGTCCAGAGGACAGCCCAGGACTGAGCTGGACTTCCTGATGACCTTGTCCAGTTTCTTCTTCTCCCTCTCTGTGACGCTGCTGCTCCAGCAGACCACACCGTACAGGATGGCTGATGCCACCACAGAGTCATAGAAGGTCAGGAGTGGCCCTCTCACTCCAAAGGACCGCAGTCTCCTCAGGAGATAGAGCCGACTCTGGCCCTTCCTGTACAGTGCATCTGTGTTATGAGTCCAGTCCAGTTTATTGTTCAGATGCACACCCAGGTACTTGTAAGAGTCCACTCTCTCAATGTCCCTTCCCTGGATGTTTACTGGTGGGGAAGCAGCAGAGTGGCGTCTGCGGAAGTCCACCACCATCTCCTTGGTCTTCCCCACGTTGATGAGAAGGTGGTTCTGCTGACACCAGTCCACAAAGTCCTGCGTTAGTCCTCTGTACTCTGTGTCATCATCGTCTGTGATGAGACCAATGATGGCGCAGTCATCTGAGAACTTCTGCAGCTGTCTGTGATGTGTCTGAAGTCTGCAGTGTAGAGGGTGAAGAGGAAGGGTGCAAGGACCGTGCCCTGGGGCGCCCCCACACTGCAGGTCATGAGGTCAGACACACAGTCCCGGGCTCTCACAAACTGAAGAAGAAGAAGAAGAAGTGAACTTTATTGATCTCACACTGGAGAAATTCTTCTCTGCATTTTAACCCATCCTATATATATATATATATATTAGGAGCAGTGGGCAGCACACACATTAGGGCGCCCGGGGACCATCTCCATGATCTTCTTGCTTCGGCTTGGTCAGGGCCTAAGCTGGAGGTACCTATGGTGCATGTTTTGGGTTGGTGGGGGAAACCCAGACACGGGGAGAACATGCAAACTCCACACAGAAAGGCTCGGGCGACCCGGGGATCGAACCCAGACCATGCATGCAAACTCCACACAGAACACACACAGAAAGGCCCGGGCGACCCGGGGATCGAACCCGGAACCTTCTTGCTGTGAAGCATGAGCGCTAGCCACTCAGCTACCGTGCCGCCTGGGGCCGGTTTGTGAGGTAGTCCAGGATCCACTCAGCCAGGTCACAGTCCACTCCTGCCCACGCCAGCTTGTCCCTCAGGAGCAGCAGCTGGATGGTGTTGAAAGCACTGGAGAAGTCGAAGAACAAGATTCTCACAGTGCTGCCGGGCCTCTCCAAATGGGACAGTGAGCGATGCATCAGAGAGATGATGGCGTCCTCTACTCCGATGCCGGGCCGATACACGAACGGCAGCAGGTCCATCGCTGAGCTCACCGTGGAGTGGAGGTGACCCAGGACGAGCCTCTCCAGAGTCTTCATCAGATGAGATGTGAGAGCCACTGGCCTGAAGCTGTTGAGGTCTTTGGTGTGTGGTGTCTTGGGCACAGGTAGCACACAGGAGGTCTTCCAGAGCTGTGGCACCACCTTCAGCTTCAGGCTCAGGTTGAAGACATGCTCCATAACTCCACACAGCTCATCTGCACAGGACTTAAGGAGCCTGGGGCTGTTCCCGTCTGGTCTAGCAGCTTTTCTACTCCTTATCCGGCTCAGTTCTCTCCTAACCTGAGCTGTTGTGAAGGACAAAGAGCAAAGGTATGTGCTGGGGGTCTGGCAGAGTTCTTGATGTGGATTCGGGGTGGGGGCTGGCTGCAACCAATCACCTTCTCAGCAGAGCGCACAACACGCTGCAGTCTTTGTTTGTCCCTGGTTGTGGCTCCAGCAGACCACACGGTGATGGAGGAGGTGAGGATGGACTCGATGATGGTAGAAGGTAGAACTGCACCATTGTCCGTGGTGGCAGGTTGAATCTCTTCAGCTGCCTCAGGAAGTACATCCTCTGCTGGGCCTTCTTCATGACGGAGGTGATGGTGGGCTCGCATTTGAGGTCCTGGGTGATTAAGATTAAGATTAAGCCTTTATTGGTCTCACACAATGACACACAATGACACACGGGAGAAATTTGACTTCTGCATTTGACCCATCCTTTTCAGGAGCAGTGAGCAGCCATCTTTCGGCGCCCGGGGGGCAGTACCATGAAGGGTCTTGCCCAAAGACCCACACTGGCTAGCTCATTGCCGGGGGGGATTTGAAAGTCAGTGACTTACCAGTTGAGCTAACCAGCTGGTGGTGGTCCCCAGGAAGCGGAATGAGTCCACAGTGGTGATGGGGGTGTCGGTCAGGATGATGGGGGAGGGTGGGGCTGCAGCTTCCCAAAGCTTCCCAAAGCTTCCCAAAGCTTCCCAAAGCTTCCCAAAGTCCACAATGTATTGTCTTATATTGTATTTTGTACACTGCTTGGCCAGGGAGAAGCGGAATTGTGATTCAATGTATGTCAAACACATATGGCAGAACTGACAATAAAGTTGACTTTGACTTTGGCTTTGACAAATTATTCACTATGATGAGTTCACAACTCTCAGAGACCAGAGTGGAGTTTTGCTGTCACAGTAAAGCTAACAACAACTAGCATGCTAACACACATTTCCTAATTATTGGACAGTTCTTTATAGTTAGATAGAGACAGTGTGCAGCAGTCATTGAAGTGTACCTTAACTCCGACTGCTCTGTGCAGCATGGACGAGGGCAGATCATTACCGCTTGCAGATACATTTACAATATTGTTCTCAGTAAAATCTATATTTGATCTGAACATGTTTACCTTGTGTCTGGGGACATAAATAAGTATAGAATTTGAAATACCCTTTCTTCAAATCCTGCAGTAATGAATGTAGTGAATTGATCTGAGGCTGCGGATCACTGAAATCTCTGTGTGTGAGATCAT
This sequence comes from Paratrypauchen microcephalus, assembly GCA_036785185.1. Classification (NCBI taxonomy): domain Eukaryota; kingdom Metazoa; phylum Chordata; class Actinopteri; order Gobiiformes; family Gobiidae; genus Paratrypauchen; species Paratrypauchen microcephalus. The sequence goes on along the minus strand of JAVJIX010000106.1, from coordinate 3,326,614 downwards.
ATCAGGTTAGAGCCCTCACGGAGACAGCTGTGTGTGTGTGTGTGTGTGTGTGTGCGGCTCATTAGGCCTGACCTCTATGACCACCATGTCATCCTACCACCAGGGCGCGCCCCCGAGCTCGTTACCTGCTGTACAGAAAGAGACACTCGACCAGTCAGCCGTCAGGGCCGAAGCCGCACAGGCTGTTCAAACTGTGTCAGATTCTCTGGTTAGTCCACAGTTCTCCCTTAAAATCACATGATGTTCTGCTTAACTACTGCTCCAAGTTGCCCCCAGTCAGGAACAGGAGTCTGTTTCTGTTCATTCAATGTACTTTTGTGTAGGGCTGCAACAAGTTCATCCTTAAATGGGAACTAATTGATTATGGAAATAATCATCAACTAATGTTGTAATCAAATATTTGAATGAGCTGAGAGAAATAGTTTATTACTGACACAGAACCAAAATTGGTGTTTTTGTTTGTTTGTTTGCTTATTTATGTATTTATTTTTTGTTAATTGTCAGTTGACATTATGAAATCGAGACATTTTGACTGTAATCCTGAAGCCATTTTCAGGTGTCGTACTACCCTGGCTGGGGTATGAGCCTATTTATGTATTTATGTATTTATTCACATTGTAAACATGGACAGAATTACCTAAATAATAATTATTTAGGTAATTATACCTCACTTACTCAGAATTACTGTTAGCACAGAATAGTGTTTTGGTTCTGCTTCGTTAGAACAGGTCATTTCTCTTGTGGATCAGTTTGTTTAATCAAAGCCAGTGCTGTACGTGAGCTTGTGCATGGAACCAAAAGGCTGTTGGTCTGCCAGACCTGGTCTGTGAGAAAGTGCATCAGAGGGACTGGGAGGGGAAAAAAATGCAGGATCTACATAAGGTTCCTCCAGAGCTGTAAGTGCTCAGGAGCCACAAAGTCTGCCTGATCGTTCTGCTCCATGCCTCTGCTCCATGCCTCTGCTCTATCCCTCTGCTCTATTCCTCTGCTCCATCCCTCTACTCCATCGTTCTGCTCCATCCCTCTGTTCCATCCCTCTGCTCTATCCCTCTGCTCCATCCTTCTACTCCATCCCTCTGCTCTATCCCTCTGCTCCATCCCTCTGTTCCATCCCTCTGCTCTATCCCTCTACTCCATCTATCTGCTCCATCCCTCTACTCCATTGTTCTGCTCCATCCCTCTGTTCCATCCCTCTGCTCTATCCCTCTGCTCCATCCTTCTACTCCATCCCTCTGCTCTATCCCTCTGCTCCATCCTTCTACTCCATCCCTCTGCTCCATCCCTCTGCTCTATCCCTCTACTCCATCTCTCTGCTCCATCCCTCTACTCCATTGTTCTGCTCTATCCCTCTGCCCCATCCTTCTACTCCATCCCTCTGCTCTATCCCTCTGCTCCATCCCTCTACTCCACCTCTCTGCCCCATTGTTCTGCTCCGGGGAGACTGCACTTCCCGGTGTGGGCAGGTGCAGCCTTTATCAGAGGGTAAATTTAGAAGGTTTCCAAAAACAAGCTCATGTTTGTGGAGGAAAGTGCTCCGCCCTCCAGGCCTTACAGGAAGAGGCGGCTCAGACACTCAGACACTCAGACACTCAGAGCTTTTAGCATTTCACGTACTGGCTTTTTGTGAGTCTGGCCGTGTTGTGTTTCTCCGCTGGAGTTATGTGGACATGCAGCTGTACACATATAGTGCTTTTGTCTGCCACGTAGATAATCTATGACACCTGTGGGTCATTATGTTGTATTGTGGACATTTTAAGCAAGCCATTCATCTAAATGACTTGCCGAATCTTACGTGTATTGCATGATATATTATATTGGACGACTTTATTGAGGAAGTATTTTACTTCTGTGGAGTGTTATCACATATACTGTAACATATTTAGATCGCCGTGTTACCTTATTGTTTTGAAAATGCTACATTCACAGAAAACAACTCCATTTGCTCTCTATATTAAAGGAGAAGTCACGTTTTTTTTACAATTTGAGCCTTATTTCGGTAATAAAACAAATTGTTTTACTCACCCATAGCACTTTGGTGTCATATGGAGCACTTCCAGAGATGTTTTAGATTTGCGTTAGCCTAGCGCGACTTCTAGCCGTAGCTCGGGGCATATAATATATGCCCCGAGCATGTAATATGCCCCGTGCGGTCTCCAAATAACACAAACTTTAGCACTTTTCAAATCATAGAAGCTCGATGTCTTAGTCTACGATTTCGTTTGAGTCAAAAGTGGCCTGTAATCCAAGATTTAGCCATAATTTACAGCTTTGCGTTTCATGTTTGGATCCCGGGAGCTGAGAGAAATAAACTGTGACTCCGCACATGCGCACTGGCGTCCTCATCTACTCGAAACTATGGCTAAATCTCGGATTACAGGCCACTTTTGACCAAACGAAATCGTAGACTAAGACATCGAGCTTCTATGATTTGAAAAGTGCTAAAGTTTGTGTTATTTGGAGACCGCAAACATATGCCCCGAGAACTCACATTATGGACATCGCAAATCTAAAACATCTCTGGAAGTGCTCCATATGACACCAAAGTGCTATGGGTGAGTAAAACAACTTGTTTTATTACCGAAATAAGGCTCAGATTGTAAAAAACGTTACTTCTCCTTTAAGTCACTCCCCCTTCAGAGATCATGTTAAAGCACCTGATTTTATCTTTTAAAAAAACGTGAAAAAAAAACTTATTCATTTGAAACAGTTTGCAGTGGTCAGAGATTGATAACTATTCATCACACTGAGTTTATAAGCACTTTTCACATCTTTCAGAGATCAAACCAAAGACCAGTTTTACCCTGATGGTAAAGCCAAACAAATAGCATGCTATAACATGCTTTATATATAAATACAGCTCTACAAAAAATAAGAGTCCACTGCAAAATGATCAGTTTTTCTGATTTTACTACTTATAGGTCTGTGTTTGGGCAAAAAGAACATTTTTGTTTGAGTCTATAAACTACTGACAACATTTCCGTCAAATTCCAAATAAAAATATTATCGTTTAAATAAGCCCAGGGGCCAGATCCGGCCCTCCAAGACCTTTAATCTGGCCCTCGGCTGATTTTCTATAAAAATATTTTAATTATATTTAAATTTTCTATTAAAATATTGCGTGAAAAGTCCCTCAGTCGTCCAGGTAGAATCCATGATCAAAGGAGAAGTTCAATTTGTCAACTGGACAAAGTTTGTTTGGTTGAAAACGTTTCGCCGCTCATCCGAGAGGCTTCGTCGAGGCTTCGCCCCAGAAATGGGGGAGTTAGACATAACTTGTCTCCCATTTATAATGCGATTCTTAGACCAGTCAAACAGAGCCAGGGCAGAGGGGTGGAGAGGGTCGTTAGACGTTGAATAGGGGGTCGAAACTAGCCGTCAGAGTAATTTGAAAAACAAAGAGACAGATTAGGGGGGATCGTTTTCAGAGCTTTGTCATTGTAGGATGCGCCTCCCGGCAGCTAGATATAAGCAGGGTCTAACCAGTACAATAATCTGACGAAGCCTCTCGGATGAGCGGCGAAACATTTTCAACCAAACAAACTTTGTCCAGTTGACAAATTGAACTTCTCCTTTGATCATTAAAATATTGGTAATTTTTCCACCTCTGTGTGTGGCCCCTCCCACCAGAGCAGCACAAATGAAGACTCGCCTCTTTCCAAACGCTCTTAAAGGACCATCGCTTTGACTGTCGACCGTGACACCCTCATCAGCAAAATGTCAAAAATGAGAAAAGTGGACGCCGAGTGCAGGATTTTCCAACAAAAATTGACTAATTCCTTTTCCTAAAACTTGTATGTTTGTGTTGAAACTGCATTTTTCTTAGTTTCAGGTCATTCGTAATATTATAATATTTTGTAAAAGAAAGAGTTCATTAAATAAACACTTCTAATAATAATCAAAGGAGAAGTTCAATTTGTCAACTGGACAAAGTTTGTTTGGTTGAAAACGTTTCGCCGCTCATCCGAGAGGCTTCGTCAGCTCTGGTTATTGTACTGGTTAGACCCTGCTTATATCTAGCTGCCGGGAGGCGCGTCCTACAATGACAAAAGGTCTGAAAACGATCCCCCTAATCTTTACAGATTAGGGGGATCGTTTGATGAGCGGCGAAACGTTTTCAACCAAACAAACTTTGTCCAGTTGACAAATTGAACTTCTCCTTTGATCATGGATTCTACCTGGACGACTGAGGGACTTTTCACACTTCTAATAATAATAATAAAAATAATAATAATTCATTGGATTTATATAGCGCCTTTCATGCCACTCAAAGCGCTTTACAGTTCATTGTTCATTCACTCCACACTTGGTGGTGGTAAGCTACTTTCTGTAACCACAGCTGCCCTGGGGCAGACTGACGGAAGCGAGGCTGCAAATCAGCGCCATCGGTCCCTCCGACCACCTCCAACACTCAAGCACACTCCACTTTCTTACTAGGCAATGTGGCAACTTCTGTAATAGATTTGTGTTTCTCTGCACAAATATTTGGACTTATTGCTATTTTTGGGGTATATTTGCCATGAGTTTTCTGATCCGGCCCCTTTGGGATCAAAGTAGGTTGGATACGGCCCCTGGACCAAAAGGAAACTGACAAATGGTCAAAATAACAAAAAAGATCCATGTTTTCAGACCTCAAACGTGCAAACAATGCAAAGAAACAAGATCAAATTCATTTTAAACTTAAGAAGAGTTCAGAAATCAATATTTGGTGCAATAACCCTTATTTTTAATCACAGCTTTCATGTGTCTTGGCATGCTCTCCACAAGTCTTTCACATTGTTCTTGGGTGACTTTATTCCACTCCTGGTGCAAGAACTGAAGTAGCTCAGCTTTGTGTTTGTGTTGGAATTCAACAGACACTGGAATGGAATGGCTGTAATACATGTAGAGATGCTGATAACAGAAAAAAAATGCAGTGGTCTCTTATTTTTTCCGGAGTTGTAGATGCAGACAGGTCACAGAGAAACGGGAACATTTCAGACATGGGAAAAAATCAGGTGTACGCCCTTTAATTTTGGACCATCAAATAATTTAATAGAAAAAAGGTGAGATAATTTTCCACCATCAAACCCAAACCTTTTATACATTTGATCCTATTTAAAGCTGTAGCTATTTTCACCTTCACGATTCTTCTCTCCATCTTTAATCTTCCTGAGTTTCACTGTTGGAGCGAGTCTGTAAGTGCGTTAGCGTCTCTCCTACAGCTCCTGCTAACGATCATCTGAATAACTGTGAACGAGTGGAGAGGAGGAAGAGAGAAGAGAGGAGAGGAGACAGGTGAGGAGAGACAAGAGGAGGAGAATAGGACAGAGCAAAGGAGAAAAGAGGAGATAACGAGGGCAGAAGAAAGGAAAGGAAAGGAAAGGAAAGGAGAGGAGGAGAGGAGAGGAGAAGGTTAGGATTCGGGTTAGAAGAGGAGAGGGGAGACAGGTGAGGAGAGACAAGAGGGAGGAGAGAGTAAAGGAGAGAAGAGGAGATAACAAGGGCAGAAGAAATGAAGGGAGAGGAGGAGAGGAGAGAAGAGGAGAAGGTTAGGGTTAGGGTTAGAAGAGGAGAGAGGTGACAGGTGAGGAACGACAAGAGGAGGAGATTAGGACAGAGCAAAGGAGAGAAGAGGAGATAGCAAGGGCAGAAGAAAGGAAAGGGTGAGGAGAAAAGAGAACAAAGGAAAGGAGGAGAGGAGAGTGGAGAAGAGGAGAAGGTTAGGGTTAAAAGAGGAGAGAGGAGACGAGTGAGGAGAGACAAGAGGAGGAGCATAGGACAAGAACAAAAGAGAGAAGAGGAGATAAGAAGGGCAGAAGAAAGGAAAGGAGAGGAGGAGAGGAGAGGAGAGAAGAGGAGAAGGTTAGGATTCAGGTTAGGAGAGGAGAAGAAAGGAGATGGGTGAGGAGAGACAAGAGGAGGCGAATAGGACAGAGCAAAGGAGAGAAGAGGAGATAACAAGGGCAGAAGAAAGGAAAGGAGGAGGACAGAAGAGGAGATAAGAAGGGTAGAAAAAAGGAAAGAAGAGGAGGAGAAAAGAGAGCAAATGAGAGGAGGAGAGGAGAGAAGAGGAGAATGTTAGGGTTAGGCTTAGAAGAGGAGAGAGGAGACAGGTGAGGAGAGACAAGAGGAGGAGATTAGGACAGAGCAAAGGAGAAAAGGGGAGATAACAAGGGCAGAAGAAAGGAAAGGAGGAGGAGAAAAGAGAGCAAAAGAGAGGAGGAGGAGAAGAGAGTGGAGAAGAGGAGAAGGTTAGGGTTAGAAGAGGAGAGAGGAGAGGAGACAGGTGAGGAGAGACAAGAGGAGGAGATTAGGACAGAGCAAAGGAGAGAAGAGGAGATAACAAGGGCAGAAGAAAGGAAAGAAGAGGAGGAGAGGAGAGAAGAGGAGAAGGTTAGGGTTAAAAGAGGAGAGAGGAGACATGTGTGGAGAGACAAGAGCAAAGGGGAGGAGATAACAAGAGGAGGAGAGTGGAGGAGATGACAGGAAGAGAGAAGAGTGAAGCAAAGGATAAAAGAGGAGAGGATGAGACTAGAGGAGAGAAAAGGAGAGAAGAAAGGATTAAAGGGAGACGAGAAGCAGACGAGGTAAAAAATAGCTGAGGAGAGGAGAAACAAGAGGAGAAGAGGAGAGAGGAGATGAGAGAGGCGACAGAAGAGCCGAGGAGCGAGGGAGACGTTCAGTGGAGCAGACGAGGTAAAAATAGCTGAACAGAAATGAGGCGGGCTCCTCTGGCCCCGAGCGAAACATGAGTCAAAGTTTTCCAGCTACTGCAGCTTCTCCCCCAGACTTCAAACCAACCTCCACGTGAAGCAACCACACCATCTAAAGACCAGCCATCGCAACATCTCATCTTCTGCTGTAGCTTCTCCCACAGACTTCAAACCAACCTCCACGTGAACCAACCACACCATCTAAAGACCAGCCATCGCAACATCTCATCTTCTGCTGTAGCTTCTCCCACAGCCTTCAAACCACCACCTCCACGTGAAGCAACCACACCATCTAAAGACCAGCCATCGCAACATCTCATCTTCTGCTGTAGCTTCTCCCACAGACTTCAAACCAACCTCCACGTGAACCAACCACACCATCTAAAGACCAGCCATAGCAACATCTCATCTTCTGCTGTAGCTTCTCCCACAGACTTCAAACCAACCTCCACGTGAACCAACCACACCATCTAAAGACCAGCCATCGTAACATCTCATCTTCTGCTGTAGCTTCTCCCACAGCCTTCAAACCATCACCTCCCCAGCACCATCTCTGCAACGACTATCCATCACAGTATCTCGTCTTCTTCAGCAAATGCTTTCCACAGACTTTCAACTCATCTTCTAGCCACCAACACCTCCAAAAGTAGCACCTTCCCAGCTAAATCCAGCACTGCTACCATCTACCGTTATATATATCTCTTATCTCCATCATCTCATCTTCTGCTGCACCATCACCAACTACAACCAGAAGAACCACCTCCCAAGCTCGTAACATTGTGTGCATTTTATGTCCTCCTGTCTTCTGCTGCTTCTTTATTCCCACATCCTTCAATCTCACCTCCGAATCTCCACGTTCCTCCTTCTGAAGCTTCTCCCCATAGGCTTCAAATCAACCAACACGGCACCACCAACACAAGCCAGAAGAACCCAAGCTCATATCTACAAAGAACATCCATTATCATTAACATCTCATCACCATCTCATCTTCTACAGCTTCTCCCATGGATTTTAAACTAGCTCCAGAAGAAGGACCTCCCAAGCTCATCTCTACGCCCAACGTCTCATCTTCTGCTGCAGCTCTACCCGTCGACTTCAAACCACCTCCAACGATCTCCAGAAGAACCACCTCCCAAACTCACCGCTACCATCCATGACGTCATCTCATCAGCTCCACCTCACCACTTTCCTTCTACTACAGCTTCTCCCACACTTTTAGAACCGCCTCCAAAAGCACCACCAGCCAGAACCCGAAGAAGCACCTCTACAGCTCCGTCCCTGCACCAACCGTCCGTTACAACATCTCATCACCACCATCTCACCTCCATATGTCTTCCTATCTTCTGCTGCTTCTCATTCCCACAGGCTTCCAGCTTCCAAACCACCTCCAGAAGAAGCACCTCCCCAGCTCATTTCTGCCTCAGCCATCCATTACAACATCTCATCGCTACAATCTAGATTTTAGAGGAACACACAGAAGAGACAGAAGTGCACATAGACATGACGGCAAGTTCACCACAACAGACCATTCTCTGAGTTTAAGAGGGTCAGAGAAGAAGAACATCTACCTGTGAGAGCATGTTTGATTATTTTTCAACCAATATTTCAGAGTGTTCTTGAAGGTTGAGGGGGACCCAGAGTTTCTGACATGTTCCAATGTTTCAGAGTGTTCTTGAAGGTTGAGGAGGACTCACAGTTCCTGGCATGTTCCAATGTTTCAGAGTGTCCTTGATGGTTGAGGAGGACTTAGAGTTTCGACATGTTCCAATGTTTCAGAGTGTTCTTGAAGGTTGAGGAGGACTCAGAGTTTCTGACATGTTCCAATGTTTCAGAGTGTTCTTGAAGGTTGAGGAGGACCCAGAGTTCCTGACATGTTCCAATGTTTCAGAGTGTTCTTGAAGGTTGAGAAGGACTCACAGTTCCTGTCATGTTCCAATGTTTCAGAGTGTTCTTGAAGGTTGAGGAGGACCCAGAGTTTCTGACATGTTCCAATGTTTCAGAGTGTTCTTGAAGGTTGAGGAGGACCCAGAGTTTCTGACATGTTCCAATGTTTCAGAGTGTTCTTGAAGGTTGAGGAGGACTTAAGAGTTTCTGACATGTTCCAATGTTTCAGAGTGTTCTTGAAGGTTGAGGAGGACTCAGAGTTTCTGACATGTTCCAATGTTTCAGAGTGTTCTTGAAGGCTGAGGAGGACCCAGAGTTCCTGACATGTTCCAATGTTTCAGAGTGTTCTTGATGGTTGAGAAGGACTCACAGTTCCTGTCATGTTCCAATGTTTTAGAGTGTTCTTGAAGGTTGAGGAGGACCCAGAGTTTCTGACATGTTCCAATGTTTCAGAGTGTTCTTGATGGTTGAGAAGGACTCACAGTTCCTGTCATGTTCCAATGTTTTAGAGTGTTCTTGAAGGTTGAGGAGGACCCAGAGTTTCTGACATGTTCCAATGTTTCAGAGTGTTCTTGAAGGTTGAGGAGGACCCAGAGTTCCTGACATGTTCCAATGTTTCAGAGTGTTCTTGAAGGTTGAGGAGGACCCAGAGTTCCTGACATGTTCCAATGTTTCAGAGTGTTCTTGATGGTTGAGAAGGACTCACAGTTCCTGTCATGTTCCAATGTTTCAGAGTGTTCTTGAAGGTTGAGGAGGACCCAGAGTTTCTGACATGTTCCAATGTTTCAAAGTGTTCTTGAAGGTTGAGGAGGACTCAGAGTTTCTGACATGTTCCAATGTTTCAGAGTGTTCTTGAAGGTTGAGGAGGACTCAGAGTTTCTGACATGTTCCAATGTTTCAGAATGTTCTTGAAGGTTCCTTCTCAACCTTCAAGAACATTCTGAAACATTGGAACATGTCAGAAACTCTTAAGTCCTCCTCAACCTTCAAGAACACTCTGAAACATTGGAACATGTTCCTGACATGAGCAGGTCATGTGTTCCATGACTGTGATCCTCTGATAGACGTCACCATTTGGCCAAATTTGGTCCTGCGTCTCTATATGTTTCAGTCTCCTCTCGTGTTGACTTGGTTAGTCATTTTTTTTACTTATAAAATCCATTAATGGTGGAGGAGTCCATTTAAAACTTTAAAAATAAGGCAAGCCTCTATAAATACCTGAAAACTTTCAAGATCCAAAATTATACTTACTTAAGTGTACTAATAGTGTAGAGGCTTTTTGTCAAGTGTTTTCAAAGTTTTTTTTGAAGAGGGACTTTAGGGGCTTCAGGATGGCCTCAGATGTTTGAGACCATGTGGCACAGCAGAAGATCTGCGGCTGAAGATCATGGCGTGCAGATACGCCTTTGCTGATTCTGTCGTCAGAAAAGCCCTTATATGTTTGAAGTGACAGATTTAATTGAATTTTATGTGATTTGTTTTTTTTTTACATGCTGTTTAAAATTTAAATTAGAGTCAAAAACTACCCCGAGGTATTTAAATTGTTCAATCACATCTAATCTCTCCCCATTGACCGACACAGATGGTTAGATGGTCTAATGCCATACTACAGAACATTCCAGACAAGCAGTAACATTATACAGACAATAAGGACCACCGGAGAAGTTACATAATGCACCTTTTTCACTCACAGAGCTAAAACATGTGCGCATTTGGATCCCATTATCCTGGTTTAATTCATTTTAGCTCACACTCTCGTTCATTAGGGCCTGGAGAGAGCCCTGCCTCCCCTTTAGTCCTTAAGGTCCCATGGCATGAAATTTTCACTTTCTGAGGTTTTTGAACGTTAATGTGAGCTCCCCTACCCTGTTTAGCCCCCCCCCCCCATGGCTAAAAGTTGCGAAATGTCTAAACTGAGCATTTGCGATCCTTTTCTGCGTTACACAAAACCAGTGTTGAAATGGGCGAGTTCGGACAAGGCACCTTTTTGACGTCAGATCGGCAAATGCAGCTCCAGCCCCTCCCTCTGTCTCCGCTCAGCGTCCCTGTATATCCCGCCCATAGAGTTTGGACTGTGAATGCGCTACAATGTGAAATGCGTTTTTTTATTTGCCTGGAGGCACGTCCGAGTGTTTCTAGGCTCGCAAGTCCCTTACCCGACCCTCTGGACCTCTGAAATACCAGTGGTTTAATTTTATTTTCTGTGTAAATATGCTTTTTTTCATTGCAAAGTCTCCCATCTGTCTTCCTGTGTTAAACACGGAAGCGAGCAGACAGCGGTGCAGAGCTGCGCTTCCAGCGGGGGAAGCCCCCCCCCCCGCTCCTTAGCCAATCTCTCTGTCCTTCTCATTTGCACTGAAGCAGAAACACCCAGAATAAAGCATTTTAGACACATATCTAGGCTCATGAAGACTGTCAGAGTCATATCTCATGCAGTGAGTGTTGATTTTGAAGAAGGATTCATTTACAGTATTAGGGAACCATTAAGGAGCCATATAAAAGCATCAAGAAGTACCATCTCATGGGACCTTTAAAGCATAATCTTTCTGCAAAATTGTCTGATGACTTTTACGGCGACATCATCTCCCGTTGGGCACCACCGTTTTCTGATGTATGTTTCAAGCACCTCCCTCCACCAGGAGCCCATAGGACAGACCCTAACCTGACAACCACTGCAGAGCACCTCTCCCGATGCAGAGGGCGCCTACAGAGGGACCACTGGAAATCCAAAAAATGATAGACGAATGTTAGTTCAAGCTAATAAAATGCCTAAAATAAATAAGTTGAATAAAACATGAATAATAAAAACAGGTAAATGTATAAAATTTCAATCAAAGGGCAGAGCCTCATCACGAATTTGGTCTATGGAGATACAGCTCTGGAAAAAAATAAGAGACCACTGCATTTTTTTCTGAAATCAGCATCTCTACATGTATTACAGCCATTCCATTCCAGCGTCTGTGGAATTCCAACACAAACACAAAGCTGAGCTACTTCAGTTCTTGCACCAGGAGTGGAACAAAGTCACCCAAGAACAATGTGAAAGTGAAATGAAAGCTGTGATTAAATATAAGGGTTATTGCACCAAATATTGATTTCTGAACTATTTGGATTGTTTATTATTTTATACTTTATTATTTTTTTACTATATTATAGCTATATTTTAGTTATTATTATTATTTTGTGTCTATATTCTAGTTATTACTATTATTACTATTATACTATTACTATTATTACTGTTATTACTATTATTATTTGCACCTTATCACTGAGACAAGTTCCTAGTTTTGTGAATTGTGTTCACTTGACAATGGGAATAAGTCTTTCTGATTTCTTAAGTGTAAACATTAGTATTATGTTGTTTTTAAATGAATTTGATCTTGTTTCTTTGCATTGTTTGAGGTCTAAAAACATGTATCTTTTTTGTTATTTTGACCATTGATCATTTTCTGCAAATAAATGCTCTAAACCAGTGTTTCCCAACCAGGGGTGCAAGTACCCCTAGGGGTACGCGAGCACACTGCAGGGGGTACGTGAAAAGTCCCTCAGTCGTCCAGGTAGAATCCATGATAACAGGAGAAGTTCAATTTGTCAACTGGACCAAGTTTGTTTGGTTGAAAACGTTTCGCCGCTCATCCGAGAGGCTTCGTCAGCTCTAATAAGAATACTGGTAAGACACTTGCTTATATCTTGCTGTAGGGAGGAGCTACCTAGCTAACTACTTTCCGGAACTATCTCATTGGTTTCGGTCTTTTGTTTCTCTGGCGTCTAGCTTAACGATCCCTATTCATCCCTACACGCCTGCTTTTTCACACCTCTGGCCCTGACCTGGCTAACCCTATTGTTTCCCTGTTTGTTTGATCTAGGCTTAATAATGGAATTGTAGATGGGATGCAAATTATATCTTACGCCACCATTTCTGTTCAGAGAAGGATTCTCTTTTTTGACAAAAATAGCCTCTTTAACTCCCCTCTCAAACCAATTCTTTTCCCTGGCTAAGATCTGAACCTCACTGTCCTCAAAAGAATGTCCCGTGGCTTCTAGGTGAAGATATACGGCAGAAGACGGTCCACTCTGGCACGCCCGTCTGTGTTGGTACATCCTCTTGTGAAGTGGCTGCTTGGTTTCTCCAATATAGCGCTCACTGCAGTCTTCACTACACTGAATGGAGTAGACCACATTGCTTTGTTTGTGGCTCGGTGTTTTGTCCTTTGGGTGGACCAGTTTTTGTCTTAAAGTGTTTGTGGGTTTGAAATAAACTGGGATTTCATATTGTCTGAAAATCCTCTGTAGTTTTTCCGACACGCCGGCCAGGTACGGAATCGCTACCCCTTTCCTCCTGGGTTCGGATTCTCTATTATCTTGTTTCCTGCCCTTGTCTCTCTTGGTTTTGTTAACAGCCCATTTGGGATAACCACAAACAGAGAGGGCTTCCTGCACATGTTGTTCTTCTTTTTCCTTACCCTCTGTGCTTGTGGGAACCACTTGGGCCCTGTGTTGTAATGTCCGAATAACACCCAGTTTGTGCTGCAGTGGGTGGTGTGAATCAAAAAGCAGGTATTGGTCTGTGTGTGTGGGCTTCCTGAAGACTTCTACTTGGAGTCCCCGGTCTCCTCCTATCGTTACTGCACAATCTAAGAACGCCAATGTGTTATCCTTGGCATCTTCACGGGTGAATTTGATATTAGGATCTACAGAATTGATATGTGCAGTAAAAGGTTCCAAATCTTGAATTTTGATTTTTGTAAAATTATCATCAACATAACGAAACCAGTGTGTGGGAGGAGTGCCTGGATATGAAGCTAAGGCACTCTGTTCAAATTGTTCCATGTATAAATTAGCCATGATAGGGGAGACCGGTGAGCCCATCGCACAGCCATGAATTTGCCTGTAGAAGTTCCCTCTGAACTGGAAATAGGTGGTATTTAGACAAATTTCCAGCAGTTGGCAGATTTGGTCAGGAGAAAGTTTGGTTCTCTCTTCTAGCTTGGAATCCTGTAGTAAACTCCTTCTCGCTGCTTCGACCGCTACAGCTGTGGGGATACAAGTGAAAAGAGAGGTTACATCAAAGGAAACCATTGTCTCATCCTGACCAATAGGTGTCTAAATACCACCTATTTCCAGTTCAGAGGGAACTTCTACAGGCAAATTCATGGCTGTGCGATGGGCTCACCGGTCTCCCCTATCATGGCTAATTTATACATGGAACAATTTGAACAGAGTGCCTTAGCCTCATATCCAGGCACTCCTCCCACACACTGGTTTCGTTATGTTGATGATAATTTTACAAAAATCAAAATTCAAGATTTGGAACCTTTTACTGCACATATCAATTCTGTAGATCCTAATATCAAATTCACCCGTGAAGATGCCAAGGATTACACATTGGCGTTCTTAGATTGTGCAGTAACGATAGGAGGAGACCGGGGACTCCAAGTAGAAGTCTTCAGGAAGCCCCCACACACAGACCAATACCTGCTTTTTGATTCACACCACCCACTGCAGCACAAACTGGGTGTTATTCGGACATTACAATACAGGGCCCAAGTGGTTCCCACAAGCACAGAGGGTAAGGAAAAAGAAGAACAACATGTGCAGGAAGCCCTCTCTGTTTGTGGTTATCCCAAATGGGCTGTTAACAAAACCAAGAGAGACAAGGGCAGGAAACAAGATAATAGAGAATCCGAACCCAGGAGGAAAGGGGTAGCGATTCCGTACCTGGCCGGCGTGTCGGAAAAACTACAGAGGATTTTCAGACAATATGAAATCCCAGTTTATTTCAAACCCACAAACACTTTAAGACAAAAACTGGTCCACCCAAAGGACAAAACACCGAGCCACAAACAAAGCAATGTGGTCTACTCCATTCAGTGTAGTGAAGACTGCAGTGAGCTATATTGGAGAAACCAAGCAGCCACTTCACAAGAGGATGTACCAACACAGACGGGCGTGCCAGAGTGGACCGTCTTCTGCCGTATATCTTCACCTAGAAGCCACGGGACATTCTTTTGAGGACAGTGAGGTTCAGATCTTAGCCAGGGAAAAGAATTGGTTTGAGAGGGGAGTTAAAGAGGCTATTTTTGTCAAAAAAGAGAATCCTTCTCTGAACAGAAATGGTGGCGTAAGATATAATTTGCATCCCATCTACAATTCCATTATTAAGCCTAGATCAAACAAACAGGGAAACAATAGGGTTAGCCAGGTCAGGGCCAGAGGTGTGAAAAAGCAGGCGTGTAGGGATGAATAGGGATCGTTAAGCTAGACGCCAGAGAAACAAAAGACCGAAACCAATGAGATAGTTCCGGAAAGTAGTTAGCTAGGTAGCTCCTCCCTACAGCAAGATATAAGCAAGTGTCTTACCAGTATTCTTATTAGAGCTGACGAAGCCTCTCGGATGAGCGGCGAAACGTTTTCAACCAAACAAACTTGGTCCAGTTGACAAATTGAACTTCTCCTGTTATCAATGCAGGGGGTACTCGGCAGTGTCGCTGGGAGATTTTTGGGAATTTTAATTTTGAGTTTTTGAATTCTAATTTGAGTAAATTTGAGTTAAAGAAAATAGAGGAAAATGCCTGAGAATCAAAATTTCAAATTAAGGAGATGAAATAAAATGATTTTAATTTAATAATTCATTCTCTTCCGCTTTTCCATTTTCTGGGTCACGGGGGCAGCAGTCCAAACAGATCTGTTGCCCAGAACACAATGCACCAGCCCCCATGAATCCTCCCGCGGGTGGTGGGTCCACCATGGGGGCTACCAGTGTCCACAGACACCGGGGGCAAGGTGGGGTTAAGTGTCTTGCCCAAGGACACAACCCGTCAAGAGCGGGATTCGAACCGCCAACCTCTGGATCACGAGACATATGCTCTACCAACTGAACTACTGCCGCCCCTAATTTGATAATCTGTTGTGCTAATCTGTTGGAGAATTATCAACACGTATGAGTGAGGGGGTACTCGAGGTATGACAAAAAGGCTCAGGGGGTACACAAGACAAAAAGGAAACACTGCTCTAAATGATCATATTTTTATTTGGAATTTGGGGGAAATGTTGTCAGTAGTTTATAGACTCAAACACAAATGTTCCTTTTTCCCAAACACATACCTATAAGTAGTAAAATCAGAAAGCCTGATAATTTTACAGTGTTCTCTTATTTTTTTTTCCAGAGCTGTATATCCTACTGGGACCCGAAGAAAAAAAGTGTATCTAAATTATTTGGGCCAAGCACTGAAGGTGCGAGGCACCATAGTGTTTCTACTGATTCTTATACATTATTCTTCTGACCCTGTCAGACTCTGTTAGACCCTGTCAGACCCTGCATGCTGCCTACATGCTGAGGCCTACATGCACCTTCGGTGCTTGGCCCCACATTGCTGCTTGCAGCTATATTTATTATTATTATTTTAATTTTCTATTTGGAGGTAAATGAACACCTTAGCATTTACATTTTGTTAATTTTATTTTTATTCATATTTTTGTAACATGTCCTCTGTAATGGACTGTAATTGTGTTAAATCCATGTCAAGTTCACCTAACCTCAACCGAACAAAAAAAATGTTTTGGTCGGTTTTACAGTCACCTCAAAAAGTTTTTAGACTTTTTAAATGTATTATTTATTTATTTATTTTTATTATTTTTTTATGTTTTATTTTAATTTTTTATGTATTATTTATGTATGTTATTTATATACTTTTGATTTTTTTAATTCATTATTATTATTATTATTAATAATAATAATAATAATAATAATAATAATAATAATAATAATAATAATAATAATAATTAATTCATTCATTTTTTTTAAATTTTTAATCATAGTGCAGCCACAAACTAGAGTCTATCTCAAAACTTAAAAGATGTCCACTATAAAGGACACAAATGAATGGGCGGGTCTCAGGAGGATATAAGCTATTTTAATGCCATACTGTGGAACATTTCAGACAAAGCAGTAACATGTCCATAGAGAAAACAGGAAAGCAGGTGGCGGGCCCCCATCATATCTCATTCTTTTGGTCTTCAGTTTTATCCTCGTTGTAGCTTTGACTTTGGCTCAAGGTTAAGTCCGGGTGCAGCCCCGGTTTAGATCCGCCTAAAGTTTAGTCTTTAGTCTTGGATTGTTGGACTTGGACCAAGCCTGGCTCCACAGACTCGGCTTTTCCTCAGTCCCGCTTAATGGCGCTACTCCCACGTCCCTCCTGTAAATTCCATCAGTGCACACACAGTGCCCTATAACAAGACGCCGCATAAGAAACGCGTGGGCCGAGACTCACACTCACGCGCGCGGAGAGCCACTGACAGACGCACACACCGACACGTACACGCGCGGGGAGTGACGTCAGGGCGCCGGGCAGCTGACTCGCGCCTCTCCGAAGCGCATCACTCTCCTCCTTCCACGCGTCGAGGACAGAGCGGAATACAAAGGACACTGCCGAGGCTACCGAGGAGAAGACGCGCGCCGCGGGATACCCAGGCGCGGCGGCGGCGGTGGTGTTTTGGCCGCGATTTCTGCCGCGTCCTGCCTGCCGCATGCGGAGGACTATCGGAGCGCGCGCTGGCTTTTGGCGCACGCTTGCCGCCTGCCTGTGACGCGCGTGTTTTGGTGTTTTTGTGGTTTGTGCCGCGTCGGATGGGGCTCTAACCGCACTGTGGAGGAGAGGACTGGTGTTGGGGTGTTGGGGGTGTCGCGGGAGATCCTCGTGGCACGGCACTGGCACTGGCACTGGCCGGTTGTGGATGCGTTAAAGGTGGAACGGACTAAAAAAAAAACTGGCGATTTGACTCACGGATCCTTGTGGAGCTCTGCGGAAGACGTTGGTTAAAACAGCTGGACGGGTTGCCTCCTACTCCTGTTTTTTTTAGTCAAGACTGGCATAGTCCTTACCCATGTAACCATCAAGTATTTCATTTTACGCAGTCGGTGTTGTATTTTTTTCTTTTTTAAATCCTGAAACACACATTACGCTCACCTGTTTACGAGCTGTTTATGATCCAAGAATAGCCATGGTTCAAGTTCATCCCCGCTATCTTATATTGAATTGGACAAATGTCTGCACCTCTTCTTAAAGTACAGTCTTAAAACATGAGTAGCGCGCAGAGGAGGTGCCCTGCCCCAGCCCGCGCGGTGCAGAGGACATGCGGCTAACATTGATGACATTGGCGGAGACATACGCGCTCCTGCTCCGTCTCCACCGGCCGCACCGACTGCAGTGATCCTGTTGATAGCGATTTGGCTCGTAGCGCTGTTGCTCTGATTCATAAACGAGGCCCGGGGGAAGCTGCATGCTCGTTTCGTATGCAAATATAAAAGAATGTGATCTGAACACAGCCTATACTGTAGATAGTGTAACACTTCAGAACATCTAAGGTGCACCGTTTGACATTGAGTTGTAAGGAATTGTACATTTGAAGTAGCAGTAACTTAATTCTGTCTGAATTGTAACCAAAACGTAAGAATTGAGTTGTTTTGACAGACTTTTGGGAAGGTGTTGTCAGACATTGTGGACTGTCTGGCAGGAATCCGTGGAAATTTTCAGCGGAAGTAACTTAATTTTGCACACATTGTAACACAAAATGCCATTTTAGATGTTGCACGTGAGAAACAGTTGGTTGCAGATGTTTCAGACATGCAGGAAAGATCTACAAACACAGATATAGGTTCACCTGGCTGGCGGTCCAAAGCGGAGGAGAAAACAGCGTTGCGATGTCAAAACCGCAGAACCAAAGCGTTAGTAGCTAAATATAGTCTGGTAGTCGCTCCTTTGGGTTCTTGTAGGTTTAGGTAAAAAGTGAATTGCAAGTGACTGCATCACTTGGAGCGGGTTAATGACTGTAAATAACTTTTACTCAGAGAACCATGGTTACCTTGGGGTTACCTTTAAGTATCCAAACACGATACCGAAAAAAATCTAACCATATCTAACCATATATGTAAGTTATCTAGCAGAAATTAGGAGCTGCAATCTAATAGTTGTTTGCTATTGTATGTTTTACATATTTATGGTACTATAAGGAGTAAAAAGTGGACTTAAGTAGTAGTAGTTGTGATAGTAGTTGTAGTTTAGTCTTATCAGCCTTAGGGAGGAGTAGCCAGCTGTTACGCACTGTCCGCTCTCCCTCATGTAAACGCTGGAGAATGCCGCCTCTTTAGCTGGAGGACACCCAGACGAGGCCATGGAGCTGTCGGAGGTCCGTTGCTCAGGGGCCAGCGAGGAGCTCTACACCATCAACAAGACCCCCAGCTCCGGGGGGGCCAAGCGCCTCCTGTGGCAGAACGCGGTACGGCACATCACCGAGCAGCGCTTCATCCACGAGCACAGCAGCCGCGATGAAGAGGAGTACGGGCCGGAGCAGGGCCAGAGGAAGGGCTCCGGGGGACGAGCATCAATCAGCCATAACAACGGAGGCACCAAGGTGAGGGGGGCAATGGAGGGGCCGAGGTGAGGAGAGGAGGTGGGGCAATGGAGGGAGCAGGGTGGGGTGGTGGTACTGTGGAGAAGGATGCACAGGTTGGTGAAAAAATCTAACTGTGATTATTGGGATTGATTGCATTAGATTTGCGGTTTATGATAAGAGTTGGACTGTGTTCCAAGTGCATTTTGTAGACAACATCAGGAGTGTGGACATTTGAGAGAAGGTATTGTGTCCAGGGTGGGGCAGGGGTACTGTTCACCCAGGGGATCAGTGCAGGGCCACAAAGTCTGTAATACACATTGTTTATTAGACAATATGTAGAGACAACATGTAGTGTGGGCCCACCCAGATGATTTGTACCCAGAGCCTAGAATATGTTGGTTTTAATCTCTAATCAAAACTATAAAATTTACGATCAAAGATATAAATAAACAGGACAAAATATGAAAACTAAACCAAGGTTTATCTATATCAGAACTAGTATAAGACCTCATATTATTATTGTTAATATAGTGAAGCTGCCAATCTGCGCCATCAGCCCCTCCGACTACCAGCACTCACACACCACACACTCGGGACACAACAACGGTTTTTGCCAATAGCGCCCCACTGTGGCACCCGACATTCCCAGTGGTCTCCATCCATGTACTAAACAGGCCCAGCTCTGCTTATCTTCTGAGATCCAACAAGTTCAGGCTTCTATTGTCTAACAAACATATGTATTTGATCTTGTGTTGATGTTGGTGTGGAGTGCCTGGGCCCTGCTTGCTTTTGCTTTTGCGCTGTGTGGGAGTAAGTAAGTAAGTAAGTAAGTAAGTAAATTTTATTTATATAGCACATTTAAAAACAGTGAGAACTGGCCAAAGTGCTGTACAATGTCAAAAAGCTAAAAATAATAATAAATAAATCGGCAGCATAAAATACATAAGAACATTTGACATGGCACAAGTACACATAAGATGAAATAAAAGACAGGATAAAAGAGATAAAAGAGCTAAGGAGAATCATGTTGTGGGCTGTATTTGTCTCATGGATAAAGCTAAAGACAATGTATGTCTGAATACACCTCAGTGTGTATCTGAGTGCACCTGTCAGTCCGATGGCGTCTTGTACCCAGCGGAGCGCTGGGTGTCTGGAATGGGACCACAGATCAAACTTCAAACTTTCCAACCACAGCCACTCATTTGTTTCACATGTCTCTCAAATGCAGAAGGCATCTTCTCTCCAAAAATCACTTCTTTTATCTAAGATAAATAACAGTTTGATGTTGTTGTTGATTCAGCAGAAATCTGCTCTTTCTCAGTCATCTGTGCTCGATTTACTCGTTTTTAAAGTGTAAGTCACATGTCTGTTTTGACACAAACAGAGCACAGTGTGATTGGTCTTACAGGTGTCCAACTCCACCCCTGCAGCTGGGTGTTTGGAATCAGAAACACCTGGCTGTAATCAAGGCAGTCCTCTGTGATGTCACATAGTACGTGAAATCGTAGAGTCTACTTGCACTTGGACGATTCATTGAAAATGAAACAAAACAAAAAAACAAAAAACAAAAAAGAAAATGGGACAGATGAGTCAGTACAGTGAGGAGTTTATTAAAGGGACAAACTTGGAGCCAGGAGCTAAACCCTGCAGTGATGAGAGGGAGACAAACAGATGGTTCTCTGGAGAGTGGACCCTGGTGCATGGACATTTATGACTCAGCTTCACAAATTGAGGGCTGATTTGATTTGGTGTAAATGCATAAAAGGATCATTATAAGTGTGTTGAAGGAGCATAGACTGCCACCTGATGATATCATGAGGTGGTGTTTTAAAGGGATATGCCACCCCCAGGTCAAATTTGGGCATCTTCCCACAGTCCAGAGACTAAAATAAGTGGTGGAAAGCGTTTTCCTGCTCACCCAGCCATTGTCCGAGTCTGTCGCCACTGACCGCCGCGGTATCTGGTGCTCCTCCGCCTTAGACTGGAGTCTAACGTCGCCAGAGAAAGATTTCGGCCAAAAGGAATTAATTTGCTCGATGCGTTTCCCAATTACTTTGTGTGTAGTGCGCATTCATATCGAGTGCAAATAAATGTGCAAATCAACACGGAGAGCTTGCCTTGGTCATTTTGGGTGGGAACTATTTTCCAGTGCGTAAGAATACAGCCGTATCACGCAGTACGCTACCAGGGGAATCCCAGTTACGCACCGGGAAGGGAGTTCCCCTGTTGCACAACGTGGTGCGTGATACGACTGTATTCTTACGCACTGGAAAATAGTTCCCACCCAAAATGACCAAGGCAAGCTCTCCGTGTTGATTTGCACATTTATTTGCACTCGATATGAATGCGCACTACACACAAAGTAATTGGGAAACGCATCGAGCAAATTAATTCCTTTTGGCAGAAATCTTTCTCTGGCTACGTTAGACTCCAGTCTAAGGCGGAGGAGCACCAGTTACCGCGGCGGTCAGTGGCGACAGACTCGGACAATGGCTGGGTGAGCAGGAAAACGCTTTTCATCACTTATTTTAGTCTCTGGACTGTGGGGAGATGCCCAAATTTGACCTGGGGGTGGCATATCCCTTTAATGTGGAGTGGGAGGAAATACGCAAAACTACTCAGATGTCAAATCATGTAAAGTATTGTATAATCATAAAGTCTTTAAAGTCTCTCCCCGTTGTGACCCGACATGCCACAGAACAACACTGGTACACTTGAAGTGTGTTTTTGATGATGGTTAATCTTGCCTCACATTTACACATACAGATCATGTTTTATCTTGTTCCTCACAGGTATTTCCAGAGCGCACGTCAGACCTGGGCTTCCTCCAGATCGACTGCGCTCCCACAAACTCAGACTTCTTCTTGAACTGGGGCTACTCGTACCGTGGCGTCATCTTCCCCACGCTGCGCAACGCCTTCAAGTCACGCGACCTGGAGCGCCTCTACCAGCGCTACTTCCTGGGCCAGCGACGCAAGTCTGTGGTGGTCATGAACCTTCTGGACGTGGTCACCAAGCTCACACTGCTGGTGCTCCACCTGACCCTGGCCTCCACGCGCATGGACCCGGTGAAGGGGGCGCTGTTGGGCTTCTTCACAGGCATCGAGGTGGTGGTGTGTGCCTTGGTGGTGGTGCGGAAGGATGCGGCGTCGCACAGTTACCTGCAGTACAGCGGCGTGGTGACCTGGGTTGTCATGACCACGCAGATCCTGTCGGCTGGGCTGGGGTACGGGTTGCTTGGCGACGGGGTTGGTTATGTACTCTTCACGTTGTTCGCCACCTACAGCATGCTGCCCCTGCCCCTCACCTGGGCCATCGCTGCCGGGCTGCTCACCTCCACTCTGCACATCCTCGTCCAGATGTTTCTGTCACGCACAGCCACACTGTCCACCAACCAGGTAAGAGACACTCACTGGACCACCAGGGCTTATGTCTGTAGATCACCGGACCACCAGGACGTTTGTCTGTAGATCACTGGACCACCAGGACGTTTGTCTGTAGATCACTGGACCACCGGGACATTTGTCTGTAGATCACTGGACCACCGGGACATTTGTCTGTAGATCACTGGACCACCGGGACGTTTGTCTGTACATGTTTGCACCACCTGGGCTTATGTCTGTACTGTGTGTGAATGTGGAGTTTGATGAAGGCAAGAAGTTGGTTTGATGTGGAAGGTTGCTCTGTCTGAGTGAGGACCTGCTTGTCTGGAGATGGTTTTATACTGATTCTGTGCTTCACTGTTCACTGCAGCGCTGTTCTGAAACACGCACACATTTTATTGCTCATTTAATGGCCGCTTGTAGCAATAATAATGTGTTACACTTGTAATGTACTTTACAGGCCGGGCGAAGCCTCTCAAAGCTCTACATTCTTATTCTTTCACTCCATGCACAGCAACAGTAGACTTCTGGACTTCTGGACATGTTACAATATCCAAATCTCACGGTTCTATATTATCACAGTATGAACCTCACGGTACAATATTTATTACAATATTGTGGGAACACTCACAGGACTCACGGTGTTATAGAAGGACTCATGATGTTATAGAAGGACTCACGGTGTTATAGAAGGACTCATGGTGTTACAGAAGGACTCACGGTGTTATAGAAGGACTCATGATGTTACAGAAGGACTCATGGTGTTATAGAAGGACTCATGGTGTTACAGAAGGACTCATGGTGTTATAGAAGGACTCATGGTGTTACAGAAGGACTCATGGTGTTACAGAAGGACTCATGGTGTTATAGAAGGACTCATGGTGTTACAGAAGGACTCATGGTGTTACAGAAGGACTCATGGTGTTATAGAAGGACTCATGGTGTTATAGAAGGACTCATGGTGTTACAGAAGGACTCATGGTGTTACAGAAGGACTCACGGTGTTACAGAAGGACTCATGGTGTTACAGAAGGACTCATGGTGTTACAGAAGGACTCATAGTGCTATAGAAGGACTCATGGTGTTATAGAAGGACTCATGGTGTTACAGAAGGACTCATGGTGTTACAGAAGGACTCATGGTGTTATAGAAGGACTCATGGTGTTATAGAAGGACTCATGGTGTTATAGAAGGACTCATGGTGTTACAGAAGGATTCATGGTGTTACAGAAGGACTCATAGTGCTATAGAAGGACTCATGGTGTTATAGAAGGACTCATGGTGTTATAGAAGGGCTCATGATGTTTCAGAAGGACTCATGGTGTTACAGAAGGATTCATGGTGTTACAGAAGGACTCATGGTGTTATAGAAGGACTCATGGTGTTATAGAAGGGCTCATGATGTTACAGAAGGACTCATGGTGTTACAGAAGGACTCATGGTGTTATAGAAGGACTCATGGTGTTACAGAAGGACTCGTGGTGTTATAGAAGGACTCACAGTGTTATAGAAGGTCTCATGGTGTTATAGAAGGACTCGTGTTACAGAAGGACTCATGGTGTTATAGAAGGACTCATGGTGTTACAGAAGGACTCATGGTGTTATAGAAGGACTCATGGTGTTATAGAAGGACTCATGGTGTTATAGAAGGACTCACGGTGTTACAGAAGGACTCATGGTGTTATAGACGGACTCATGGTGTTATAGAAGGGCTCATGATGTTTCAGAAGGACTCATGGTGTTACAGAAGGATTCATGGTGTTACAGAAGGACTCATGGTGTTACAGAAGGACTCATGGTGTTATAGAAGGACTCACGGTGTTACAGAAGGACTCATGGTGTTATAGAAGGACTCGTGTTACAGAAGGACTCATGGTGTTATAGAAGGAATCATGGTGTTACAGAAGGACTCATGGTGTTATAGAAGGACTCACAGTGTTATAGAAGGTCTCATGGTGTTATAGAAGGACTCATGGTGTTATAGAAGGACTCATGGTGTTACAGAAGGACCCTTAGTGTTATAGAAGGACTCATAGTGCTGTAGAAGGACTCATGATGTTATAGAAGGACTCATGGTGTTACAGAAGGACTCATGGTGTTATAGGACTAATGGTGACCTTTAGGGGCTGTGGTCTTGGGCAAACTAAAATGCATCTAGGGCTTAAAAGCAGCAGGGGCATCATGGGAAGTATCATGGGGAGCATCATGGGGGACATGAGGTGTATGTTCTGCTTTCCTCTTTATCCACATGTTGTTGTTGTTAATGCGAGTGTGGAAAGCGTGCAGCATGCGCTCCTATTGGCTCAAACTGTGGATTAGGTGATGTGGTGCAAAGGATCACGGTATATGTCGTTGAATATAAAATGTCAAAAAAGACCCCCACACCTGACCAAATCCTGTTGCCTCCCCCTCACTGAGTGGAGGCTTTTTTCAGGAGTGCAGTTGTGAAACGCTCGTTAACCCACTTTGTCTGGGAGGGAAGGGCAGAAACTTTCCAATTTTTTTTAAATGAACTTTTTGGGTGGGTCGCACCTGATAGTACGAAATATTTATATTATTTATAGTTTATGAACAACCAGTGATCTGTGAACTGAATTGCTCTTTCGGATCAAAAAGGTTGTTGATTGAGTATGTTTTAGCTGGAGTCACTTTCAGTGGAGAAATATCATAAAATCTAAATCCTGGGCTCAGTGTCCAAAGCAAGTCCACACACATCTCCTCATGTCCTGTTATTTTTCTGCTGACACAAACTAGCGCATAAATACATGCTGTTTAATACCCGTAAGGGACCACAGCAATATTGAGGCAATCACACCATCAGCCCCTCTGACCACCACCCACACAACACAACACCACCTGACCGCTGACACACTGTCTCCCCAGCTCGTCCTAAACGTGCATGTTAAGTTTGGGGTTAAACTCCTGCAGTGCCGTTTCAGCACCGGGAGCTGTCCCCCTCCTTCTCCCTTTCTGTCTCACTTTTTCTTTCTTTTCCCTTTTCTTTCTCTTCTTTCTCCCAGTCTTTAACTCCCTCCCTCACATATGTCCCATTCACCAGGCCGTCTCAGCTCCTGCATTACCAACACTCGAGTGCTCATGTTTATTTGGCCCGTTCCTCAGTGACAAATATTCAGTGAGACAGAGCCTGTCACAATAACACCACCAACATGGGCCAATATGCACACTTTTTCATGGAACGGCGTAAAAAAAAAAAGAAAAAAATAATCACAGATTTTTAGTAACAATATTTTTTTGTCTGTGTCCATGTGTCAGTCCCAGTTTGTCATCCACTGCTTCTGTCGAGTTACTAAGAAAATAGAAAAGACAAGCTGCTTAAAGGACACTTGTGAGAGTTCTGCTCAAAAAATGCGTTCACAGCTCTGGCCTATAACTTGGCCTGGTGGCGTTACCTGTTGGTCTCCATGGAGATGGATAAGTGCTGTGCCATATTGTGGAACATTCCAAAGTAATAGAAGATGTTATACCTCCACAAGTATCTCATTTTTCTCTAGTTGAGGTCTGAATTTGTGGGCCTAAACTGTTAATAAAACTGTTTGTAGCCTGCACATTTTTAAAGATAAAACAGATTTTACACATACTGTAGGTTTATTAAAGTTTTAAGTAAGTTGACTAATTGATAATAGGACGTTTTAGTTGAGAAAAGTTTGGATACCCACAAACTCTTACTAAAACTACTATCAAAACTAAAGCTCTGGAAAAAAATAAGAGACCACTGCAAAATTATCAGTTTTTCTGATTTTACTACTTATCGGTATGTGTTTGGGCAAAACGAACATTTTTGTTTGAGTCTATAAACTACTGACAATATTTCGCCCAAATTCCAAATAAAAATATTATCGTTTAGAGCATTTATTTGCAGAAAATGACAAATGGTCAAAATAACAAAAAAGATACATGTTTTCAGGGCTCAAACAATGCAAAGAAACAAGATCAAATTCATTTTAAAACAACATAATACTAATGTTTACACTTAAGAAGAGTTCAGAAATTGATATTTGGTGCAATAACCCTTATTTTTAATCACAGCTTTCATGCGTCTTGACATGCTCTCCACAAGTCTTTCACATTGTTCTTGGGTCCAAGTTTAGACTTGGTTTAGTTTTGGTTCAGACCTGGTTTAGTCCTAGTTTAGTCCTGGTTTAGTTCCATTTTTAACCTGGTTTAATCCTGGTTTAGCCCTGGTTTAGTCCAAATTTAGGTCTGGTTTAATCTTAGTTTAGACCTGGTTTAGTCCTGGTTCAGACCTGGTCTAGTCCTAGTTTAGACCTGGTTTAGTCTTGGTTCAGACTGGGTTTAGTCCTAATTTAGACCTGGTTTAATCCTGGTTTAGCCCTGGTTCAGTCCAAGTTTAGGTCTGGTTTAATCTTAGTTTAGACCTGGTTTAGTCTTGGTTCAGACCGGGTTTAGTCCTAATTTAGACCTGGTTTAATCCTGGTTTAGCCCTGGTTCAGTCCAAGTTTAGGTCTGGTTTAATCTTAGTTTAGACCTGGTTTAGTCTTGGTTCAGACCGGGTTTAGTCCTAATTTAGACCTGGTTTAATCCTGGTTTAGCCCTGGTTCAGTCCAAGTTTAGGTCTGGTTTAATCTTAGTTTAGACCTGGTTTAGTCCTGGTTCAGACCTGGTCTAGTCCTAGTTTAGACCTGGTTTAGTCTTGGTTCAGACTGGGTTTAGTCCTAATTTAGACCTGGTTAATCCTGGTTTAGCCCTGGTTCAGTCCAAGTTTAGGTCTGGTTTAATCTTAGTTTAGACCTGGTTTAGTCTTGGTTCAGACCGGGTTTAGTCCTAATTTAGACCTGGTTTAATCGTGGTTTAGCCCTGGTTCAGTCAGTCTTATTTTTTTCTAGATCTGTATAATCCATACGGCACCACCTCAGACTGTAGCGCCCCCTGTTGGCCGTGCTGCTCGTGTAAACAGTTTGTTCTGAGTCTAACTCCAGAACCTTAGGAAAAGAGTCCCCGCTCTGCCTCTGCCGCTGCGTCTCGCCTCAAATGAAAGCTTTTACAAAGAGTCGTGTAACATAGCAACAGTCGCTAGGACCAAAGGACGGCTTCAGTGCTGCCGTCCGCCAATCGCACGCTCGCAGGCTCCAAAACACGACTCAAATACGATCGCTCCTGAGGTCTGCTGTAAAAAGAGCAGGCAGAGGTTGATTTTTAAGGACATGAGTAATGCTGAATGTGTCTGAGGGCGCCTGTTTTGTCCTGTGCGTACGATTTTAAGATGTTAATGAACTTCCTGTTTGTGTGGGATTTGAAATGTTAAAATAAGTTTTCAAATATGCAAAATAATGACGTCAGTGTGATCTGCTCCAAATAAAGGATGTTTACAGCACCAGTGTGGAACTTTTCAGCCTCAAAGTGATAGAACATAGAATGATGTTCTCACTGTGAGCAGGCTCGCATCTCCACAAACCTTATTTGGCCTAGAGCATTGAAACCCACTCATGAGCTGGGCACGAGAAACCTCCACCCACTACACCCACACCCACAGCCACACTCACATGGATTGTGTGCCTGGGCACGAGAAACCTCCACCCAATATGCCCACACTCACCGTGCTCACATCCGCGCTCACACCCACGCCCACACTCACACCCTCGCCTACACCCACGCCCACACCCACGCCCATACTCAAACCCACGCCTACGCCCACAGCCACACTCATACGGACTGTCTGCTGGTCACAACAAACCACCTTCCACTACACCCACACTCACTACGCCCACACCCACTAGGCCCACGCCCAGACCCACGCTCACACTCACACCCACGCCTTCACCCACGCCCCCACTCACATCCACGCCTTCACCCACGCCCACACCCACGCCCATACTCAAACCCACGCCTACGCCCACAGCCACACTCATACGGACTGTCTGCTGGCCACAACAAACCACCTTCCACTACACCCACACCCACTACGCCCACACCCATGCCCACAGTCACACCCACACTCACAGTCACACCCACGCCTACACCCACGCTCACACTCACACCCACGCCTACACCCACGCTCACACTCACACTCACGCCTTCACCCACGCCCACACCCACGCCCATACTCAAACCCACACTTCACCCACACCCACACTCACACCCACGCCTACACCCACGCTCACACTCACACCCACGCCTACACCCACGCTCACACTCACACCCACGCCTACACCCACGCTCACACTCACACCCACGCCTTCACCCATGCCCACAGTCACACCCACGCTCATACTCAAACCCACGCCTACGCCCACAGCCACACTCACACGAACTGTCCGCTGGGCACAACAAACCACCTTCCACTACACCCACGCCCACTAGGCCCACACCCAGCACGCCCACACCCACGCTCACACCCACGCCTACACCCACGCCCACAGCCACACTCACATGGACTGTCTGCCTGAGCACGATAAACCTCCACCCACTACGCCCGCACCCACACTCACCCCCGCGCTCACACCTAGGCCCACAACCACAATCATACCCACTTCCACACTCACGCCAAAACCCACGCCCACACTTGTGCTTTCACCCACACCCACACGTGCTGTCTGCTGGCCACAACAAACCTCCACCTCTTAGACTTTTGTTATTTGTACCACCACCCTGCACCCACACCCACTTCCACACTCAAGCTGTCTGCTGGGCACAACACACCTCCACCCACAGCGATATTGGTCCAGCCCATATCCTGGCCGGGCCTTTAATTGGACGTAATAAGACGATTTACAGGCTTAAAACATCTCGTAATGTTTGAACCTTTATTCATACAAAGCTGTTCAGTATTTGAAGGATAAATAACAGTTACATAACACTAATCTCTTGTGTAATATGTTCACTGCGTTTTAATGAAATAAGTAATTTTCCATTCTTAAACTGGTATCGGGTGTTGGATATTTAAAGTAAAAAAAAACTCACTGAAAGGATGTAGTTCCGGTTGCATGGTGGTTATTTTGGTTGGTTATTTGGCTGGTTTATTCCTGATTTACTCTTGGTTTAGTCCTGGTTTAGTCTTGGTTTAGACCTGGTTTAGGTCTGCTGTAGTCCTGGTTTAGTTCTGCTGTAGTCCTGGTTTAGTTCTGCTGTAGTCCTGGTTGTGTGGTGGTTATTTTGGTTCTAGTTTATTTCTTATTTTGCCTTTTGTTTGTTTTGGTTTAGTCCTGGTTTATTCCTGATTTAGTCTTGGTTTAGTCTTGGTTTAGTCCTGGTGTAGTCCTGGTTTAGTTCTGCTGTAGTCCTGGTTTAGTTCTGCTGTAGCCCTGGTTTAGTTCTGCTGTAGCCCTGGTTTAGTTCTGCCGTAGTCCTGGTTTAGGTCTGCTGTAGTCCTGGTTTAGGTCTGCTGTAGTCCTAGTTTAGTTCTGCTGTAGCCCTGGTTTAGTTCTACCGTAGTCCTGGTTTAGGTCTGCTGTAGTCCTAGTTTAGTTCTGCTGTAGCCCTGGTTTAGTTCTGCTGTAGCCCTGGTTTAGTTCTACCGTAGTCCTGGTTTAGGTCTGCTGTAGTCCTGGTTTAGGTCTGCTGTAGTCCTAGTTTAGTTCTGCTGTAGCCCTGGTTTAGTTCTGCTGCAGTCCTGGTTTAGGTCTGCTGTAGCCCTGGTTTAGTTCTGCCGTAGTCCTGATTTAGGTCTACTGTAGTCCTGGTTTAGTTCTGCCGTAGTCCTGGTTTAGGTCTGCTGTAGTCCTGATTTAGGTCTGCTGTAGTTCTGGTTTAGTTCTGCTGTAGTCCTGGTTTAGTTCTGCCGTAGTCCTGGTTTAGGTCTGCTGTAGTCCTGATTTAGGTCTGCTGTAGTTCTGGTTTAGTTCTGCTGTAGTCCTGGTTTAGTTCTGCTGTAGTCCTGGTTGTGTGGTGGTTATTTTGGTTCTAGTTTACTTCGTATTTTGCCTTTTGTTTGTTTTGCTTTAGTCTTGGTTTAGTCCTAGTTTAGTGTTGGATTCTTCTTGGTTTAGTCCTGGTCTAGTCCTGATTTGGTCTTGGTTTAAACTTGGGTTAGTTCTGGGTTAGTCTTGGATGAAATGTGGACAGTTTCCCTGCAGGGATAATACAGTACTACCAAAAAAGAAAAAAAAAAAGAAAAAAACTGAAACATAAACATAAAAAACAAATAATAATTAAAAAAAAAAAGCTGGATCTGGATCGGTTCATCCCTGCCCACGCCCACACTCAGCTGGGCACACCACACGCCCACACTGGTCAAAGCTAATATCAGGGTGCACATTGAAAGAGAAAGAGAAAGAGAGAAAGACGGGAGGAGGGAGAAGAGAAAGGGAAGCTGTCTGGAGGAAACGTAGGAAGGAGAGAGAAGAGGAGGGTTAAAAGCAGTGGGAGAGGTGAGAGGAGAAACAGAACGAGGAGAGAGAAGGAGAGATGGAGCGAGGAAGGAAAAGGGACAGCGGGAAAGAGGACGAGGAGGAGGAGGAGGAGGAGGAGGGTCAGTGCTAAGAGCTCCAAAAGCCTGTGAAAAGAGCAGCCTTCATTAAATATTGAGAGCGAGAGAGAGTCTGGTGACCGAGGTCAAACACAGACACGCAGAGGGCAAAGACACTCGCCCAAACCTGATGTAGACCGGGTTTAGGTCTGCTCTAGTCCTGGTTTAGTTCTGCTGTAGTTCCGGTTGTGTGGTGGTTATTTTGGTTGGTTATTTGGCTGGTTTATTACTGATTTACTCTTGGTTTAGTCCTGGTTTAGTCTTGGTTTAGTCCTGGTTTAGTTCTGCTGTAGTCCTGGTTTAGTTCTGCTGTAGACCTGGTTTAGTTCTGCTGTAGTCCTGGTTTAGTTCTGCTGTAGTCCTAGTTTAGTTCTGCTGTAGTTCCGGTTGTGTGTTGGTTATTTTGGTTGGTTATTTGGCTGGTTTATTCCCGATTTACTCTTGGCTTAGTCCTGGTTTAGTCTTGGTTTAGTCCTGATTTAGTCTTGGTTTAGTCCTGGTTTAGTTCTGCTTTAGTCCTGGTTTAGTTCTGCTGTAGTTCCAGTTCTGTGTTGGTTATTTTGGTTGGTTATTTGGCTGGTTTATTCCCGATTTACTCTTGGTTTAGTCTCGGTTTAGTCCTGATTTAGTCTTGGTTTAGTCCTGGTTTAGTTCTGCTGTAGTCCTGGTTTAGTTCTGCTGTAGTTCCGGTTGTGTGGTGGTTATTTTGGTTGGTTATTTGGCTGGTTTATTCCTGATTTACTTTTGGTTTAGTCCTGGTTTAGTCTTGGTTTAGTCCTGGTTTAGTTCTGCTGTAGACCTGGTTTAGTTCTGCTGTAGTCCTAGTTTAGTTCTGCTGTAGTTCCGGTTGTGTGTTGGTTATTTTGGTTGGTTATTTGGCTGGTTTATTCCTGATTTACTTTCGGTTTAGTCCTGGTTTAGTCTTGGTTTAGTCCTGGTTTAGTTCTGCTGTAGACCTGGTTTAGTTCTGCTGTAGTCCTGGTTTAGTTCTGCTGTAGTTCCGGTTGTGTGTTGGTTATTTTGGTTGGTTATTTGGCTGGTTTATTCCCGATTTACTCTTGGCTTAGTCCTGGTTTAGTCTTGGTTTAGTCCTGATTTAGTCTTGGTTTAGTCCTGGTTTAGTTCTGCTTTAGTCCTGGTTTAGTTCTGCTGTAGTTCCAGTTGTGTGTTGGTTATTTTGGTTGGTTATTTGGCTGGTTTATTCCCGATTTACTCTTGGTTTAGTCCTGGTTTAGTCTCGGTTTAGTCCTGATTTAGTCTTGGTTTAGTCCTGGTTTAGTTCTGCTGTAGTCCTGGTTTAGGTCTGCTGTAGTCCTGGTTTAGTTCTGCTGTTGTCCTGGTTTAGATCTGCTGTAGTCCTGGTTTAGGTCTGCTGTAGTCCTGGTTTAGTTCTGCTGTAGTCCTGGTTGTGTGGTGGTTATTTTGGTTCTAGTTTATTTCTTATTTTGCCTTTTGTCAGACTGAAGTCGCATCCCAAAAGATCGGGTATGTATGTATCGGTTTTAGGACCACATATCTTGGGCTACGTTCACACTGCAGCCTGAAGTGACCCAAATCCGTTTTTTTCACCCCTATGCGACTTTAAAAATAATCTCATTCCAAAAGCCCATATTTGCCATGTCTATCGATGTCTATGTCGATCTCGGCACACCATCAACCTCAAAAGTAGATCTTGGTTAAAAAAAAGGTTGAGCACCCCTGTAGAGAGAGAAGGATCCACAGGTCAGACGGAGATTGGGTGGTTAGCACAGAGAAGGATGCCCAGGTCAGACGGAGATTGGGTGGTTAGCACAGAGAAGGATGCCCAGGTCAGACGGAGATTGGGTGGTTAGCACAAAGGATGCCCAGGTCAGACGGAGATTGGGTGGTTAGCACAGAGAAGGATGCCCAGGTCAGACGGAGATTGGGTGGTTAGCACAGAGAAGGATGCCCAGGTCAGACGGAGATTGGGTGGTTAGCACAGAGAAGGACGCCCAGGTCAGACGGAGATTGGGTCTATATTGTACAGAGAGAAGGATCCACAGGTCAGATGGAGATTGCGTGTATATTGACAAGAGAGGCTATAGCTGTGGTGTTATTGGCGTTTGGATGAGGTGTCCTGTAAACAGCACAGATCACATGACTCTGTATTACACACCGAGGACAGCTGCAGGCTCAAATCTCACACTTCTGTAACAGATACTTCTACTACTACGAGAGTAACTCCGAGTCTGTTGTAAAAGCAGCCGTTTGTGAAGGGACAGAAGGGAAGGCAGATGCTTCTCTGTCATAGTTCAACCTCACTGCGAGAGAAAAGTTCTTCATAATATCCTGTACAGACTGTGGCTTATTCACGCTGCTTAAAGGCATTGTACTTGCGTTTGCAGTGGTCCAAAGTTATTCCTCACTTACCTTATGCCTTTTGAGTTTGTAAGAGCTTCTCACAACTCTCAGAGACCAGAGCATTGTTTACTGTGATGGTAAAGTTAGTGACAGCTCCTTCCTTCCAGTCACTTCACGATTCTTGGACAGTAAAACGCTTTATAATCAGATGCAAACAGCACACAGTGGACTTATTTTGACCTCAAGAGCTGCTTATGCAATTTATCTGTACTGGGGTAAGACACACTTCCTCAAATACTAATTATCTGACCTGTACCTCATTTTGATTAGGTGATTCTTGCATTTTTGAGTCATCTTCTTCTTAGAATAGAAGAATAGAATGTCTTTTATTGTCACTATTCATATGTACAATTTACATCATACATACTCACAATGAGACTGAAAGCATCTCACTTCAGTGCAAACATTTAAATACGATATTTACAACATAGCAGGATATTTACAACACAGTACAGAAAAAAATAGTGCAAAAAAATTTGTGCAAAAGTCCTATACAAGCTGGTACTACACATTAGCCACCAGGTTATTGCAAGTCTTGCTCAGATACTGCAGTAGGGGTGACACATACAACCATATATACACACACATATACACACACAGGGGGGCGGCAGTAGCTCAGTTGGTAGAGCGCTTGTCGGGTTGACCACGTGTGATCCCAGCTCCCACAGATGAGCGCTGCCGTTGTGTCCTTGGGCAAGACACTTAACCCCAGTGTCTGCGGACACTGGTAGCCCCCATGGCAGAAGATACATCAAGGCCTGTTATGACGTGAGCCGTCCTCCGTTGGACCCACCACCCGCGGGAGGATTCATGGGGGCTGGTGCATTGTGTTCTGGGCAGCAGAACACTGCTTGGACTGCTGCCCCCGCAACCCAGTAAAATGGAAAAGCGGAAGATGAATGAATTAATGAATATACACACACATATACACACACTTGAGAGTCTCTACATTGCAAAGGGAGATGTTTCACAGAACTCAGTTTAGCATCTTGTACTGTATTAAAGCCAACAAGCTATATCACCATGTTCCGTATTGCACCACAGGATATTGCACTGTGATTAGGTATTGCACAACAACAGGTGGATGTTCTACAAAAACTATATTATTACAGGGGGTCCTCGGGTTACGACGTTGATCCGTTCTTAAGACGCGTCGTAACCCGAATTTCGTCGTAAACCGGATTTTGCCTTTGATCTTCCAACCAAAGCACCAATAACCTTTCCATCTCAATAATTAGACCACTACGCTGCTTGGTTATCACTGCCGCTTTCATAGGAGCAGATCAGAGCCCACATCAGGTACTTCTGCCCACATTGGACACGCACATGAGGCTGTCTTCTTCTCCCTACAACCACAACAGAGCGTATTCTTCCGCCGTGCGCCGCGCGCCGTTCGCGTTTGTTTACATCTCTTACCACGCTAAACCGTGTAAGACGGAATGACGCGTAATATATACATATTTTTTTTAATGGGGGCGCGTTCGTAACCACGAAACGTCGTAACCCGAGACCGTCGTAACCCGAGGACCCCCTGTACACTGTTATAAATACTGTCCACAATATTGCCCCATGTTAAGTAATTGCACAACGGGTGGATAGCTGTAGTTCCGGTTGTGTGGTGGTTATTTTGGTTGGTTATTTGGCTGGTTTATTCCTGATTTACTCTTGGTTTAGTCCTGGTTTAGTCTTGGTTTAGTCCTGGTTTAGTTCTGCTGTAGTCCTGGTTTAGTTTTGCTGTAGTCCTGGTTTAGTTCTTCTGTAGTTCCGGTTGTGTGGTGGTTATTTTGGTTGGTTATTTGGCTGGTTTATTCCTGATTTACTCTTGGTTTAGTCCTGGTTTAGTCTTGGTTTAAGTCCTGGTTTAGTCTCGGTTTAGTCCTGATTTAGTCTTGGTTTAGTCCTGGTTTAGTTCTGCTGTAGTCCTGGTTTAGTTCTGCTGTAGACCTGGTTTAGTTCTGCTGTAGTTCCGGTTGTGTGGTGGTTATTTTGGTTGGTTATTTGGCTGGTTTATTCCTGATTTACTCTTGGTTTAGTCCTGGTTTAGTCTTGCTTTAGTCCTGGTTTAGTCTTGCTTTAGTCCTGGTTTAGTTCTGCTGTAGACCTGGTTTAGTTCTGCTCTAGTCCTGGTTTAGTTCTGCTGTAGTTCTAGTTGTGTGGTGGTTATTTTGGTTGGTTATTTGGCTGGTTTATTCCTGATTTACTCTTGGTTTAGTCCTGGTTTAGTCTTGGTTTAGTCCTGGTTTAGTCTTGGTTTAGTCCTGGTTTAGTTGTATTGCACAACAACAGGTGGATATGCTACAAAAACGATATTATTACACTGTTATAAATATTGTCCACAATATTGCTTCGTGTCAAGTAATTGCACAACGGGTGGATGGGAGGAGAGTGGGGGATATGGGGTGAGTCAGTGCATGTGAGTGTTCAAGGTGGTTATGGCCCTTGGGAAGAAGCTGTTTTTGAGTCTGTTGGTCCTTGCTTTAATGCACCTGTAACGCCTTCCCGAGGGCAGCAAGTCTTCTTCTTACCCCTACCTCCTTTTACCCTCACTGCTCTGTACTCTGGTCCTTTGATTAGATTTTCTTAAAAATTCAGCAGTCTTCTGTAGTCATTTTGGCACAAATAAGAAAAATCCTCTGCTCCAGTGAGCTGTACGGGCAGCCCGGTCCAGCAGAAGTCCACTTTGTAGATGACGCACTTTAGTGATGACGTTTACGGTGAGGCTCTGTACACCAGCAGGAACCAACAGCTCCAAAGTCCTTGTTTCTTTCATGAAGTCGTTTTACAATATTGAGATACATTTGGTCTGCTATACTGTCATACATTTTAACAGTATAGCAGACCAAAGCATAATGAGCCTTATTTAAAGAGGGGGGATTATGCAAATGGACTTTTTGGAGGTTTCTGCATGTAATAACATTGTTCCCTCATCAAAAACACATCTGAACAGGTTTTAGAGGTCATCCGTGCATGTTTTCTTACAGTTAGCGTTAAGATTTTGTGCAATGTTTCGCCCACAAACCTACATCACCCATGATCCCACACAATTCTCTTTAAATATACACGATACAAAACTACAAGCTACGACTTCATGTGCAGTAGTTTTGTTAGTGAGATGTATTCTGATTGTGTTGTGATAATGTGACTTTGCGTAGAGTAAAGGGAGGTGATCAGAGCGTCAAAAATGAAAATGAAACTTATAATGTTAGTGCGTTGTTTTGGGCGAACATACAGCTCTGGAAAAAAATAAGAGACCACTGGATTTTTTTCTGAAATCAGCATCTCTACATGTATTACAGCCATTCCATTCCAGCGTCTGTTGAATTCAAACACAAACACAAAGCTGAGCTACTTCAGTTCTTGCACCAGGAGTGGAATAAAGTCACCCAAAAACAACGTGAAAGACTTGTGGAGAGCATGCCAAGACGCATGAAAGCTGTGATTAAAAATAAGGGTTATTGCACCAAATATTGATTTCTGAACTCTTCTTAAGTGTAAACATTAGTATTATGTTGTTTTAAAATGAATTTGATCTTGTTTCTCTGCATTTTTGAGCTCTGAAAACATTGTTATTTTGACCATTTTCTGCAAATAAATGCTCTAAAGCAGGAGTGTCAAACTCATTTTGGTCCGGGGGCCGTATCCAACCTACTTTAATCCCAAAGGGGCCGGATCAGAAAACTCATGCCATATATACCCCAAATATATACCCCAATAAGTCCTAATATTTGTGCAGAGAAACACAAATCTATTACGGAAGTCTTTTTTATTTGATGAACTCTTTCTTTTACAAAATATTATAAGATTATGAACAACCTTTAAGAAAAATGTAATTTCCCATTTAACAAATAGGAATTAGTCAATTTTTCTTGGAAATTCCTGCACTCGGCGTCCACTTTTCTCATTTTTAACATTTTGCTGATGAGGGTGTCACGGTTAACAGTCAAAACGATGGTCCTTTAAGAGCGTTTGGAAAGAGGCGACTCTTCATTTGTGCTGCTCTGGTGGGAGGGGCCACGCACAGAGGCGCTGCTATGCTAAACTGTGCAGAAAATTACCAATATTTTAAGAGAAAATTAAAATATAATAAAAATATTTTAATAGAAAATCAGGTCTAAAGGTCTTGGAGGGCCGGATCTGGAAACGTTGTCAGTCGTTTATAGACTCAAACACAAATGTTCCTTTTGCCCAAACACATACCTATAAGTAGTAAAATCAGAAAAATTGATAATTTTACAGTGGTCTCTTATTTTTTTCCAGAGCTGTAGCATTTTCACAATGACAGAGGGTAACATGGCGATCTTACGTGTGAGCAGTTAAGACCTCACATCTTTTAAAAGAACTGTTCCACCCAGGCTTTAAGCGCCCGACAAAGCCTTTCATATCCTCTCCTTCTTTCGCCGCGCTGTCGTCGAAGCTGCTCTGAAGCTCTCCTGTATTGTCTGCGCGGGGCTCTTTGATTGGGGCCCCTGAAAGAGAAAACACAGGGGCCCTTTGAGCCGCGTGCAGCCGGGCCCTATCTCCCCTCCACAGCTGTGCTCCAGGTATAAGCTCCGTTTGACCTTGAAACGGGAAGCTAGCGACGGCTAATCGGCCCCTCCGCCTCGTGGCCCCTCCCCTCCCTGTGTGTGTGTGTGTGTGTGTGCGTGCGCATGTGTGTGTGTGTGTGTGGGGGGGGGGGTAATGCTCTGAGCGCAGGAATAATGCAGTCATCCTCCTCCGAGTGGGATATTAGCCCTGATACTGTGCAAACTCACTATCTCTCTCTTTATCTATTCCTCCTCTCTTCTTTTTCCCTCCTTTTCCTCTCTGTCCTCTGTGTTTCTCCTCTCTTTCATTCTCCTCCTCCCTTACTCTTGCCCATCTCTACTTCATTTCCCCTCACTCCTGTCTCCCTTCATTTCATCTTTCTTCCTCGCCTTCTCCTGCCCTTGATCTCACTCCTCCTCCACCTCCTCCTCCCCTCTGTTCCGCTCTGTGTTCCTTTCTTTCTCTCACTCCTCTCCCTTCATTTGATCGTTCTCTCTCCCTCTCCTTCCCTTGATATCACTCCTCCTCCTCCTCTCTTTCTTCCTTTCTTTTTAGTTCCTCTCTGTATTCCTTTCCTTCTCTCACTCCTCTCTCTTCAATTGATCTTTCTCTCTCCCTCTCTTTCCCTCGTTATCATTCCTCCTCCTCTCTCTCTCTGTTCCTCTCTTTCTCTCACTCCTCTCTCTCGTTTATTTGATCGTTTTCTCTCCTTCTCCTTGATATCACTCCTCCTCCTCTCGCATTTCCTCTCTTTCTCTCACTCCTCTCTCTCTTCATTTGATCTTTCTCTCTCCCTCTCCTTCCCTTGATATCACTCCTTCTCTCTCTTTGTTCCTCTCTTTTTAGTTCCTCTCTGTATTTCTTTCCTTCTCTTACTCCTCTCTCTCTTCAATTGAGCTTTCTTTCTCCTTCTCCTTCCCTTGATATCACTCCTCCTCCTTCTCTCTCTCATTTTCTTTCTTTCTCTCACTCCTCTCGCTTCATTTGATCCTTCTTTCTCTCTCCCTCTCTTTCCCTTAATATCACTCCTCCTCTCTCATTTCCTCTCTTTCTCTCACTCCTCTCTTTCTTCATTTGAGCTTTCTCTCTCCCCCTACTTCCCTTGATATCACTCCTTCTCTCTCTTTGTTCCTCTCTTTTTAGTTCCTCTCTGTATTCCTTTCCTTCTCTCACTCCTCTCTCTCTTCAGTTGATCTTTCTCGCTCCCTCTCCTTCTCTTGTTATCATTCCTCCTCTCTCATTTCCTCTCTTTCTCTCACTCCTCTCTCATATTTGATTCTTTTCTCTCCTCCTCCTTCCCTTGATATCACTCCTCCTCCTTCTCTCTCCGTTCCTCTCTTTCTCGGACTCCTCTCTCTCTTCATTTGAGCCTTCTCTATCTCCCTCTCCTTCCCTTGATATCACTCCTACTCCTTCTCTCTCATTTCCTTTCTTTCTCTCACTCCTCTCTCTTCAATTGATCTTTCTCTCCCTCTCTTTCCCTTATCATTCCTCCTCCTTCTCTCTCCATTCCTCTCTTTCTCTCACTCCTGTCTCTCTTTTGATCGTTTTCTCCCCTTCTCTCTTTTAGTTCCTCTCTGTATTCCTTTCTTTCTCTCACTCCTCTCTCTTTCATTCGATCTTTCTCTGGCTGCCTCTCTTTCCCTTGATATCACTCATCTGTCTCTCTTTCTCTCTTGTTCCTCTGTTTGTTTTGTTCTTTGTTCTGTCTTATTCACTCCATTCTGCTCACACCTCTCTTTCTTTCTTTCTCTCTCTCTCTCTCTCCCTCATGTTTTGTCTGTCTCTGTCACTCATTTTCTTTTCTCTCTCCCTCTCTCATGTTGGGCTGCTGAAGAACAGAGACAGGAGAACATCTCACTGCACTGACTTCTAAAAGAACCCCTGGACCGCCTTGACCGTCTGGACCACACATGGACCACACATGGACCACACATGGACCTGATATGGACCTCACATGGACCTGACATGGACCTCACATGGACCACACATGGACCTGATATGGACCTCACATGGACCACACATGGACCTGATATGGACCTCACATGGACCTGACATGGAACACACATGGACCTGACATGGACCTGACATGGACCACACATGGACCTCACATGGACCACACATGGACCTCACATGGACCTGACATGGACCTGATATGGACCTCATATGGACCTCACATGGGCCTGACATGGACCACACATGGACCTGACATGGA
Organism: Paratrypauchen microcephalus; assembly: GCA_036785185.1. Taxonomy (NCBI): domain Eukaryota; kingdom Metazoa; phylum Chordata; class Actinopteri; order Gobiiformes; family Gobiidae; genus Paratrypauchen; species Paratrypauchen microcephalus. The sequence continues at coordinate 3,286,696 of JAVJIX010000106.1, read as the reverse complement.
CCTCACATGGACCTGACATGGAACACACATGGACCTGACATGGACCACACATGGACCTCACATGGACCTGACATGGACTTCTCATGGACCTCATATGGACCTGACATGGACCTGACATGGACCACACATGGGCCTGACATGGACCTGACATGGACCACACATGGACCTTACATGGAACACACATGGACCTCACATGGACCTCACATGGACCTGACATGGACCTGACATGGACCACACATGGACCTCACATGGACCTGACATGGACCTCACATGGGCCTCACATGGACCTCATATGGACCTGACATGGACCTGACATGGACCACACATGGACCTTACATGGGACACACACATGGACCTCACATGGACCTCACATGGACCTGACATGGACCACACATGGACCTCACATGGACCTGACATGGACCTCACATGGGCCTCACATGGACCTCATATGGACCTGACATGGACCTGACATGGACCACACATTGACCTCACATGGACCTGATATGGACCTGACATGGACCTGACATGGACCACACATGGACCTGATATGGACCTCACATGGACCTGATATGGACCTGACATGGACCTGACATGGACCACACATGGACCTGACATGGACCTCACATGGACCTGACATGGGCCTGACATGGACCTGACATGGACCTGACATGGACCACACATGGACCTGACATGGACCTGACATGGACCACACATGGACCTTACATGGACCTGATATGGACCTCACATGGACCACACATGGACCTCACATGGACCTGATATGGACCTCACATGGACCACACATGGACCTGATATGGACCACACATGGACCTCACATGGGCCTGACATGGACCTGACATGGACCTCACATGGACCTGACATGGACCTCACATGGACCTGACATGGACCTCACATGGACCACACATGGACCTGATATGGACCACACATGGACCTCACATGGGCCTGACATGGACCTGACATGGACCTGATATGGACCTCACATGGACCACACATGGACCTCACATGGACCTGATATGGACCTGACATGGACCTGACATGGACCTCACATGGACCACACATGGACCTGATATGGACCTGATATGGACCTCACATGGACCACACATGGACCACACATGGACCTGATATGGACCTCACATGGACCACACATGGACCACACATGGACCTGATATGGACCTCACATGGACCACACATGGACCACACATGGACCTGATATGGACCTCACATGGACCACACATGGACCTGATATGGACCTCACATGGACCACACATGGACCACACATGGACCTGATATGGACCTCACATGGACCACACATGGACCACACATGGACCTCACGTGGATCTGACATGGACCTGATATGGACCACACATGGGCCTCACATGGACCACACATGGACCTGACATGGACCTCACATGGACCTCATATGGACCTCACATGGGCCTGACATGGACCACACATGGACCTGACATGGACCTCACATGGACCTGACATGGACCTGACATGGACCTCACGTGGACCACACATGGACCTGACATGGACCTGACATGGACCACACATGGGCCTGACATGGACCTGGCATGGACCACACATGGACCTTACATGGAACACACATGGACCTCACATGGACCTCACATAGACCTGACATGGACCTGACATGGACCACACATGGACCTCACATGGACCTGACATGGACCTGACATGGACTTCACATGGACCACACATGGACCTGACATGGACCTCACATGGACCTGACATGGACCTGACATGGACCTCACGTGGACCACACATGGACCACACATGGACCTCACATGGACCTCACATGGACCTGACATGGACCACACATGGACCTGACATGGACCTGACATGGACCACACATGGACCTGATATGGACCTCATATGGACCTGACATGGACTACACATGGACCTGATATGGACCTTACATGGACCTGACATGGACCTGACATGGACCACACATAGACCTCACATGGACCTGACATGGACTTCTCATGGACCTGACATGGACCTGACATGGACCACACATGGGCCTGACATGGACCTGACATGGACCACACATGGACCTTACATGGAACACACATGGACCTCACATGGACCTCACATGGACCTCACATGGACCTGACATGGACCTGACATGGACTTCACATGGACCACACATGGACCTGACATGGACCTGACATGGACCTCACATGGACCTGACATGGACCTGACATGGACCTGACATGGACCACACATGGACCTGACATGGACCTGACATGGACCACACATGGACCTGATATGGACCTCACATGGACCTCACATGGACCTCATATGGACCTGACATGGACTACACATGGACCTGACATGGACCTCACATGGACCTGACATGGACTACACATGGACCTGATATGGACCTGACATGGACCTTACATGGACCTGACATGGACCTGACATGGACCTCACATGGACCTGACATGGACTACACATGGACCTGATATGGACCTGACATGGACCTTACATGGACCACACATGGACCTCACATGGACCTGACATGGACCACACATGGACCTGACATGGACCTCACATGGACCTGACATGGACCACACATGGACCTGACATGGACCACACATGGACCTGACATGGACCACACATGGACCTGACATGGACCACACATGGACCTGACATGGACCTGACATGGACCTGACATGGACCACACATGGACCTGACATGGACCTGACATGGACCACACATGGACCTCACATGGACCTGACATGGACCACACATGGACCTCACATGGACCTTACATGGACCTGACATGGACCACACATGGACCTGACATGGACCACACATGGACCTGACATGGACCTGACATGGACCACACATGGACCTGACATGGACCTCACATGGACCTCACAGACTCTCAGGTCTCACCTGGACAAAAAGACCAAGACATAAGAAAAATATGTTTTTAAATTCCACACTAAACCTTCTGAAATCTTTATCTGTTGGTAGTTTGTTGGAAGACCAGGCTGACTGGCCTTCTCTCGTCTCTCTTGTCCTTTCTGTTTTCTTTGTCTTAATCTCTCTATTCTGATAATTCTCGCTCTCTTTTCTCTTACTTCTCCCACGTAGTCTTTTGCCCCCTCCCCCCATTCTCTCTCTCTCTTCCCTTCCCTCTCCATCCCTCTGTTCACACACTGCTGTAGACCTCGCACATGTTTGTTTTGTCTCTTCCGTAAACGTTGGACCTGATCATCTGGAGCACGACCTCGCTCTGTGAAGCTTCTGAGAGAGGGTGGAGGGGAGAGATAGAGAGGGGGAGAAAGAGAGAGAGGGAGAGAGAGAGAGAAAGTAAGAGGGAGAGAGAGGGATAGAGCGCGGGAGAGAAAGTAAGAGGGAGAGAGAGAGAGAGAGTGGAGAATAGGGAGAGGGAGAGATAGAGAGGGAGAAAGAGAGAGAGGGAGAGAGAGAGAAAGTAAGAGGGAGAGAGAGGGATAGAGCGCGGGAGACAATGTAAGAGGGAGAGAGAGAGAGAGGGGGTGGAGGGGGGAAATAGGGAGAGGGAGAGATAGAGAGGGGGAGAAAGAGAGAGAGGGAGAGAGAGAGAGAAAGTAAGAGGGAGAGAGAGGGATAGAGCGCGGGAGAGAAAGTAAGAGGGAGAGAGAGAGAGAGAGGGTGGAGGGGGGAATAGGGAGAGGGAGAGAGGGAGAGAGATAAAAAGTAAGAGAGAGAGAAAGAGAGGGGGTGAGAAAGAGAGAGAGGGAGAGAGAGCGAAAGAGAGGGAGAGAGAAAGAAAGTAAGAGAGAGAAAGAGAGGGAGAGAGGGGGGGAGAGAGGGAGAGAAAGTAAGGGGGAGAGAGAGAGACCGAGAGAGAGGGGGAGAAAAAGGGAGAGAGAGAGTAAGAGACAATGAGAGAAAGAGGGAGAGCGAAAGTAAGCGAGAAAGAGAGGGGGAGAGAGAAAGAGGGAGAGAGAGAGAGAGGGAGAGAGAGATAGAGAGAGAGGGGAAGGGATGGAGAGAAGTGCAGAAGTGCAGATTTCCGGAGAGACTGGTGTCCACTGCACGTCTGAAGAGTTTTTTCTGTCACTATAAGATCTGTGCTCAGAGGACGACTGTGAGGACCTCAGTGCTGACGGTGCTAAGCTCTTCTATAAGCCCGTCTATAAGCTCTCCTATAGAACGCTCACTTAATACTGAAGTGTGTGACACTGCGGGCCCCTGAGAGGACACACAGGGGCCCCTCGTCCAGAAGTGTGACGGGACCACAGGACGGGACAAACGTCTGTCCTTCTGTCCTCACAGGAGACGTCCAATCACAGACTCTCGTTTGTGTCACATGACTCTCACAGGAAGAAGAATCTCCTCCTCTCACTGGAGATAAATCTGTTTATTCTGCAGAATGAGAGAGGGAAAGAAAGAGAGAGGGAAAGAAAGAGAGAGAGGGGGAGAGAAAGAGAGAGGGAAAGAAGGAGAGAGAGAGAGACAGGGAAAGAAAGAGAGGGAGATAGAGGGAAAGAAAGAGAGAGAAAGAAAGAGAGAGAGAGGGAAAGAGAGAGAGAGAGAGAGGGACAGAAAGAGATAGAGAAAGTAAGAGGAAAAGAGAAAGAGAGAGAGGGAAAGAAAGACAGAGAGGGAAAGAAAGAGAGAGGGAGGGAAAGAAAGAGAGAAAGTAAGAGGAAGAGAGAAAGGAAGAGAGAGAAGGGGGGAGAGAGAGGGAGGGAGAGAGAGAAAGTAAGAGGAAGAGAGAGAAAGAGAGGGAGAGAAGCGGGTAGAAAGAGAGACAGGAACAAAGAGAGGGAGAAAGAGAAAAATTATGAGGGAGAGAGAGAGAGAAATTAAGAGAGAGAGGGAGAGAGAGAGAAATTACAAGGGAGAGAGGGAGAGATAGAGTGAGAGAGAGAGAAAGAAAGACAGAGAGAAAGAGGGAGAGAGAGAGAGGGACAGAAAGAAAGAGGGAGAGAGAGAGGGAGGAAGAGAGGGAGAGAAAAGGAGGGGGATAGAACTGAAGCACAAAAGTGAAGCTACAGAAAGAGAGAGTGAGAGAAGGGGACAGGGAGAGAGAAAATAGATAGATTGAGAAGGAGATAGAGAGAGATAGAGAGAGTGAGAGGGAGTTAAGAGTTGAGCAGAGTGTGTGAGATATTCTGAGTAACATTGATTTTGGCTAATGTGGAGCAGGAAAACTCAGAATGTTTGTGGAGCTGTTGGTAAACGATACTGGAAATGGTTTAAAGCTTTTATCCCCAACCTCTCTGTCTCTGTTCTGTCGCTCTCTCTTTCTCTGTTCTGTAGTAAGTAAGATGGAGAGAGAGAGAGAAAGAAAGAGAGATAGAGGAAGAGAGAGGGAGAGAAAGTATATCTCACACCCAAATATGTGAATGAATCAAAATGTATACTGTATGTGTGTCTTGGTGAAGGAACATTGATAAAACAAATACACATCATTTTCATGTAGTAGACTGTGTACTGCATGAGATCAGAGGGGTCACATGACAGCCCCCCCCCTTCACAAAAAAGCCCTACATTGACCCTTGACTCCTGCTGCAGGCCGCACAGCTGACCCGCACTGAGGCAAGATGGGAAACTCCTGACCACACACATGAGCTGTCACCACGAGGAGAGCCAACTATTCACCCCAACAGTCTGAGATCAAGTGGAAGAGAAAACGATACTACAAGTTATTATTAATTTATGTCTGCTTTTATTAAGTCACTACATTTATATACAGTATATCTGCCAGTGCGTTTTTGATTATCAAAATTCAAAGTCGGCTTTATCATCAAAAACCATATGTACAGGTTGCACACACATGATTTGAAATTGCAGCGCCCCCTAGGCCCACAGTGAACATAAAACATCTGATAAACAAGACAATAAACACCATGACTAAAACATCACATATACCTGTAGCAAAAGTACAGCAAACTTGTATATGATACAAACAGGTAAACACACAATGTGGAGCGGAATAAAGCTCAGATGGTGTCATTTAAGCAGCAGTGTCAGTGTCATTTAAGAGTCATTTAAGTAGCAGTGTCAGTGCCATTTAAGCAGCAGTGTCAACGTCATTTAAGTGTCATTTAAGCAGCAGTGTCAGTGTCATTTAAGAGTCATGTAAGCAGCAGTGTCAGTGTCATTTAAGTGTCATTTAAGCAGCAGTGCCAGTGTAATTTAAGTGTCATTTAAGCAGCAGTGTCATTTAAGAGTAATTTAAGCAGCAGTGTCAGTGTAATTTAAGTGTCATTTAAGCAGCAGTGTCATTTAAGAGTCATTTAAGCAGCAGTGTCAGTGCCATTTAAGTGTCATTTAAGCAGCAGTGTCAGTGCCATTTAAGTGTCATTTAAGCAGCAGTGTCAGTGCCATTTAAGTGTCATTTAAGCAGCAGTGTCAGTGTCATTTAAGAGTCATTTAAGTAGCAGTGTCAGTGTCGTTTAAGCAGCAGTGTCAATGTCATTTAAGTGTCATTTAAGCAGCAGCGTCAGTGTCATTTAAGTCATGTAAGCAGCAGTGTCAGTGTCATTAAAGTGTCATTTAAGCAGCAGTGTCAGTGTAATTAAAGTGTCATTTAAGCAGCAGTGTCATTTAAGTGTCATTTAAGCAGCAGCGTCAGTGTCATTTAAGTGCCATTTAAGCAGCAGTGTCATTTAAGAGTAATTTAAGCAGCAGTGTCAGTGCCATTTAAGTGTCATTTAAGCAGCAGTGTCAGTGCCATTTAAGTGTAACTTAAGCAGCAGTGTCAGTGACATTTATGTGTCATTTAAGAAGCAGTGTCATTGGGGGAGGGAGGGCAGGGAGAGAGTTCAGCATCTTGACAGATTGGTGGATGAAGCTGTCTTTCAGTCTGCTGGTCTTGGCCCTGAGGCTCCTCAGTCTCCTTCCTGATGGCTGCAGACTGAAGAGGCAGTAGGATGGGTGGGTGGGATCACCCAGAGGGCTTTGCGAGTGAGGCGGGTGCGGTAGATGTTCTGCAGGGAGGGGAGAGAGATGCCTATGATTCTCTCAGCTGCTCTCACTACTCGGTGTAGGTTTTCCGGCAGGACACGGTGCAGGTGCCATACCACACAGTGATGCAGCTGGTGAGGATGCTCTCTATGGTGCCTCTGTAGAAGGTGCTCATGATGGGAGCTGTGGCTCTGGCTCTCTTCAGCTTGTGGAGGATGTAGAGTCGCTGTTGGGCTTTACTGGCCAGTGATGCAGTGTTCTTTGACCAGGAGAGGTCCTCAGAGATATGCACACCCAGGAACTTGGTTATTATGGAAATTATTATTTTCCATAAATGTGATTGGCTGTCATGTGCATTTTAAAGCTTTGAGATTGGATGTCAGGTGCATTGTGGAGCTTTCTCATTGGCTTAGACTTGGACTTTATTGATCCACAAGGGAAATTACTTGGACAACACATTATATTACAATAACAAGAGGGGAAAAAAATACAAAAATGGTAATAAACTTCCAAATAAGTAACAATAAAAAATCACAATCACAAGGGACTGGTGTCGAATAAGATATAAACGATATAAATGTATGTACAGTAAGTAAAAAACAAATGTAGTAATATAAATACAGTATATACAAGAGGTCATAAGGAAACAGATGATAGAAACACAGGCAGATCTGTTACATAAGAGTGAGTTGTCCAGTTTGTCCAGTGTCCCCCTGGCTGTAAGACGTACTATGGAGACTTCTGTGTTTATTTTCCATTCATAAAAAGTGTTGGACTGAGGCTGGGACATACAGTATGGTGCAAAATGTACTTTAAGGAGGGTTTAAGCGTAAGTACAAATGTTCTCATCGCTGGCTGACTCAGAGTTCTATTCTGAGCGTGCTTGAGTACGTCTGCATAGTCAGGGGTTGGAAAATGTTTGTTGCATCCCACCCACAGTTGTTGTTTTTTTTTTCTGTGAATGTGTTACTACAGTGAAATGGTGCTATGAAACGTCCGGGTTAACAGGGTGCTCCTGTGTTGTGATGACGCTCCTGCCGTTTTAAACCATGGTCACAGTGATTCTTTTTTTTTTTGTTATGTACAGTAATCTCTATTTGCTGCTGTGTTCATAAAAAAACAGTAATGTGACTCAAACACTCTTATGAACTCAGGGTGCGCTACACAACTCAAAGTTATTTACTCTGTAGCACAAATGAACACAAACAAGTTCCAGTTAATTTCACTTTCACTCGGAGCAAACCAAACCAAAACAGCATGTGTCCGGTGAGTGCTCGGTGGAGGTGGAGTTTAGTATTGCTGCTGATCTAAAAGAAGTGAGTACACGTCCAATCACATGTGGAATAATCCCGTGGCTGTTTCTTACCTCGTGCAGTTGAACGCCTCTCCTAATGTAAACTGCTCTGCTCTGTTACTAAGGCCGGGTATCATCAAGAGGCTGCCGACACCACACATACCTGATTATATGTCACCGACCACGGCAAAACCCACCACAACTCGGTCAGGGCGAACAGGAGAAAATCACGATAAAAGAAGAAATTCAATTTGTCAACTGGACAAAGTTTGTTTGGACGTTTCGACGCTCATCCGAGAGGCTTCGTCAGTTACGGTTAGAGTGCTGGTAAGACACTTGCTTATATCTCGCTGCAGGGAGGAGCTAACTAGCTAACTACTTTCCGAAACATACAATGTCCACATACAATGTCCACATAAACTGTCTTTTCGTAGACAGGCTGTCGCTCGCTGTTTTCTTGTGCGCTGCTCCTCAGACTGTCTCCGCTTCCTTCTTTCTAATATCTCTTCCTCCGTATACTCAGGCTCAAAACGATAGGGACGGCCATCATACTCAAATAAGTCCTCTTCGATCTCAAAGTCCGAATCTTCAGCCATGTCTCGCTCGCAATAGAAAAGTTCAGAGCGGTGTTAGTTTCTTTCGGACTAGCGGTGTTTATCTGCGAAACAGCTGTGACTTCCCGCATGTGCGCTGTCCTTTATGATGTCATCAGATGAAACTATAGCTGGATATCGGGTTTCAGGCCGCTTTTGACTCCACTTAAAGTCTACGCTGACGCAGCGATCTTCTGTGATGTGAAAAGTGCTAAAGTTTGTGTTATTTGGAGACCGCAAACATTTGCCCCTAGAAGTCATGTTCACGGATACCGCTACAACACAACATCTACAAAACTGCTCCAAATGACACCAAAGTGCTATGGATGAGTAAAACAATTTGTTTTATTACCGAAATAAGGCACAGATTGTAAAAAACGTTAATTCTCCTTTAAGCTCCATAACTGCGTGTAAAGATGTAATGTATTGTAGATGAGCTGAATCGTGGCTGTTTTACCAGACACCGATCTGTCGACCTCGCACAGAGGAGCTGGATCATAAGATATCAGGTGTGTGAAGGATCCCTCAGTCGTCCAGATAGAATCCAAGGCAAAGGAGAAATTCAGTTTGTCAACTGGACAAAAGTTTATATGCTCGAATGCATTTCGCAGCTCATCCAAGCTACAAATAGGTGTGATAGTTTCATAGTAATTTCATTGTAGTTAGCACTCTAGCCAGAACTGAAGATGTAGCTTGGATGAGCTGCGAAACGTATTCGACCAAATAAACCTTTGTCCAGTTGACAAATTTAATTTCTCCTTTTGCCGAAGATATCAGATGCGATATCTACAGTAATATTTGAAGAGGATAAGGACAGTGAAATGGAGAAAATCTGTAACTTTGACTGTAAATTATATGTAAGAAGGTGGGACACGTTCATGTAGCCAGGAACTTTCTCCAGAGCTCATGTACAGAACGTGACCACAGAACGTAATACAGTGCACTTCTGATTTAATAGAAGTACAATATATGCCGTTGTGTCCTTGGGCAAGACACTTAACCCCACCTTGCCCCCAGTGTCTGTGGACACTGGTAGCCCCCATGGCAGAAGATACATCAAGGCCTGTTGTGACGTGAGCCGTCCTCCTGTGGACCCACCACCTGCGGAAGGATTCATGGGGGCTGGTGCATTGTGTTCTGGGCAGCAGAACACTGCTTGGACTGCTGCCCCCGCGACCCAGAAAATGGAAAAGCGGAAGAAAATGAATGAATGAATGAATGAACAATATATCTCAAATCAGTAGAAAATAAAGGCTTTGTTTATCTTCTCTAAAGGCTCATTACAGAACTACTAACTCATGGCTGTGACACTAATTAGTGTTAAAGGACGATCTGTGCATGAATATGAAACAAACTGTGAACATGCCCAATGTGTTGCATAAAGTCTCCTTCCTCTAAACAAGCGACAAAACTGTAGAGCTGTTACAAAATCATTTGGTGAAAAAATACTATATTGATACAGCAGCTCACGATATCAACCCTGTATCCTAAAATTTAGTATCATTATGTATCAATATTTCTATATTTCTGCGTGTAACATCTCGCTGTTATGTGCAGCGGTGTGTGAGTACCGACTTCTACAGTTGTGTTATTGGCTTTTTGAGATTTGATTCCCGGCTCCACGGTCACAGTTCATCCGATCGTGATAAATCGGTGATTAAATTGGACTGGGCAGTTATCCGGTTTTCCAGATGCATGAAGATGGATGAAGACGAATCAGTGGTGACCTCCTGACCTCTGCCCTTTTGACCTTTGACCGCTGAGGATGTCTCTGTGTCAATGTAGTGTTCTTATTGTGAGGATTTAATGATTCTTCATGATTATTGACAGCATAAGCACAAAACACAACATACCGGGGCAAAAAAAATACTAGTAAAAGTGTCACATGAAAAAATCTACTGAAGTAAAAGTATTTAGGCCTGTAGTTATTATATTATACTGTGATGTGTGAGCTACTGTGTCCAAAAAATTTCCCTTGTGGTTTGTCCAAGTCTAAGGCTGCGTCCCTCACCCCTTCGTCTTACCCCTACCCCTTGGATTTGCGCGTTCATGTGAGGGTAAGGGGTGTCTCGATTCTAATTTTGATCAAGGGCTCGGGCCACGACCTCGGGCTACATACCCCTTGAAACAAAGTAAGCTCTCGACCAGACTTGGAACGAAGGGGTACGCCTACAAGCTCAGGCAGGTTTTGGGATCAGTATGGCAGCTTCACATCGACCAGCCAAGGAGACTCATGAATGTATTTTCAGCACTTGTAATTATCGATTAACAGTTTATCAGGTTTACAATTATGACGCTTATGTTCTACGTTACTTTTAGTGAACTGTTGGTGCAGTTTTAATTGTAGTGATGTCTGTTTAGCCAACGTTATTGTTTTCATCGAACTTTCATGTATAAAGAAGCTAGTTTTTTTGTCGAGCTGAGGTACCCGATAATCCTTTACATTTGTTTACGTCAATTGTTGTCGCCTCTGTAGACGTAGCAGCCAGGTAGAGGCAAGGGATGATGATGCAAATGGTAATCGAGTGGTGTACCATTTCTTAGGGCAGTGCTTCTCAAATAGTGGGGCGGGCCCCCCTGGGGGTGGGCACGTGTGACCCTGGGAAACATGTTTTGCCGTACTGTACTAGAACTAAGTATAATTGCACATCAACAACAGTAGTTGGCATTGGCGCTCTCATTGTCGCTCTGGGGCAGGGGTCGGCAACCTTAAATACGCGATATACAGAACAGACTCACCATCAGCAGAACATCCTCTGTCACAGAAAAAACACGTATATTCCACTGAGTCGTGTCCTTTAGTCTGACAGAAGCTGATACATCAGCGGCACAAGGAGAGAGCTTTTATTTTTGTGTTTTTTTTTTCAGCGCTTCTAAAACCACATGGCTTATTTGCATAAACTAAGTTTTGTTTCTGTAAAACGTAAACAAATGTGTGCAAATCTGCATTAAAAACACATTAATATTTGAGTCCTCAGTGCAAAAAGAAATTTTTGTAAGTTTCTTTCTTTCTTTTTTGTTTTTAATGTTAATAAAGGATACAATGTTAGGCACAGGTGTACTAATAACAATTTTCTGGACAAATAATACTATTAATACTCGCACGCAGGGATGGAGGGGGGGCATGAAATTTTTTCTTCTTCCTAGGGGCGGCGTCACAGAAAATAATTGAGAAGCACTGTCTTAGGGGAACATTCGTACCCCGAGCCCTCTCAGCTCGGTATCGAGGGGCAAGGCAAAGATGTAGATAAATGGGTAGGGGTAGGGGAAGGGGTAAGACAGAGTAATGGGACGCAGCCTAAGTATTAAAGTATCTGTTTAAAAGGTCAAAGTATTTTGCACATTTTTATAAACATATACATACAGTACATACATATACATCAGCAGAAACAAATATTCAATTAATCTTTATTCCGGACTCATGGTCCATTTTTTAAATAAGACGAGGACAGTAACAATAAAAAAACAATAAACATTTATGTTTTTAAAAGTAGTAGCTCAGTTGGTAGAGCGTTGCTCCAGAGGTTGGCGGTTCGAATCCCGCTCCCGACAATGGGTTGAGCAGTCGGGTTGGCTGTGCGATCCCAGCTCCAAAGCTCCCACAGATGAGCGCTGCCGTTGTGTCCTTGGACAAGACAATTAACCCCACTTTGCCCCAGTGTCTGTGCACACTGGAAGAGCCCCCATGACACAAAGTACATCAAGGCCCGTCCATTGCGACGTGGACCGTCCTCCCGTGGACCCACCACCTGCGGGAAGATCCATGTGGGCCGGTGCATGTGATCTGGGCAGCGGACCTGGACCGTTGCCCCCGCGACCCGAAAATATGGAATAAAGCGGAAGAAAATGGGATGGATGGTTTTTAAAAGAGCCATACCAGTGTTTCCACATATTGGACTTACATAGTATTGCACTGAGTCTCAAATTTGTGAGTGACATTATGATTCCATTGTCTGATTTGTTCGGTCTGCAGATAAAACTGTACATTAAAGTTCTTGTATAGCTGCAGAGTGTTCACTCGTGCAGTAACAAACATGTCAGTCGCACTCGTCCATTGTGGCCTCATCAAAAGCACCACAAAGCCTCAGTGTAGATCACCTGCAGTCTTTGCAAACTGTTCTTTTTGTAATGAATCCAGAGGTGGGCTGTGTACAGTGGTGAACAATACGATTTAAACAATAACAACTTTACATCAGAGCTAAACTTATGCATAAGAGTTCAAAAGTTCAAAACTCCATGCACAGCTTCCAGGTGCTGGTAACAGCAGGAACATTGAATAATTCCAGAAAAAAAGAAGTTTACCGCACACTTGCTTGACTTTACTCTTATTCCTTTATTCAGACCCCCAGGATTTCACAGGCATTTTTTGTGATTGTTGCGGGCTAAAATGCCTGAATTTGCGTGAGCTTTTCCAAACAGTTGCGATGAAAGTTGCGGCGCTTTTAAGGTTTTTGTTGCGATTTTGTTGCGGGAGGAAGTGAAAGTTGCGATAAATAGTTGTGATTTTCCCTTTTTGTAATTAAAATTGAGTAATATTTTGAATACTGAGTTATTACTGACAAAGAATAATACAAAGACACAGAGATCACAGATATGGTCTTAAAACAACCTTACCAACATCGAAAATAAATTACTACTAGGAGGGGAACTGTTTTGCGCGGTCTTTTGCTGTTATTTTTGTGGGCAAATGGCGCCGCAGACATGTTTCTTTGCCATTAGAAGCCGTGTCCCAATTCCCAGAGTGCACAGTTCGGAGCGTGGTTTGAAGGGCATGTGCATCATTTCTTTTTTGTCCCATGCGCAGTTAACACGCATTCGCAGACCGCAGTCGTTTCCATGGAAATCGGGGCGTGGACCAAGCACGTGAAAAAGCACGCTTCACGCACTCATATATCCCAGCATGCACCGCGTGCTACTTCTTCTACGGGAGAAAATGGAGTCGGCGGCTGCTTCCTGTGGTTGCGAGACCTGTCGCATTTCGCAGACGGCCATGCGGTCGCGGAGTGCACTCAGGGCTGAGCAAGTGTGCATCACCTTGACTGCAGTCTGAGCCCCCTTCAAACCACGCTCCAAACTGGGGACACGGCCGCAGTTTCATTTCGTCACACGGAAGTAAGGCAGAAGGAAGTTGGTCGACGTGAGTTCAATACGTCGCCGATGACTGGTCAAAATTGGTAAAAACTGCGGGAAAGTCGCGGTGATTAGTCAAAATTGCAACACCGCCCTGAATTCACGGGAATTGGCTGAACTTGCGTTGAAGTTGCAAATTGCAACATCGCGAATTCCTGGAGGGTCTGATTATTGGGCTTCATCATACCTGATGACGCTGTAGAAGCGAAACGCATTGTTCGCTCTAAACCCAATAAAGGAATAAGAGTAAAGTCAAGTGAGTGTGCAGTTTTTCTGGAATTATGCACAAGAGTATTTGCCTGAGCATAGAGAGCAGTGATGACATGCAAAAGATAGAAATCGATTTTTTTTCTAGCTGTTGTCAATAAAAATTACTTTTCCTTTTCAGTCCTGTTAAAAAAATGTAGTGGAGTAGAAAGTACAGATACTGCTCTCAAATATAGTAAAGTAAAAGTAAAAAGTATCCACTTTAAAGTACAGATACCTGATATTTATTAGTGGCACTTCATTACGAGCAAATTATACGAAGAGAGACATGTCAGGGGAGACTCTGTCCACAAGAACGAGACAAGACAGATTTTTTTTAGAATTTTTAATAAGGAAATTGTGTGGTTCAAGTCGCAGTTTTGGCTTCACACTAATTTGTACTAATTTGATTTTTTAATTTCGCTGTCATTGTAGCGCTGCTTTTTGGTATTAAGAGGCAAAGTTAATCTTTTTCATCCAAGGCAAATGTCAAAATATGAGGACAGTCTTATTGCAAGTTTGTCGCACGAGATTTTGTGTCCCCTCCCTGTTAATTTACATTTCAGTTTAATGGATTCTTACGATTCTTATGATTACGATGATATTGTGAGTAATAACTTTGATTATTATCGAAATTGACATCCCGTGTCAGCAGCTTTTGGTTCAAAGCAGGTTCCAACACTGACAAATCTGTTTTTATTTTTTTATTCAGATTTATATTGTCAATCAATATACAACATAAAGGGAAAAAAAAAATAACATGCACATTTTTGAACAATAAACTAAATGCAAGATTGTACATTAAATGCCATACTGTGGAACATTTTAGGTAAAACAGTAACATTCATGGACACAAACAGATCCGCTAAACTGTTACCTTAGCTTGCATCATCAGAGTACGGAAGTCGACAGAGGCCATATTCATAAGCAATATTTTTTCTTTCTTGTTATCTCGAGATAATGACATAATTAATTTGTGATCTCGAGAAAACAAAACAGTTATTCCGTGATCTCGAGAAAACAACTGAAATATCTACTGCCACGTTGTGACAGGCTGACTTCGGGGCTATTTCTCATTCTGAATAGACGTGTTTTTGGTCCTTAGAATGTCTGGAATAATATTTCCAAGAGAAGAATCCTTAACTTGCTACGTTAATGCTACGTAAGAAGAAACTCTCGCCTTGGGACACGGGATACGTTTGGGATTATGTCCTTTTCTCCGGAGCTCCGGATTATTAAAGACCGTGACACGTGCATACATGGATACGCAAACTATCGGGAGTGACCGCGTTCTTATTGGTTAGTCAAATTATCCGATTATTTCTACATCTATTTTGGCACTAAACCAGGACTAAACCAAGACTACACCAGGTCTAAACCAGGATAAAACCAGGAGTAAACCAGGTCTAAACCAGGTATAAATCAGGACTAAGCCAAGACTAAACCAGGACTAAACCAAGACTGAACAAGGACTAAACCAAGACTAAACCAGGTCTAAACCAGGATTAAACCAGGTCTAAACCAGGACTAAACCAAGACTAAACCAGGTCTAAAGCAGGACTAAACCGGGACTAACCCGGCACTAAACCAGGACTAAACCGGGTCTAAACCGGGACTAAACCAGGACTAAACCAAAACTAAACCAGGTCTAAACCAAGACTAAGCCAGGACTAAAACAGGTCTAAACCAGGTCTAAACCAGGTCTAAACCAGGAATAAGCCAGGACTAAACCGGGACTAAACCAGGACTAAACCAGGTCTAAGCCAGGACTAAGGTGTGTGTGTATGTGTGTGATAACATATATCCTGTATATTATTGAATTATTGAATGATTACAGTGAACCCTCGCTGTATCGCGGTTCACTCTTCGCGGCCTCGCTGTTTCGCGGATTTTTTTTTCCAATTTTTTTTTCCAATTTTTTTCAATTTTTTTTATAGTGTAACTTTTTTTTACAGTGTAACATTCTGTCCTGCGCCCTGATTAGCTAAGAGACTAGACCAGGACTAAACCAGGTCTAAAGCAGGTCTAAACCAGGACTAAACCAGGTCTAAACCAGGACTAAACCAGGTCTAGACCAGGGATGGTAGGGACAGTCTCAGATTTCCTTCACGAGAGCGCCTGGGTGACAGGAGGTGTGGCCTTTGTTTACTTGCACGAGCCATGGAAGAGACTGAGTGCGAGCCGGACAAATGGAAGAGCCAAGAATCAACATGGACGGGCCTGGCGCCTGGCCGCGCGGCGTCCGGGGGAGCCGCAGCGGGGGGAGGACACTCGCGCGCACAGAGGAGACAGTGGCTCTTTTCCCCTCACGAACCCGACCCCGTCCTAGAGAGCTGTGGAGTATTGGCGACGCATTCATAGCGGTCTGATTTTGGAGCCGGGGTGAAATGCAACCAACTCTTGTGAGCGCAGGTTGGTCTTACCTGGTCTTGTGGTGAGGACTGATGCTCAGAGGCGTCTGTTAGCGGTTTGGCACTGTTAGCATTGGCTTGAGTCTTGCCTAAAATGATATCCAGGTCGCTTTCCACTCGACTTTCGCACATGGCATGGATATGTGGTACCAAAACAAACACACGTGTCCGCGCGCACGTGTCCGCGCGCACGTGTCCGCGCGCACGTGTCCGCGTGTCACGTGCCCCCCCCCACTATTAATATATTTTAATGAAAATCTACAAAAGTTTGAGTGTTTAAACAAGAGAAAAATGTGACAAAATGTTAATACCAGTCTCAGAAAGGTGTATAATGTGTCTGGTGAAGCGTTTTCAGCCTTAAAACATGTAGAATAATTGTAAAATATAAAATTGTCCTACTTCGCGGATTTCACTTATTGCGGGCTATTTCTGGAACCTAACCCCCGCGATAAACGAGGGTTCACTGTATATCCATATTAACAAAGTACCGTCTAATTCTGCCCTGCCCCCACCCCCCGGAAAATATGTCACATAAATGAAAAATTTCACCATCCCCCCTGGTTTCATTTTACAACTCGACTACTGCCTACAATGGAAACACAGCGAGAATGAAGGGCACTAGACTGGAATAGGCAACTTTATCACAGTGTGTTGAAGGTTCACTACAATTTATTCGATTCTACACCCACCACCATCGCCACAAAAGTGACACAGAGCACCTTTTAATGTAATTTTTTATTTTATGTATTTATTTATTTTAATTAGGACCATGCATATTAATCAACATGACAACAAACAGCATCAATGTAAATACGCCGGAATTAGCACAATAGCTACTTTACATCCGTTGTCCTAAAGCAGGTCAGAACAGAAGAACATTTAGAGGAACACACAGAAGAGACAGAAAGTGCACATAGACATGACACAAGTTCACCACAATAGACCATTCTCTGAGTTTACGAGGCCCCGAGAAGAAGAACATCTACCTGTGAGAACGTGTTTGATTATTTTACAACCAGTGTTTCAGAGTGTTCTTGAAGGTTGACATGAGCAGGTAATGTGTTCCCTGACTGTAATCCTCTGATAGACATCGCCATTTGGCCAAATTTGGTCCTGCGTCTCTGTACATTACAGTCTCCTCTCCTCTAATAATTTTATATTTTATTTTTCCTGTGACAGTAGTGGCATCTTAGGTTTATAGGGAAATTTTTGCTTCCCCATGTTTGTGGACCCAGTGTGGACAGTTTTCCCAGCCTTATTATCCCAAACTGCAGGTGTGTTGAGTGTCACGGAGGAGCAGTTTGTTTGCTCATGGGCACAGGAACAGGTCAGGCACAAAGCTAATGTCAGCAGGCTAAAGTGAGCTCCAGAGCACAGAGGTAATTATCGTGGATATGTGTGCCGTACTGTTCCAGACCAGAGTGTCCCAGAGCGCTCCAGACCGGGCCACGTGAGACTGTCAGCGCAGCATATTCAAGTGCTCATTACAGACCTGACGTCCGGCTGGTCTGGTCCTGGTCCTGATCAAGATCCAGGGCTGATCCAGACCTGATCCAGACTTGACCCAAGCCTGATCCCCCTCAGCCCCTGGCTCCTCTTTGGGTCAGTGTTTAACAGGATCAGCGGCAGATTGAAAGCAGATTAAAGTAAGGCTAAATCCGGATTATGGAGATCCTTCAAATATGGAGAGGTTTGACCACAAGAAACAAGCTCAGTCCTGTCGCCAACGGAAACACAGGACACGAGCGCTCCGGGCTCCACGCAGAAAGAGGCTGGCCCTATTTGAACTCTTTACGAGATTAGATTAAGATTTTGTCCAGTGCTCCCCCTACAAGCCTACATCACGCATGCTCCCACACGACAATTGTCCATACAGTTATTTATTTTATTTTATTTAAAACACGGACAGTGCACAGACAACATTAAAGGGATAGTGTGTTTGTTTTTTGTTTTTTTATGTTAATCTGTATGGCTTCCCCTTCAACAGTGTCCTGAGATTAACACTGACCAGCGTGATCTGGTCCCGGTTCTCCTCCGGTTCCGTATCTCATAAACGTAGTTCCGGTAAGTTCGCGGGGTCATTTAATGAAGCTTGTTTTTCTTCTCAAAACAACATTTGTCCGAAAAGTGACATATTTGCGTCCCAGACAGCAGCGTATTTCGCATTTGCATATTTTCTCTCTCGATTCCTATCAATGCGCCCATGTTAGCTCTTTTAGCCTGTTAACTTTTAGCGGATATGTACAGCGGATGCGGTCCGCCGTAAGTAGAAGTTAACAAGTGAACAGGCTAGTAGAAAGAAAAAAAACCGCACTATCCCTTTAAGCTCAGAGAGAAACGATGCTCTCAAACTACACTGCTGTACATAAGAGACATGTTGAATTAAAGCAGCATCATGCGACTCTGCCACATGCTTATCTCCATGGAGATGTCATAGCTTTACCTCGAATGTTTCACAGTAAGTCATTAAACGCACAGTGGCAAAAGCTGAATGCCTCGATGTGTTTTTAAAGCCTCACCGTGTAACTATTGTGAAAAATATCCAGTTTCATTTTAAACAGTAAATCTAACTATCATGTTAACAGTGCACTTCCTACTTTGTGGAAAATCAAATGCTGTATAATTAACAGACAGTACACAGACTTATTTTGACCTGCTTATATGATATACTGTCTGTGTACTTTGGATAAGACACATTTTGCTCAAATACATGGTGGAAAACAGGTCCAGGCCGTTTCAGTGATTATGGAGATAATCCTGGAGACAAAATTCAGACAAAAGTGCGGTGATCCATCATAACTGTGCTAAAATGATCCGGTAAATGTCATGACTGTGAGAAAAGGACAAAAAGTGCAGAAATAGAACCATATTTGATGCACGTTTGTGTATTATCAGCTCTTTTGCAGTCTTTTAAAAATATGTATCCAATACACTCGATATTCTAATCCATCCATCCATTTTCTTCCGCTTTCTCCATATTTCGGGTCGCGGGGGTAATGGTCCAGAGAGATCCGCTGCCCAGATCACAGTGCACCGGCCCCTCGATATTCTAATGTCATTCATAATTCCTTTTATTTGGGACCAGGTTCTGAGATATTTAATTAACAGTGAGCAACTGATTTACTGTGAAAAGTTCTGGAAATAAGAGATAAGATAAGACTTTATTGATCTCACACAGGAGAAATTTACTTGCCACACTAGCTCCAGGACAGTGTGAACAAGAAGTGCATGCAGCCAAGAATGGAATAAAGTAAGTAGTAATAAGTAATAATAATAATAGTAATAATAATAATAATAATAGTAATAATAATAATTATAATAATACAAGCATCAACAAGGAGAGCATGGAAAAGAGGATATTGCACATCTGGCCTATATAGTAGAATTATACAGTCTGATGGTGGTGGGGATGAAGGATCTGCGGTAGCGCTCCTTCTTACACTGGGGGTGCATCAGTCAGCTGCTGAAGGAGCTGCTCAGCTCCTCTATAGTCCGGTGCAGAGGGTGAAAGGTGTCCATGATCAACATAAGTTTGGCCAGCACCCTCCTCTCAGCCACCTCCTCTACAGAGTCCAGAGGACAGCCCAGGACAGAGCTGGCCCTCCTGACCAGCTTATTGAGTCTTTTTCTGTCCCGTTCTGTGCTGCTCGGGGCCCAGCAGACGACAGCGTAGGAGAGCAGAGGCCACCACAGAGTCATAAAAAGTCTTGAGCAGAGGCCTGCACATTCAGGGCGTCGGTGTTGTGGGACCAGTCCAGTTTATTGTTGAGGTGAACACCCAGGTACTTGAAACTGTCCACAGTCTCTATGTCCTGCCCCTGGATGTTCACCGGTGAGTGAGGTAGTGGTCTCCTCCTGAAGTCGATCACCAGCTCCTTTGTCTTACTGGTGTTCAGGCTCAGGTGGTTGCTCCCACACCAGTCCACAAAGTCACTGATGACCGAGCGGTACTCCAGCTCGTTCCCCTCAGACACCTAGCCCACAATGGCTGAGTCGTCAGAGAACTTCTGGAGATGGCAGCTGTCCGTGTTGTATGCGAAGTCTGAGGTGTAGATGGTGAAGAGGAAGGGTGAGAGGACAGTTCCCTGGGGGGCCCCAGTGCTGCAGACTACCACCTCTGACTCACAGCCGCGCAGCCGCACGTAATGTGGATGGTCAGTGAGGTAGTCGATGGTCCAGGCAGCGAGATGTCCATCCATTCCCACATCCTCCAGCTTCCCCCGCAGCAGCGCCGGCCTGATGGTGTTGAAGGCGCTGGAGAAGTCAAAGAACATGACTCTCACAGCACTCCCGGCGGTCTCTAGGTGGGTGAACACCCGCTGCAGCAAGTAGATGATGGCGTTCTCTACTCCTACATTTGGCTTGTATGCAAACTGCAGCGGGTCCAGGGTGGGGCTCACCACAGAGCGGAGGTGGCTGAGGATCACCCTCTCCATGGTCTTCATGAGGTGGGAGGTCAAGGCGACTGGTCTGTAGTGGGCCAGTTCCCTGGCGTTTGTTGTTTTGGGAACCGGGACCACACAGGAGGTCTTCCACAGACGGGGACCTTCTCCAGGCTGAGGCTCAGATTGAACATGTAGCAGAGAACCTCACAGAGCTGGCCTGCACAGGTTCTCAGCAGCCTGGGGCAGATACCATCGGGTCCTGCGGATTTCCCTCTGTCTGAGTCGCCTCCTCACCTCGTCCG
This sequence comes from Paratrypauchen microcephalus, assembly GCA_036785185.1. NCBI lineage: Eukaryota > Metazoa > Chordata > Actinopteri > Gobiiformes > Gobiidae > Paratrypauchen > Paratrypauchen microcephalus. The sequence goes on along the minus strand of JAVJIX010000106.1, from coordinate 3,265,384 downwards.
GTGTGATGGAGAGGGGGGAGTGGGTAAGGGACTGGGGTGGACTGCAGGGGGCGGTGCTGGGTTGGGTCCGTGTGAAGGGGGATGTGGCCACTGGCCCGGGGAGGTGTGAAGAGGAGGAGGGAGTCGGCAGAGGGACAGAGGGGGTGGGGGGGTGCATCAAACCTGTTGAAATAACAGTTTAATTTGTCCGCCCAGCGCTGATCACCATCAGCTGTCCCTCTGCCACTCTGTCCAAAACCAGACAGATATTTATTATAATTGAAAAAAAAAAGTAGACTTATGAAAGAGGACTCTGGGGGTCCATCCCAAGATATTCTTAACAAAACAGACAGTATTTCCAGCACTTTGGTGCATTTTAACATGTCCCCGATCAGCAAATGTGATTTTGCAGCACCAGCTAAATATAAAGATAGAAATTTGACCTTCTTTTACTCCTTTTGTACTCGCTGTGGCCATAATCACACACACACACACACACACACACACACACACACACACACACACACACACACACACACACACACACACACACACACACACACTAGAGGGTCAGGAGGAGAGGGCTTTCTTATTTCATTTTCATCATCATTTCATCATTTTAAGTGAGTACATCTGCACATGTATTTGAGAGAGCATTATCCTCACATTATTGAGTCTGTTTTCACCAAAATATACATTTCTACAGTATATCAAATTCTTTTTTTTCCTCAGCCTGAGATATCAGAGTGTGGTGTGGGAGTGTGTGAAGGCGCTCAGGCACTTGAGTCGTACCTTGAATATGAGAGTTGGCAGTCGTGTCATTTTCAGGCAGGTTTCCTCCGTCAAAACATGCAGCACAGGTCAAATCCTCCAGCTAAAGTCGTCCAGACCAAACAATAAGAACACAATAAACAAAACCAAACACCGACTCCCCGGGTTCTAACACTTTTAGGTTTCTATATCCGCCAAATGTGTCTAAACATGAACCCTGGTGCCAAACAATAAAGCTGCATTTTTGCACACCCGGCGCATGTGTGAGCAAAGCTGAGAAGTGTGTGTGTGTGAGTGTGTGTGTGTGTGGTGTGGGGAAAAGCTCACAAACAAGTCCAGAAAAAGAGGGTGAATGAGGAGAGCACCAGCCCCAAACCCCCATGTGTCGTGGTCCCTCTTTAACGCAGGCCCCGTCACATGGGAGCGTAGAAATCAGATCACTAGAGTAATCAGATAAGCCAATAGATGTGATTTGTGGTGTGTTTACAGCACAACAGAAACCAGATGATCAAAAACACCTGGTGACATGTGTCAGTGAATACGCTAGCCGCGACATTCCAAACAGGAAGTGAGCGTGGGTGTGCTTCCAGCTCCATCGACTGAACATGAATAACAGACAAATCAGGCGCCTTCTTTCCCCATGGTCGCTCCCGCTAGTGTTAACAACAGGTTTGATTGACAGTGTTGCTAAGCTAAACCAACGTTGCGGACAGACTACGATGTTACCTTCAACAGCTTCACTCCTGATTGGCTCTTTGGTTGCTATGGCTCGAGGTTGGAATTCCAAATATGGAACTCTACTCCAAATTTACACCTATAATTGTCAGCCTCCATGAGCTTCATTTGACTGTGGCTGAATGCTACGGGTGACGTCACACTCACCCTAGTCCACTTCTTTATGCAGTCTGACCAAACAGGATCGTCCAATCAGATTTGTTTATTTCAGCATGTGAAAAAAGGAGCTCATTGTTCACCAGTCTTTTCGAACAAAATGACTTTTCTCTCCCTCAGATGAGTTAAGTGTTCATTGAAAATGCAGAAATTTGCCATGTTTTTTAGCCTTTTTTGTCCTTTCTTTTTTCCTCGTAAGCTGTTGCATTTGTTTTACGGATGTACCATGTGTGTCCCTGACTGGCTAATCCACCTGTCAGTCATGCCCATCTGAACTCGAGGAGATTAACTGGTGACCAGACTCACATCTTCAGAAAGTTGTGTATCCCAGACAATGACTTTGCTATTTTTGCCCAATTTTCTTTGTCAGAACCTGCAAAAATCATGGAACTGTTCAGGGGTGCCCAACCAGTCGATCGCGGTCTACCAGTCGATCGTAGGCAGAGTGTCAGCCGATCGCCAGAAATGTGTGTCTATGGCTACGTTCAAATTGCAGGGCTTAATGCTCAATTCAGATTTTTTTGTGAAATCTGATTTTTTTGCGAGGTCGTTCACATTTCCAATTAAATGCTACTTGTATGTGATCTCCAGTGTGAACTTTAAACGCCTCAAAAGTGTCCCACATGCACCTTGAAGGACACGACGATGTCACGTGCAGTGAGCGTGTTCAATGTTTTTGGAAGTCGCCTAAAGTTGCTGTCGTACCAAAGCCAAAACATGTACAGCTTATTTGTTTTAAGGAGGAGACAGAAGGACAAGGATTTGGCCACGGTGTTTTGTGGGGCAGTGGCAGCAACGGCCATAGAAATGAATGTGTTGGTGCGTAGTCGCAGCCAAGAGTGGTGGGATTGCTACATGCTTCGCCGCTTCACTGATACTGAGTTCATATACTATTTCGCATGACGAGAAGAATGTTTGTGTACATTTGTGAGCGCCTACTTGTACCACTCTCGCTGGAGGAAACACACCCAGGTCGGATGAATGCGACCTGGCCGTTCAGACTGAAGTTGCATGCCAAAAGATCGGATATGTATCAGTTTTAGGACCACATATTTTGGGCTATGTTCACACTGCAGCCTGAAGTGACCCAAATCCGATTTTACGCCCCTATGCGACTTTAAAAATAATCTCACTCCAAAAGCCAATATTTGCCATGTCCGCGCCCTCGTGAGTGAAAATCATTTCTTCTTAAAAAGGCCCTTCTAATAAGCTTAAACTTTTGCATATCAAATATTTTTATTGAGAATTACTAATATAGCCAGAAAACTGGGTTCATTGGTATTGAAATGAATCATTTTAAATCATCTGTATTTTGACTTTTGATCTTTTATTTCGACTGTAGTGTCGGCTGTTTTATAAATACAACATTAAAGATGCACTATGTAATTTCTCTGGCGGGGGGGGGGTCTGCTGTCTGCTCGTGTCCATAGAGATGATACTGCTTTGCCTGCTTGATTCAATCACAAGTGTTTTTCTTGCTCAAAATTACTGTGACGGGCATGTTCACCTCTCCATAGATCTGACCTTTTACTTGGCCTGGTGGCATCATCTGCAAGTCCCCATGGAGATAAGTGTAGTTTAATTCCAGCCAAAGCAATAGTATCACCATGGAGGCAAGGAAGTGGCAGCCGTCCAGCAGAAAAGTTCCATAGTGCCCTTTAATCTGTAGACCTAAATCTTAAAGGTCCCATGGCATGAAATTTTCACTTTCTGAGGTTTTTGAACGTTAATGTGAGCTCCCCTACCCTGTTTAGCCCCCCCATGGCTAAAAGTTGCGAAATATCTAAACTGAGCATTTGCGGTCCTTTTCTGCGTTAGAAAAAAACACAGCTCAAACGGGCAATTTTGAACAAGGCACCTTATTGACGTCAGCTCGAAAAATGCAGCTCCACCCCCGTCTGTGTCTCTACTCAGCGTTTCTGTATATCACGCCCAGAGAGTTTGGACTGCAGAGGAGCTACGCAATGCGAAATTTGTTTTTTTTATTTGCCTGAAGGCACGTGCGAGTGTTTCTAGGCTCGGAAGTCCTTTACCCGACCCTCTGGACCTCTGAAACAGCAGTGGTTTAATTTTATTTTCTGTGGAAATGTGTTTATTTTTCAATGGAACACTTCTCATCTCCTCCTCCGCGCAAAAACGCGGAAGCGAGAGCCAGCCAGAGCGCACAGCTGAAGAGGAGAGAGTGGAGAGTTTGGCCACGCCCCCACCCGCTACTATAGGCCATCTCTGTCCTCCTCATTTGCATTCAAGCAACAACGCTCATAATGGACTGTTCCAGAGAGATGTATGACTCTTTCTCATCTTATCTCTCTTTCTCATGCACTGATTCTTGATTTTGGAGAAGGATTCATTTACAGTATTAGGGAACCATTAAGGAGCCATATAAAAGCATCAAGAAGTACCATGTCATGGGATCTTTAACACAATAAAAATTCCCAGTGCCCATGTTCAGTCCCATAGCCTCCAGCGCCTCAGTCTCCAGTCCTGCTTTGATCCCAGGACGGAGTGCTCTGAGCGGGCTGCATACTCACCGCGGGACCCTGATTGAATTAGCCATGTCCCCGGGCCCCGCGCTGTCACCACGGCAACGTTTATTAAAGCACCTCCAGCGGCCGCCATGTTGTTTCCCTTTAAGTGGTCAACAAGCAGAGACAGACGAGACACATCGATAGTGTCCCAGAGGACGAGCAAGCACACATGTCCAGGGACGTTAGCTCAGGGCAGGTCTGTGGAGCCGTGGGAAAGGCCCTATAATATACACGCCTGTGAGTGACCTACGGTAAATCAATGGGACCTTGAGGGGCCTCTGTATTGGGGTCCCTATAGTGTAATGTATAATCATGATAGGCATAAAGATTAAATAGTTCTTCCACAGGGGGCAGTAGTTACAATGGCTACATACATCTCTGGAGTGGTTGTCTGATCCTGGCTACAGACTTTTGTCAGACTTTTAAATGTGACATCTTGGTATTTTGATCAACTAAAGGGTGCAGCTTGTGCAGTTCAATAGGACAGACAGTAAGAAATGTTGGATTGTGTGAAATGAGATTTGTTTTTCTGGTCCTTCTGGACCTTCCAGAAGAAATACCTTAAGGGTATTCCCTTAAAGTATTTCCTCTGGAAGGTCCTGACTCATCATCAACCAAAACAACAGAGGGAAGGAGATACCTTTGTCCTGAGGGTTGTTACCATCCTCAAACTGCCCTTTGTTCATCTATTTCTATATTGTATAATTCATGTTGTGTCTTCAGAGTTGACCTTTACGTTGACAGTTGGTGCATTCTCTTCACAGTCAGTGGTGGTAAGATACTGTTGTAGCCACAGCTGCTCTGGGGCAGAGTGATGGAAGAGAGGCTGCCAGTCGGCACCTCTGACCACCACCAACACTCTACACACAACATTCATACTAGGCAATGTGAGTAAACTGTTCTGCCTAACAACATAACTTGATTTCAGTACTAAGGAATGGACTCAATACTCCGGTACTATAATAATAATAATAATAATAATAATAATAATAATAATAATAATAATAATAATAATAATAATAATAATAATAATAATGATAATAATGATAATAATGATAATAATAATAATAATAATACCCTTTATTTAGACAATACTTTATGTGATTTTCAATAATAAATCACAGTATTTTAGTTATATATAAAACTATTCAAAATTACCAAATTCATGACTTATATTCTCAAGGCCAACTGGGGCCCAGGCGGACTTCCTGTTCATCAGAATGACCCCTGCAGGCCACCGTAGACTGGTGTTTACACAGAGGGGTATGAATGGGCTACTGTACAGAGCCCAACACTCCACACATTGAAAGCACTACTGATGCCACAGAAGAACTGGTGATGGTAGTGGTAGCTTCCATCACAGTAGAGCCCTTATGACCCTAGGGCCCTACTGTGGAGACTGGTGTTCCCAGTGGTCTCCATCCAAGTATTAACCAGGCCCTGCTCAGCCTCAGAGATGTGAGGAGATCTTTGACCGGAGGTTTGGTCACAAAGAGTGTGACTGGCATGTGGATAAACCAGTCACAAACATGAATGATCTGTTTATGTCAAAAACAACAGAAAAGGATTTGCTCTGAGCTGGCTCATGGACAACCCTGCACTCAGACTGAAAGTGGGTGTGACTGCTTCAACAGGCTCATCCTAAAAGGCCCTTGGTTTGATTTTAACTGGCCCTTCCGGAGTACTAGAGGCCCCTAGTACAATAAAGACTATAAAACCTGAGGGGCCACAATAGTAAAAGGCACTTCATCTGGAGCGATGCTTGTGTAATGTTTATAGGCGTTATACACAAACAGCGTCCTGGGGGCCCTGGAGAAGTGCGGGTTCCTGAGGGCCTGTACATAATGTGTGTGAATGGCCTTATATTGTTCCAGGAATAATCCATATGTTTAAGTACCAGGGAAGGATCAAAGTGTATAGGTTCAGTGCAAACATGTACATAGATTGATCTCTGTCATGTGTCTAAGTGGCTGGCACCATCAACTCACCGTAAGAAGATCCCAAGTCTGGTTCCCAGGCGGTGAGAGGCCTGTCAGTGTGGAGTTTGCATGTTGTACAGTTAAATGTATGTATTTATTGTTTAAATGACATCTATATTGCTAAAGACATTTTTTTTAAATTATTTTTAACCATGTTAGTTTCCTTCTCACTGACTCTCTGACATTGTAGTGTTTAGAGTGATTCGTGCATGTTCAGTGTTGGGTAAGTTACTTTATAAATGTAATCCGTTACAGTTACAAGTTACCTTGATTAAAATGTAATTGTACTGTAACTTTTTGGATTACTTTTACAAAGTAATGTAACTGATTACTTTTGGATTACTTTTGGATTACTTAAGTTTAAATGAGCATTAAACCCATGTTCAACATTTTATTTGTGAGAACTGACAGTGTGAACCTTAAAAGAGTACTAAACTGGGAGGGAATTGCTGACAGGCAATCACAGGAGGTCCACAAGAAGAGATGCCTGCACCAGACTTGTAAGATTTTCACACAGTTTCCCAATGTCAAGTGTTCTAGCCACTGACTGCCAGCTAACTGCATTACGGTACTTCATACATTTACAATGACACCCTTGCTTGTAAAATTACACAATCACTGTTTTAGACCAGCAATGCTGTCAGGTTTCACACATTGGATTGGACACGGGTCTCTTGATATCAGGCAAAGACTTTACCACTAGATCACATTTTAGACTCAGATGCAGAGAGAGGCAGAGGCAAAGCAGGTTCGGTCTTTTTGTCTTTACTTTGTCAAAAGGGTGTTTTTTACAAGACCTGGTAGTTCAAAAAAGTTCAAAATTAGAATGACTTAGAATTAGAATGCAAATCAAAACTGAAAAGTCCCATTAAATCCAGGCAAATGAAAAGATCCAGGTAATTATCAAAAGTCCAAACACAAAAGTCCAAAAATAAGAGTTCCATAGTCACAAGCAAATTAAAAGAATAAAAAACAAGCACTCAATACAACTGTGGACACTACAACTTGTGTCAAGATTAAAGTCACTTCAACATTTGAATTTAAAATGCACATGTGATACATCAAAGGGGCATTTTTTTTCTTTGTACACTTTATAATTGTGTGTGTGTAATGTGAGTGTGTGAGAGAGAGAGAGAGAGAGAGAGAGAGAGAGAGAGAGAAAGAAAAGACAGTGAGGAAGGCAGAGGAAGTTAGAGTAGTAGATTATTTATGTATTAGTATGTATGTATGCTTCTTGATACCTTAATTTTGATAATCTACTCTACTCTCAAATGCCATTGAACAGCTTTATAGCTCTGGACAATCAGCATAATGCTGTTTATTATAACGGAGCAGGAGGATCTGCTCCATGTGGCTGTCTGTCATCCTGTTCCTCGATGGAGTTAAAATTTTCCCTCCTAAACTAAACAGCCGCTCCACTGGAGCACTTGATGGTAGCGTTGTGTTGTACTTAATAAAAAGTTGTTTAATTATGGGCAATGCCTTAAGTGATGTAATGCTGTTATCTGAATCCTCCAAGTACTTCCTGACTTCATCATAAGCTTTACAGTCAGATGTACTACATGTGTCATTTCCAAACACAAAAAACTCATCAGAGTCATCAGATCTGGCAGTGTCATCATTTGTCATTTCAACTGGACCCTGTTGTTGTTGTTGTTCTAGTGCAACAGCTTCCTGCAGCAGCATTCTTCTCATTTCATCTCTTTTGTCAGGACTGAGCCAACATAAACGAAACTTTGGCAATGTTGTAGTTGCCATTTGTGCTTCATGACAGGCTAACACTGATCCAAACCTCTCATCTACAGCGTCAATGATGGTGTTGATAATGTGTGCAGTGTAAATGACATGAGGCAACTTCTCAGACAGCTTTGCCTTCAGGCTCAGTAAAGTAGGGACAACAAATCCTAAGAAACATTTGTTCTCACCCTGGAGAATGTCAATTGCTGACGCTAAAGGCTGCAGAGCCTCAGAGTATTCTTTGAGGAATGCAGCCTCTTGTGGGTGGAACATTGGTGTATCAAGCTTTTCACAAATGGCCCTTAGCTGTTCTTCTGAAAGCTGTACAACTTTTGAGATGGCCCTAAATTCTGAACTCCATCGGGTTACTGATGGGACAATCAATTGCATTTTTGCAATTTCCTGAATGGCCTCGGCCGCCAATGACGATCTATGTGCTTTGTTCCAGATCGAAGAGCACTTTGCTGTTGCACTCCTATACAACTTGCGTGATGGCCCATTCCCACCTGCCTTGTGAACCTCATTAGTAGCTATTAAATTTAATGTATGGGCTGCACAGCGCTGGTGTTGTGGAAGAAAAAACTGCTCATCTTCCTCTTCTTGAAGAAGAGCACCGACATCTACAAATGTCACACCATCACCACCATCATCATCATCTTCCTCCTCACTAACACCATATTCCCTAAATGCTTTTACAAAATTGCTTCCATTGTCAGTGACAGTGGATCTTACTTTGGTCTGAATTTTGTATTCCGCATGGATTTCGTTAAGTGTAGATGCAACTGCATCGTATGTGTGACGACCTTTAAGGCGGGTGCAGGCCAAAGCAGCAGAGCGCCTCTCTAAAGTGTGTTTATCTATCCAATGACATGTAACTCCGAAGAAGCTACGGTTTTGGGCTGACCAGATGTCTGCTGTGGTGCAGACATTCTCCACATCAATGAGTTTATACGCAATAGACTGCTTCATTATGGCAAACTCTTCATCAATCCGCTGCATTAAAGTCTTTCGACACATTGGTTTTTTTCCACCACTGAGACCTTGAACCAGCTTGCGGAATGATGGCTGCTCCACCACTGAAAAACACTGCACATCATCTACCACAAAATCGAATACCAGCTTGTTTACACGTTCCTGTGACACATTGAACGCTGGCGTGATCCTTGCTTGCTTCAAGGGGGGTTGAGTAGCTGCTGGGGTAGAACTGCCAGCCAGGTCATCTTCCTGAGTATCCAATGGACTAGATGTGCCTTTCAGAACACCTGGATGCTTCCTCTGAAGAGAGAGAGAGAAAAAAAGATATAAGAAATGTTTAAGGCAGCACTCATTCAATTCATGTTCATGAAAACCATTCCCCCAGATAAGGCTAAATGCACAATAACACCACTGAGTGGAAATGCATTTTTAACGAATGTCCATAGGCCTACGGTAGAATGCCGAGCATTATGGAAGCACTAATTATGTAACACTAGCACAACATTTCTGACAGGTGTCGTGCCCTAAATCGATGTCCTGCCAGTGCCAGATTATGATGACACTCAATGGGAACGCTGTAATCTCATCCAACAACCAGCTAAATGTATTGCAGGCGGGAGTACACAATACAATGAATGAGAACGTTGTAATCTCGTTTTTGCCCGGGGGTGTGAATCCTAGTGCCAGGCAGGGAAACGGTTAGTTCAGGCGAATTTAGTGATCACATCGTCGGCCAGCTCGGTTTGAAATTAGTTCGTGGTGCGTTTCCACATCAATGGGTATTACCCACGATTATTATAGTCACTCAAACGCTTTACATTGAACAAAACGTTGAGATTACAGCACTCATTGAAGTGCATAGCATTCAGATAACGATTGAGGGCTATTTGACACACATACTCACTCAAACCATAACGCAGTACATCAATGGGTATTATCCACGAGTATTACAATCATCCAAACTTTAAACACTGAACAAAACTTCGAGATTACAGCGCTCATTGAAGTGTCATCGTAATCTGGCAAGACATCGATTTAGGGCACGCGCACGGCACCGGAGTTGAAGTAGTTGCTAGTCTAGTTGTTAGCCAGTCGACGATGGCTAAATGAGCTCGAAACAGACTAGACATGTTCTCTACATCTAGTTCTATCAATTCAAATAGAAGAGACAAACGAATAAAAACAACTCTTATGACATGACTCAACAGGGACATTAAGGGCCTGACAATACCAACGTTTTGAAAAGAAAAGCCTCCCCATCCCATCATATTTTTCTCCTCCGAGAATGTATTAGCTGCAAGTGCTGAGGCATGCTGAATATTAATAGTCTTACCGTAAGGTGTTTCTTCAAATTTGAAGTCGAATCTTTCGACGATCACAACAGTTGGACTTTGGGCAGGCACAACCTGCACTGCACAATAATGTTGCTGCCCTTGTCTTCTTTGAATATAAAATGTTTTTTGAATTTCCATCCAGTCAACGCATTTTTCTCCATTTTCCACGAACGACTACTAGCTCTGGACTGGGTTACATACCGCGCTCTCTCTCTGCAGACTACGACTCGACTGTCGTCATTACGTAACAGCGTATCATTGGATGCCGACGAAAAGCCAAAACCATACCGCAGAAACGATGAGCAGTTTGCCCTAAATGCACAAATTTACTAACTTTTGACTGCCTTAGTTCTGGGCCTCCCTCCAACCAATCAGAACTGGCCTGAAGCGTTTGGTTTCCGACTGGGTGGCATTGGGCCAAGTTACATCTTATCAGTGGTGGAGGGTAGCAGTGCTTACCTTAAGAGCTGTAGACTGCACGGTGAGGATACGGGAGCTCTACCGAGAGGAGTTTACGACACTACGGTGCGGAGGGGAAACACGGGAGCGCGGCAGGCAGGAGGGACCAGCCGACACCGCTCGCAGAAATGGCGGAACACCACGCAGCAGCACAAATTGTAATCCTGTTAAGTAATCCCCATTCTCAATGAATGTACCTGTAATCTGATTACATCGTTTTTTTCTTGTACTGTAACGGATTACAGTTACTTTTATTTTGTATCCTTTTACCGTAACGCCGTTACATGTAATCCGTTACTCCCCAACACTGTGCATGTTTGAGTAATCAACTCGCATTTTCACCACACCGGTACACGCTCAAATATACATTTCCTTCTCTTCTTTTATTTATTAGTTTATTTTCATCTGTGATACACATAGGATTCTGCAGTGTTGTATAGTCATTTTGGTACAAATGAAAATTAAAAAAAAATGTCGCCTCTAATGTGAGGTGTAGCTATTCATACTTGGGGCCCACATCATGTGGCGCTTTGTTGTGATGACGTTTACGTTGACGTACCGTAAAGAGGCAGGTTGGAATCGGTTCCTAATCGCTCACTGGGCTCTTCAATTTTCCAACCTGGAAGTCAGCGGGCTTGTTTCATAACACATACAGCTCTGGAAAAAAATAAGAGACCACTGCAAAATCATCAGTTTTCCTGATTTTACTACTTATTAGGTATGTGTTTGGGCAAAAGGAACATTTTTATTTAAGTCTATAAACTACTGACATTTCCCCCAAATTCCAAATAAAAATATTATTGTTTAGAGCAACCTTTACCACTCAAAGAGCCATTTGGACCCGTTTCACACAGTAAAGAAAACACTGGGAGCCACAAAACCCTTTTGAAATTTAAAATGAAATAACACTACATATAACATTTTTTTAACATCTTTGTGCCATATAATTACATTTTGAAAATGAACAAACTAAAATAAAATATATTTTAATTAAATACAGTGGTCCCTCGCTGTTTCGCAGATTTTTTTTATAGTGTATCAATACGCATTGTGTCTACAAAGGTCTACAGTCCCTCTGCATCCTTATCAGGATGCAGAGGGACTGTAGACCTTTGCTGATTCGTCAGTCATTCTCCTCTGTGTCTCCTGTACAGTAGGCTACAGAATGCGTTCAGTTTGCCAAATTTATTTAAACGTGATCACGAGCAGTGTGACTCTGAAGCAGTGAGGACTGAGCGGTCTAGCATTTGGGCAGATGCCAGAAGGGCCACGGCCGTGCGTCTCACGTGGGGCTGGTCTCACCTGGGGCTGGTCGCACCGGTCATGCTCTGTCACGGATTTGACCACGAGTGCAGGTGCACATGTCCGAGCACACACTTCTCTGGGTGGTTAATGCGCGTCGGGAAGTAGCGGCAGTGTTTCCGCAGAACGAACCTGGAGTCCAGGCGGTGGAACCAGTCCTGAGAGCGCACGGAAGCGTTCTCACTACAATAAAACCCGCAACAGCGCAGCGGCGCCAGGCGCCTCGGTCAGAGGAACTGTGAAATACATGCATATTTATACACGCAATATAAAGCTGATTACTTCACGGATTTAGTCTATCGCAGGTTATTTTTACAATGTAACCCCCGCGTTAAATGAGGAACCAATGTACTGAGCGGCATCAGAGGGATCAAAGAGCCGCATGCGGTGGGTTGCCGACCCCTGGTTTAGAGCATTTATTTGCAGAAAATGACAAATGGTCAAAATAACAAAAAAGATACATGTTTTCAGACCTCAAACAATGCAAAGAAACCAGATCAAATTCATTTTAAAACATCATAATACTAATGTTTACACTTAAGAAGAGTTCACAAATCAATATTTGGTGCAATAACCCTTATTTTTAATCACAGCTTTCATGCGTCTTGGCATGCTCTCCACAAGTCTTTCACATTGTTCTTGGGTGACTTTATTCCACTCCCGGTGCAAGAACTGAAGTAGCTCACCTTTGTGTTTGTGTTGGAATTCAACAGACGCTGGAATGGAATGGCTGTAATACATGTAGAGATGCTGATTTCAAAATGCTGTAGTTTCTGATTTTTTTTCCAGAGCTGTATAACGACTGACTATTAACTTCTGGAATAAGAGGTTGGAAAATATGTTTTTAAAATTGACCTACTCCTGATGCTGAAATTACGATGCATTTACTGTAATGTATGGAACACTGCTCAAATAAATAAACAAATAAACAAACAAACAAACAAATAAATGGAAAAGCTCAAACTAAATTATCAGCTCAACAGATAAAGTCATCAGATCCAGTGTCAGGGCAGTCTGAGTAAGGTAACAGCCCTTAGGACAAAAATGTCAATTTTCTGTGTCCTGCAGCATTACAGCAGCCTCCAGGGGAGCAGGTGACCTCTGAGACACAACAGGAAATCCTCTTCTAAGCCTCGCTCTTTCTCTGCTTTGTTGTATCAGTTGGTAATTTCCTTAAAGCGTTTTCTCTAGAAAGTCTTCTGCCAAACAAATGGCTCAAAATCCCAAAATGATAAGTTAAAAATGATTAGATAAACATTTTACGACCAGGCACCCACACACCAATATAAAAACAGTTGGCAGATCTTCTTCCAGAAAAGTCACATAGGGCATCTTTAACTTTGACAAGTCCTGTTCGCTTGTTTTTCTTTCCTGACATTATGGTACACATTTCCATGACTTAATAGGGACAGTAAGTTTTAGGTTTGTTTTGTTTTCTACCTGTGAAAACGTCCCTAAATATACACCGTGTCCCGCTGCAGGCAGGCTGTGCACACGCTGCTCTTTCTGGTTGTTCCTCAGCCGTCTCCATGGAAACAAGCTCATGGAGGCCACATGTCACAGCGAAAATTGGGAAACTTAAAGGACAAAATGTGAGCAAATGTGAGCGAGCTTTGACATGGTCCACTTAGTCTCTGTGGCTCCACTTGGGTCTCAAATGTGCTCCAATCTAAACATTAAAACACTGAATCAGTCTAATGCAGGGTTTTCAGCGTGTAATTAAAAGGTGTACTGTGGAACTTTCTGCCACCTGCTTGTCTCCATTTCTTTACCTAGAATGTTTAAAGATCCCATGACATGGTACTTCTTGATGCTTTTATATGGCGCCTTAATGGTTCCCTAATACTGTAAATGAATACTTCTTCAAAATCAAACCTCAGTGCATGAGATATGACTCTGACTCTTCATGAGGCTAAATATGTCTCTGAAACACTTTATTCTGGGCATTGTTGCTTGAATGCAAATGAAGACAGAGACAGGCCAGTGCAGCGGGTGGGTAGTGGCCAAATTCTCCGCTTTTTCCTGGATTAGCGGTGCGCTGTGCGCTGGCCCCAATTCCGTGTTTTAAGAGTGGAGGAAGATATGACATGCTTTCCATTTAAAAAAAAACACACATTTCCACAGAAAGTAAAATTAAACCACTACTGTTTCAGAGATTTGGAAACTCAGATAAAGGACATCCGAGCCTGGAAACACTCTCACGTGCCTCCAGGCAAATAAAAAAACGCATCTCGCATTGCGTAGCTCGTTTGCGCTCCAAACTTTCTGGGCGGGATTTCCAGAGACGGTGTGTAGACATCCAGACGGGGGGTGGAAACCTTTCCGCGAATGTGACGTCAGAATGTTCCCTTGTTCAGAACCTCCCGTTTGGGCTGTCTTTTTTTCCAAACGCGGAAAAGGATCGCAAATGCTCAGTTTACACATTTTGGCTCTTTTAGCCATGGGGAAGGGGGGGCCCTAAACAGGGTAGGGGAGCTCACATTAACGTTCAAAAAGCTCAGAAAGTGAAAATTTCATGCCATGGGACCTTTAAAGATCCCATGACATGGTACTTCTTGATGCTTTTATATGGCTCCTTAATGGTTCCCTAACACTGTAAATTAATCCTTCTTCAAAATCAACACTCAGTGCATGAGAAACAGAGATAAGATGAGAAAGAGTCATAAATGTCACTCTGGAACACTCCATTATGGGCGTTGTTGCTTGAATGCAAATGAGGAGGACAGAGATGGCCTATAGTAGGGGGTGGGGGCGTGGCCAAGCTCTCCGCTCCGCTCTGTGACCCACTTCCGTGTTTTTGCACGGGGGGAGAGATGAGAAGCCTTCCATTGAAAAATAAACACATTTCCACAGAAAATAAAATTAAACCACTGCTGTTTCAGATATCCACAGGCTCAGATAAAGGACTTCCGAGCCTAGAAACACTCGCAAGTTCCTCCAGGCAAATAAAAAAATGTATTTCGCATTGCGTAGCTCCTCCGCAGTCCAAACTCTCTGGGCGTGATTTACAGAGACGCTGACTACAGACAGACTGGGATGGAACTGCATTTGCATTTCTTTTTTCGACGTCAATAAGGTGCCTTGTTCAAAATCGCCCGTTTGAGCTCTGATTTTTTCTAACGCAGAAAAGGATCGCAAATGACATTATACATTTCGCAACTTTTAACCATGGGGGGGGCTAAACAGGGTAGGGGAGCTCACATTAACGTTCAAAAACCTCAGAAAGTGAAAATTTCATGGAGTTGTGATTTGTTTCATTCACACATCTACACAGTATTTAGGCTTAGGAGTTCTTCCCTCAAATAGAAAACACCTATTATTATTATTAGCCTGTTCACTTGTAAACATCCACTTACAAGTGAACAGGCTAATAATAATAATAATAATAATAATAATAATAATAATAATAATAATAATAATAATAATAATAATAATAATAATAATAATAATAATGATAATAATAATAATAGGCGCGCAGTGATACAAAATCGACAGAAAATAGCACCAAGCGATTCCGACTGCTGACTTTTCCATGGACAACTGTTTTGTGTTTTGAGTCCTGGTTTAGTCCTGGTTTAGTCCTGGTTTAGTCCTGGTCTAGTCCTGGTTTAGTCCTGGTTTAGTCCTGGTCTAGTCCTGGTTCAGTCCAGCTTTAGGGTTGCGTCGTAGTTTCGTCCTGCAGTTTTGATGTGATGTGTGTGCATATGTGGACCATGCTGTGAGGGTAAATCACCATGGCAACACGTGCCCAGAGGTCAGAGGAGGGTGAGCGTTAATATCTGGATAAACATGTATTTGATCTCTGGACTGTGTTAGAATACTGTTAGCTCATTAAATCCTGTGTGGAGCTGTGAGATGTTTCATTCATGCACGTTTGAGTTATCCTGCACATTTAGCTGGTCTGCTAACAGCTCCATTTTCAATCTAGCAGCTATTGTTTATAATCTCATTTCATCTGCTCTGCAGTGTGACTCGTATGGGAACGTATAAACCATGAGTGCTTGTTGCCATGGGGACATTTCCAAAGAAAGTCCTCCATTCAAACTCACAAACACTCACTCATTAACACACAGGGTCACCATGTTTAAAGACATCGCAGTTGATTATTGATTAAAAACAGAAGTCATTCATTTGAAACAGTTTGCACTGGTCTACAGTTATTCCTCATTCACCTTATGCTTTCTGAGCATCCTAATTACAGACGCTCCTCGACATACGAACATTTGATTTACGAACATTTTGAGTTTTTGTATTTACCGCCTATTTCGACTTCTGGGTACAGTACGTAGTGCGTATTTCCGCCGCTGACGCACAGGCAGGGCGCTGCGCAGCATCCCCCAAGCGTCACGCCCACTCAGTAGAAGTGTTCAGAACTTCAATTGAGTGAACGTACTACGGTGTGGTGTTATGAACTTTGTTGTTTTTCTTGCATGCGTACAGTAATCCAATATGGTTGGTGAAAAGCGAAAAGCTTCTAGTGAAGCTTCTGTGAAAAGCGGCAAGCCATCTCAATTGAAAAGAAGGTGGTGATAATAAAGAAACTTGATGCTGGTGAGAAGATGGTGAATGTGGCACACGCGTACAACGTGAACCGTTCAACAATGTAAACAAAAGGACCGCATTATGGAGCATGTGAAAAGTGCAGCGGGTATGCAATCCACCATCATAAGCAAGAAGAGAGGAAAACTCATGGAAGAGATGGAGAAACTTCTTGGTGTTTGGCTCGAAAATCAGCGGCAGCGGCGTGTTCCTTTGAGCCTTATGCTGATCAGTGAGAAGGCCATGTCGATTTTTAATTACCTTAAGGCTAAGGCAGGAGAAAGTGCTGCGGAAGAAACCTTTTCTGCCAGCCATGGCTGGTTTGCATGTTTTAAGAAGAGGGCAAATCTTTCCCCAAGAGCTCAAGGAAAATAGGAGGTAAATACACACACACAGTCTCACACATACATTCACACACACGCGCGCGCTCTCTCTCTCTCAGCTGACTGCGTTTGCCTCTGTGTCCCTCTCTTCTTTTTTATCTCATCAGTTTTCCATATTTTTAAAAAGCATATTAGTATTATTTAGTGTTATTTATTAGTGTTATTGTGTTATTAGTGATATTAGTGTTATTTAAATGCAGTACAAATCCATATAGATAACTTATACAAGCCTTAAACATATAATAACGACTTACGAACAAATTCAACTAACCAACGGGTGTCCGGAACGTAACTCGTTCATAAGTTGTGGAGCGTCTGTATTCACGATGATGAGTTTATAAGAGCTTTTCACAACTCTCAGACGCTAACAACAGCCAGCATGCTAACACATGCTTCCTGATTATCCACAATAAAATATTGTGTACCAGCTCATGAGGTGAAAATAAATCAGCTGTCTGCATCTAATTGTACATTTTTTAAATGTACAGTATTCAGGGGATGTGTGTTAGCATGCTAGTTGGTGTTAGCATTCCTGTCCAAGTGTAGTTGTGAGTTTGAGTGTAGCTCATGTAAACTCATTTAAATGCACATTTTCTACATTTTCTGACAAGCATTGCAAATAGATTTATATTTTAATAACAGGATTCTGCTCAAACAGAAGAATTGACAATAAGACTGAAATAGGACAAACTAATACAAGAATCACATTTCAGATCTAAGCTACAGAGTTACACGTTTGTTTATTTATTTATTTATTCTTTTATTTAACAGGGACAGTGCATATTAATGAACATCTACAACACATGCACAATAAGACAGAAGATCTTGTTTGTGGAGGAAATGATGGTATATGAGGTTGTCCCCGTTTGTCCGCACTGCATGGGACTCACATGCTCTGGTCTCTCAATGCACTGTGAAGCGTTTCCTCAGCCCCCCAAGGCTGTGTGAGGGTCTTATGACAGGCCTGAGAACATCTCCACTGTGTCCACTGATCAGTCCTCCAGCAGACAGAGGCTTTGAGGCAGAGGTGTGGACTCGAGTTATGTGACTTCGACTCGAGTCAGACTCGAGTCACGAATTTGATAACTTTAGACTCGACTCGACAAAATGTACAAACACTTGCAACTCGACTTGGACTTCAATATCAATAACTCGTGACTTCACTTGGACTTAGGCCTTTTGACTTGTGATGACTTGCTACGTCCAATGAAAAAAACTCTAAAAGTATGTTGATAAGGACCGTGCTCGTTGTACTTGTGAATCTGCGAAAATGTGCATGTGCGCGCGGCTTGCACAACATCCAATCACAGTAGATCTACGTTGCTTTCATTCGACCGCATCCAAGGCAAATTGCACAACAAATGATGCGGAAACAAGCATCCACGCGCCAGTTTGCAAAATGATGCCGAAGGTGATTTGTTATATTATATAATTTGTAGAAATTTTATTTCTTTGTAAAGGGGACTCGAAATGACTCGAAATTAAAATGCTAGGACTTTGGACTCGACTTCAGACCTGTGAGCTTTGACTTCGGACTTGACTCGGCACTTGGATACTCTTGACTCGGGACTTCACTCAGACTTGAGTGCAAAAGACTTAGACTTGCTTGGGACTTGCCCAGGAATGACTTTGTCCCACCTCTGCTTTGAGGCACTTCACGGTGCAAAGTGCTGCTCACTTCGAGGAATGGACCAGACCGAATCTGCGGGTTTCGTCTGGAGCTCTGTGAAAGATCAAACGATCACACACAGTGGGATTTATTTACACAATTTTGAACTGTGCCACCTATAATCTGATTTGTTTATAGTTTTCAAATGCATTAGCTACAGTGCGCAAATAAATCAACCAATCACACCTGAATCTGGGTTTCCAGAGCCTTAATCTGCAGATAGAGACACATCCAAGTTTGTCTCATTCTCAGCACATGGACAGGCCTCGTGTGAAGCCCAGAGCCTCCAGAATTCCCTCCCTGAGCTGCAGAGGCTACACTAGCACTGACTCATGATTGGCTGCAGGTTCTAGAGCAGGGGTTGGCAACCTTTATCACTCAAAGAGCCATTTGGACCCGTTTCACAAAGTAAAGAAAACACTGGAAGCCACAAAACCCTTTTGAAATTTAAAATGAAACAACACTGCATATAAGGTGGGGGTTTTTTTGCCTTTGTGCCACTTTGTGTACAATTACATTTTGAAAATGAATGAACTCAAATAAAATACATTTTAATTAAATACAGTGGTCTCTCGCTATATCGTGTTTCACTTTTCGTGGCCTCGCTGTTTCGTGGATTTATTAAAAAAAAAAAAAGTATAGTGTATTAACGTGCATTTCTGCGTCCTGATTGGCTAAGGGACTGTTGACCTTTGCCGATTCGTCAGTCATTCTCCTCCGTGTCTCCTGTACAGAATGTGTTCAGTTTGCCAGATTTATATAAATGTTGGATCGCAGTGTGACTCTGAAGTGCTGTCTGTTTGCAAGTTTTCTCCCCGACAAAACTCGCCACAGCGAAGCGGCGCCAGGACGAAGAGGCTCGGCCATAAGTGAAATACACACGAAAACTGTGAAATACACACGAAACGCACTTTGGTTTCGTTCTATAATACTGTGCTTTTTGTTGAAAATCTACGAACGTTTGAGTGTTTAAACAAGAGAGAAATGTGAGAAAATGTTAATTCCAGTCTGAGAAAAGTGTAGAATGTGTGTGGTGAGGCGTTTACAGCCTTAAAGGGATATGCCACCCCCAGGTCAAACTTGGGCATCTCCCCACAGTCCAGAGACTAAAATAAGTGGTGGAAAGCGTTTTCCTGCTCACCCAGCCATTGTCCGAGTCTGTCGCCACTGACCGCCGCGGTATCTGCAGCTCCTCCGCCTTAGACTGGAGTCTAACGTCGCCAGAGAAAGATTTCGGCCAAAAGGAATTAATTTGCTCGATGCATTTCCCAATCCACAAAGCAATGTGGTCTACTCCATTCAGTGTAGTGAAGACTGCAGTGAGCGCTACATTGGGGAAACAAAACAGCCACTTGACAAGAGGATGTACCAACACAGACGGGCGTGCCAGAGTGGACCGGCTTCTGCGGTACATCTTCACCTAGAAGCCACGGGCCATTCTTTTGAGGACAGTGAGGTTCAGATCTTAGCCAGGGAAAAGAACTGGTTTGAGAGGGGAGTTAAAGAGGCTATTTTTGTCAAAAAAGAGAATCCGTCATTAAACAGAAATGGGGGAGTGAGATATAACCTGTCTCCCATTTATAATGGGATTCTTAGACCAGTCAAACAGAGCCAGGGCAGAGGGGTGGAGAGGGTCGTTAGACGTTGAATAGGGGGTCGAAACAGCCATCAGAGTAATTTGAAAAACAAAGAGACAGATTAGGGGGATCGGTTTCAGAGCTTTTGTCATTGTCAGACACGCCTCCCGGCAGCTAGATATAAGCAGGGTCTAACCAGTACAATAACCAGAGCTGACGAAGCCTCTCGGATGAGCGGCGAAACGTTTTCAACCAAACAAACTTTGTCCAGTTGACAAATTGAACTTCTCCTTTGATCATGGATTCTACCTGGACGACTGAGGGACTTTTCACGCATCTAAGTGAAAAAAAAAACTCCCTTCCCGGTGCGTAACTGGGATTCCCCTGGCAGCGTGCTGCGTGATTCGGCTGTATTCTTCCGAATCCCTTTAAAACATGGAGAATAATTGTAAAATATAAAGCTGACGACTTCGTGGATTTCGCTTATCATGGGTTATTTTTAGAACGTAACCCCCGTGATAAACGAGGGACCGCTGTACTGAGCCGCATCAGAGGGATCAAAGAGCCACATGTGGCCGAATCACCAGCTGGATTTCAGCATTGAAACTGGCAACCCAAATAAAAGAATTATGTGAGGCACATTCTGCTTTCTGACTGGATAATCGTCTTGAGAACCAAAACATACAGTTCCTTACATACAGTTTCTTTAAACATACATGACATTACTCAGGTAGAGAAATACTGATATAAATGCTTCCAAAAGTACCATTTACTGGCTAGTGGAAGTGAGTTACTCCCTCCTCCGGGGAATACTCATGTGTTTGCCTTGCCGCTGTTAGCCTAGTGCCAACGGGCGTTCCGCCATGGAGAGAAGTAGTGACTGTTAGTTATGGAGTGTGTTGGGGGGGTCCCGGGGGATAAGGGGACCTGTCTGTACCTGCCTCAATAACAGAGCCCCCCAGAGACAGCACTCATCAGCCTGTGTTACACTAACCTCCTCGCAGCTGGGGCCCACCACGAGCAGCACATGTGTCGAGGTATTCAGCACATCACGGGGACGGGAATATGTACACACACTCTCTTTACGGGGACCTTTGGCTTTGTAGAGACCACACGAGAGCACAATCACTATTTAATCATTGCACTGTTTCTTTTTCTGCCCTTTTCTAGTCCAGATATACAGCTCTGGAAAAAAGTAAGAGACCACTGCAAAATGATAAATTTTTCAGATTTTATGACTCATAGGTATGTGATTGGGCAAAAGGCACATTTTTGTTTGAGTCTATAAACTATTGACAACATTTCCCCCAAACTCCAAATAAAATTATCGTTTAGATCAGGGGTGCTCAACCTTTTTTTTAACCGAGATCTACTTTTGGGGGGGGGGGGGGGGGGCAAATATAGGCTTTAATATAGATTATTTTATTTTTAAAGTCGATTTTTTATTTTTAAAGTAGATTATTTTTAAAGTCGCATAGGGGCGAAAAAAATCGGATTTGGGTCACTTCAGGCTGCAGTGTGAACGTAGCCTGAAGTGAACTCCGTGTCAGTGAAGCGGCGAAGCACGTAGCAATCCCACCACTCTTGGCGGCGACTCCGCACCATCACGTTCATTTCTGCAGACGTTGATGCCACTGCCCCACAAAACGCCGTGGCCAAAAACCTTCTCCTTCTCTGTCGCCTCCTTAAAACAAATAAGCTGTACATGTTTTGGCTCCGGTACGACAGCAACTTTAGGCGACTTCCGTAAACATTGAGCACGCTTGCTGTGCATGACGTCGTATCCTCCAAGGTGCATGCGGGATTTGGGGCGTTTAAAGTTCACACTGGAGATCACATACAAGTCGCATTTAATTGGAAATGTGAAAGACCTCTCAAAAAAATCGGATTTCACAAAAAAGTCTGAACGTAGCCATACGCGATCCACTGGTTGAGCACCCCTGCTTTAGAGCATTTATTTGCAGAAAATGACAAATGGTCAAAATAACAAAAAAGATCCATGTTTTCAGACCTCAAACAATGCAAAGAAACCAGATCAAATTCATTTTAAAACAACATAATACTAATGTTTACACTTAAGAAGAGTTCAGAAATCAATATTTGGTGCAATAACCCTTATTTTTAATCACAACTTTCATGCGTCTTGGCATGCTCTACACAAGTCTTTCACATTGTTCTTGGGTGACTTTATTCCACTCCTGGTGCAAGAACTGAAGTAGCTCAGCTTTGTGTTTGTGTTGGAATTCAACAGACGCTGGAATGGAATGGCTGTAATACATGTAGAGATGCTAATTTCAGAAAAAACTGCAGTGCTCTCTTATTTTTTTCCAGAGCTGTATTTTGTACTACTTTGTATTTATTTTTACTTCTACATATGCAATACTTATGCCTTATTTGACACCAGTCTCTTGCTAGTTTCTGCTACTTATTTAGAATTCATTACAATTTATATTGTTGCTCCTTGTTATTATAATACACGGTGATGCGTGAGCTACTGTACAGTACTTCCCCTTGTCGATCAATAAAGTTTGTCTAAGTCTAGATGATTCTGTTCGGGAAAGTGAATTGAACCTTGAGCTCAAGAGTCAAAACTAAGTGAAAAAAAAAAATCTGCATTGGTTACAGAGGAATACAGAGGACATTCTGACCCAGTTTTGAGTGAAAGTTACAGTTATATTGAAGTTTATGTTAATGCTAAAGCTGGTGCTAGTGTCATCACAATACTAACACTTCAAACTTGATTTAGATACTAAGGATTGTATTTGATACTCAATACAGATTCTGATTCTTCAATGATAATAAAAAAACACTTTATTTAGACAATAGAATGTGATTTTCAACATTAAATGGTAGAACTTTATTTTCTATTCCCATGTGGTCTTATATCTGTGTAATCCCACAGTGGGCCAGGTCTAAACCAGGTCTAAACCAGGTCTAAACCAGGTCTAAACCAGGTCTAAACCAGGTTTAAACCAGGTCTATTGGCGTATACTAGTCTCTCTGCTCTTATACTTGTTCTGATTCAGCTCAAGATCGTTCTAAAGATATTCAAATGTTCATTTCTGTCCTGTGAATGGGACTTTTTTAGTTTCAGCACCTGCTCAAATGAGTATAGTATATATGAGTACTGATGATGTTTAGTCTCTCTCTCTCTCACAGACATTTTGTGTGTTGTATAGTTATTTTTATTATTTATTATTTTATTTGTATTTATTTATTTCTTTTGGGCAAGCAACTTACATTCTCTTGAAGTGCGGTAACAGAAACAACAACAAAACATTTGCCCAAAAAGGAGCGGGAAGAAGAACACTTATTTAATCCCACACCCTCTTCTAATTTAGCATAATGAGCTTTTTTGGCAATCTTCGAACATTTTACATTAGACTTGAACTATTTACAAAAGGATATGCGCAATGCTAAAGAAATGAAGGATACCAACGATGGAATTAGATGCAGATACAAGTAATGTAATGGACACAACAAACCAACATAAACCAGCTCTACAGAAGACAGTTCTAATATTCAGACCTACTCTCTATAAACTGTGACCAGACCATATGTTTATGGATATTTTGGCACTGCTTGAGACGTTTATCCAGACTTTTCCAGAGTTTTACACCACATGTAGACACACAGAAACATTTTCGGGTAGTTCGAACATTTGGCAATTTGAAATTTCCATCCCCTCTTATTTAAATTATGAGTTCTCTCTCTCAGGGCCTGTTTACACCAGAACGCTTACGGTTAAAAACAACCAAATATTTTATCGGAAGTGGCTTTCGTTTAGACGGTGACGGCGTTTTGGGGGCTTAAAAACGCAAAAAACTGAACCCACCCGCCAAAGTGGAAAACTTGAATACGCTCCGCTGTAGCGTTTTCGTCTACACTGCCCAAGACGCAAAACTCTGGTCAAATCTGCTGACGTCACGTACGCGTTTACGTCACATCGGTCCATATATCAGTGTACTTTGTTTGGCATGACTCCCAGTCCACACCTTGTTGCGCCTTTGTTGCTTTGTAGTCTAACGTGGTCTGAAGCAATAGTTGAACTTCTTCGTCTGATCACACATTTTTTTTCTTGCTACCAGTAGCCATGTTTTGTTTTGCTTTTCGCGGCGCAGATGAGAAGAAGGAAGATTCTACACATGCGCACGGACATAGTGATAATGTATCACAGCGCCACCTAGCCGCCTGGCATGCATACCCAATCGAATTCCACACACTTTTGCGTCACCGTATGCACGCAGATTTCCTCCCGAAAACGCTCGTCTAAACGCGGAAAAAAAAGTGAAGACGCGACGCCACTTTTGCGTCTTCTGTTCAGACCGTCATCATATAAACGTAGCCTCATTTTGAACAAGCTTTGTAAATGACTTGGTAGTAAATTGTTGAATGCTTTAAATAATGTTATCAGTGTAATAATGTTATCAGGAATCTTTAGGAGCTTAGACTGAATAAAAAGATTATGGGTGTGTTCTAAAGAAAACTTTATGGATGATTCGCAAAGCTCATTTTTGTAATATAATATAGTAGTCAGGTTTGCAGTTCTGTTGACGGTTGTCTCTGTGTGTGTGTGTCAGGTGGCAGCTCAGGCGGTGCTCTTCCTCTGTGTGAACACCGCAGGAGTCTTCATCAGTTACCTGTCTGACCGGGCTCAGAGACAGGCCTTTCTGGAGACACGCCGCTGCATCGAGGCTCGACTGAGACTGGAGACCGAGAACCAGAGACAGGTCAGTGTACGGGGCTGGAGCTGGAGCTGGGGCTGGGTCTGGGTCTCGTCATGGTCTGGGTCTGGTCCTGAAATGTTAGAATACTTACCAAATCCTTTCACACGTTGACACTTTCCTTTCCGTTGTTACGTTCATTCTGTGAAGGCCCTCCAAAGCCCCTGATGTCTCTGGTGATTAGAAAAAGCACTGCATCTCTTTTACAATCAGGTTAAGAAACTAAGAAAAGAAAATAGAAATAAAAACAATTGTTCTTGCAGCAGCCTACAGGCAGAAATTATTTCATCTACTCTCAGGCTGCCAATTTGTGCCATCTGACCTCCACCAACACTCACACACCACATTCGTTCTAGGCAATGTGGGTGAAGAGTCTTTTTTAAGGACTCAACAATAGTTAACAATTCAACACATGGAAGCTTTGGTAGTTTTCACTTTAACATAGCAGACCACAAAAATGAAACAACAGAAGCTCTGTGGTGTAGTTTGTGCCATCACTGCTTTTCATTTATTTGCGTTTTTTTTAAAAAAAAGGACGCCCATTATTTCATTTTTCATTTCATTTATTTATTCATTTCGAGCAGATCAACACAAGGAAATAAATACAAACATGTAACCAATATACAGTCAAATACATTTGTTTTTTTGCTCGAAAAGGAGTGGGAAGAAGAAAACGTATTGACTTATTATGGCCCTGAATGGCTATGTTAACCAGACCCCACACTCCCACTGCATATTGAATAGGCTTACCTAACTAACAGAAACTGTAAACAAATAGGTGTGGTAGTTTCATAGTAATTTCATTGTAGTTAGCTCCTCTCTGCAACTAGTTATATATAGCAGTGTCCACCAGCGCTCTAGCCAGAACTGAAGAAGCAGCTTGGATGAGCTGCGAAACGTATTCGACCAAATAAACTTTTGTCCAGTCAGTGACAAATTGAATTTCTCCTTTTGCTAAAGCAAGGACAGTGCAGAGGTCACATTGATCTCAAAGAGAAAAGATGCTCAAGATTCAAGATTGTTTATTTGTCATATGCAGGATCAACACAAGGTCAACAATGCAATGAAATGCTTAGGATCAGAAGAACCGTTGACTCACTAAGATAGTCAAGAAGTACTAATAGCATGCAATAATAGTACATGGTAAAAAAGTGTTGCAAAAAGTGCAGGGGAAGAAGTAAACCTTATAATAAAAAAAAGTAATAAAATGTAATAAAATACAAGGTACAGGGTAGGGTTAAATAAGAGTATTTCACAGATTGCACATAATATAGTGTAGTATAAGTGTTGCTCTGTGTCAGATTTAGCTACAGGCGCCTTTCCATGTGCAGGCCTGCAGCTTCAGAAAACCTGAAACAGTTTATTTACCTAACATCGCTCGTGCAGTTGAATGCCTCTCCTAGTGTCTAATCGAATGGGACTGTGCAGTTACATACAGCAGGTATCCGAGTACGATCACACCGCTCCATCTTTACAGGATTTGAGAGATTTGAATCCCAACCGCCTCATTAAAGATCCCATGACATGGTACTTCTTGATGCTTTTATATGGCTCCTTAATGGTTCCCTAATACTGTAAATGAGTCCTTCTTCAAAATCAACACTCAGTGCATGAGAAACAGAGATAAGATGAGAAAGAGTAATTTTTCTCTCTCTAAACACTCTATAATGGGCGTTGTTGCTTGAATGCAAATGAGGAGAAAAGAGCTGGCCTATAGTAGAGGGTGGGGGCGTGGCCAGACTCTCCGCTCTCGGTTCTGAGCTCTCAGCTGATCCATTTCCGTGTTTTTGCACGGGGGGAGAGATTTGAAGCGTTCCATTGAAAAATAAACACATTTCCACAGAAAATAAAATTAAACCACTGCTGTTCAAAGGTCCAGAGGCTCAGATAAAGGACTTCCGAGCCTAGAAACACTCGGACGTGCCTCCAGGCAAATAAAAAAACGCATTTCGCATTGCCTAGCGCATTCGCAGTCCAAACTCTCTGGGCGTGATTTACAGAGACGCTGAGTACAGACAGACGGGGGTAGAACTGCATTTGCATTTCTTTTTTCGATCTGACGTCAATAAGGTGCCTTGTTCAAAATCGCCCGTTTGAGCTCCGATTTTTTGTAACGCAGAAAAGGATCGCAAATGCTCAGTTTAGACATTTCGCAACTTTTAACCATGGGGGGGGCTAAACAGGGTAGGGGAGCTCACATTAACATTCAAAAACCTCAGAAAGTGAAAATTTCATGCCATGGGACCTTTAAAGGTCCATGTTTTTACAATTCCAGTTCATATCAGCGATCAGTCACTTCTGGTCAGCTCCAGAGATGACTGATGACACGCCCTGTGTGTTAATGTGCGTGTGACAGGTTTTTAGGATTCTCTTATTTCTCATTGGGATAGCACCTACTGCAAAATATGAATTACAGTTTTACACCAATCAAGAAGCAATTTATGAAGAAAATGTTGAAAGTTACAGAAAGTGGAGAGCTCTAAACAAATTGATGATATCACATTAGCAAGAATTCTATCCAAAAGCAAAATTTTACATGTAAGAAACTATTTTTTCTGATACTTTAAACAAGATTTCAACAAAATAAAGGTGTTTTTGTATATTGTTATTCCTCAAATAATTATTTCTGTGTACATTACAGGAATAACAGTTATAGAATTCCTTAGTTCCATTCCTACAGCGGAAGTAAAATTCAAACCAAAAAAAAAAGGTCAAACTGAGAAAAGTATAGAGCCTTGGAGGTGTCATAGAGGTGAATAAATAATAACAAAGCGTAGGAACGACTTATAAGCGCCTTCCACGAGTTATAAAGTGTGGGAACGACTTATAAGGTGTGCGCACGAGTTATAAAGTGTGGGAACGGCTTATAAGGCATGCGCACGAGTTATAATGCTTTGCGTTATAGCGTGCGCTCGAGTAGTTAAAAGTGAGGGGACGAGTTACAAATCCTTCCCTCGCTTTCATTTCTGCAATATATTACAGCTCGAACAACACGCAACTGCTGCCTTTGATTCATCACTCTGTTAAGTTTCGTTTTCGTCACACTTCTTTTTACTAAGGCTACTCAGATTCATATCTGGTCTTCAGCTGCCATCTACTGGTCATAAAGTGCAACACCACCACAAAAAAGCCAAAATAAAAGACACAGCTCATAACAGTGCAACAAAAAGACAGAAGATGAGAATAAGGGAACAACAAAAAAGACAAGAAAATGGGGGGCACACTACAAATGCATTACTTTTTGCTGTAACACAGTAATGTAAGGCATTACACGGGGGCCTTATAAGCCGTTCCCACGCTTTATAACTCGTGCGCACGCCTTATAAGCCGTTCCCACGCTTTATAACTCGTGCGCACGCCTTATAAGTCGTTCCCACGCTTTATAACTCGTGCGCACGCCTTATAAGTCGTTCCCACGCTTTATAACTCGTGCGCACGCCTTATAAGCCGTTCCCACGCTTTATAACTCATGCGCACGCCTTATAAGTCGTTCCCACGCTTTATAACTCGTGCGCACGCCTTATAAGCCGTTCCCACGCTTTATAACTCGTGCGCACGCCTTATAAGCCGTTCCCACACTTTATAACTCGTGCGCACGCCTTATAAGTCGTTCCCACTCTTTGTTATTATTTATTCACCTATGACACTTCCAAAGCTCTGTAGAAAAGCTCTAAGATTTGTATGAAAATCTTAAAGGAAAAGTAACGTTTTTTTTACAATTTGAGCCTTATTTCGGTTGTTGTTTCGGTAAGTTGTTTTACTCACCCATAGCACTTTGGTGTCATATGGAGCACTTCCAGAGATGTTTTAGATTTTCGTTAGCCTAGCACAGTGCTTCTCAAATAGTGGGGCGGGCCCCCCTGGGGGGGCGTGGCATGATGCCAGGGGGGGCGCGTATGACCCTGGGAAACATGTTTTTTTGCTGTACTGTACTAGAACTAAGTGTAATTGCACATCAACAACAGTAGTTGGCAGTGGCGTTCTCACATGCGATTTACGCACAGTCTCACCATTAACAGAACATCCTCTGTCACAGAAAAAACACGTATATTCCACTGAGTCGTGTCCTTTAGTCCGACAGAAGCTGACGCATCAGTGGCACAAGGAGAGAGCGTTTTTTTTTCAGTGCTTTTAGCTTATGCAAATGAGGTGGTTTTAAGTTTCATTTCTGTAAAACGTAAACAAATGTGCGCAAAGCTGCATTAAAAACACATTAATATTTGAGTCCTCAGTGCAGTCTTTGTTGTAAGTTTCTTTTTTTGTTTATAATGTTAATAAAAGGATACAATGGTGTTCTCATAACAATTTTCTAGACAAATAATACTATTTATAGTCGCGCGCAGGAAGGGGGGCGTGAAATTTTTTCTTCTTCCTAGGGGGGGGGGGCGTCACAGAAAATAATTGAGAAGCACTGGCCTAGCACAACTTCTAGCCATAGCTCGGGGCATATAATATATTCCCCGAGCATGTAATATGCCCCGTGCGGGCTCCAAATAACACAAACTTTAGCACTTTTCAAATCATAGAAGCTCGATGTCTTAGTCTACACTTTCATTTGAGTCAAAAGTGGCCTGTAATCCGAGATTTATCCATAGTTTACAGCTTTGCGTTTCATGTTTGGGTCCCGGGAGCTGAGAGCACACTCCCCACATGCGCACTGGCGTCATCATCTACTCGAAACTATGGCTAAATCTCGGATTACAGGCCACTTTTGACCAAACGAAATTGTAGACTAAGACATCGAGCTTCTATGATTTGAAAAGTGCTAAAGTTTGTGTTATTTGGAGACCGCAAACATGTGCCCCGAGAACTCACATTATGGACATCGCAAATCTAAAACATCTCTGGAAGTGCTCCATATGACACCAAAGTGCTATGGGTGAGTAAAACAACTTGTTTTATTACCGAAATAAGGCTCAGATTGTAAAAAAAAAAACATTACTTTTCCTTTAAATACAGTATAATGTCTTAGCTGTGTTTTAGTGAAATGAGTAGTCTAACCTGTCATAGGCTCTGTAACTGACAGACCGGTCTGGGAATGCGACCCGTGAATGACCAAATGTCCCCCATCAGGTTTCATTATGTGATCCTGTTCTTGTTCTTGTGTGGGTGTAGCTCCCTGTCCTCTTGTCCCGTCTGGATCTGGACATGTGGAGACTGAGTGATCCTATCGGACAGCACAAATGTTTGTGTCGTGTCTAATGTGAACAATAAGGCAATGACCACACTCATTGATCCACACGCACACACACTGACCGCTGCATCGACCTTGCTCTCCGGCCGCTCTCGTGTCTCCCAAGTGCCCAGGGCTCAGCAGGTGATCAGGTCCCGCTAATGCCACAGTCACTTCAATACGGCACACTCGGATCAATGAAGGGTTGGAAAACTAAAGGAGAAATAGTGTCTAATATGCCAGGAGAAGCATTCACCTTCACAGGGTAAAAACATAAACCCATTAACTTGCTATATTACAACAAAAAAATAAAGTTTAACTGTATTTATTTTAGCTGCCCCCTATTTGTAATCAATATTATTGGTCTATATGATGTTGTAATGTCCTCTGAAACCCAGCAATACTGAGAAAGAGAAACTGGGATGTGTCCTTTATCTGGAGGTTAAGGCTCTGGAGACACAGTTGTGTTTGTGATTACTTTCTTTAAACAGTTACATACAGCTCCTTTGTGAAAGTGAAAATACTTCTGGAGCAAAAGCAATAAGGGTCATTCCAGAATTGGAGGAAATTTTGGCTTTAAAATTCTTGAAAAAGAAACCTTAACTTTTCTGATTTTCTGCTACATATTCATCAATAATAGGTAATAAACTATCAAATGCTTGATTAGCTCAGCTTATGGATCAATGGTACAATTTTTATTACATGATTTATATGGTTTATTTATTTATTTACTCGAATCGCAGTAACAGGGTTGCAGGTAACAGGGTTGCAAATCCGCATTAATGTTCACTTTATCTCAGGAGTAGAAGCTGTTTAGCTGTTACGGCTAATCAAGAGGAAAAACTTATTTATGCAAATAATAATAATAATTGTCTTATTCTGATCATTTGCATAACAGGGTTGCATGAGGTAGAGTGAGACATTCAATCAAGGCTAACGATGTTATAAAAATATGAAAAATAGAAGAGAAGACAAACCTTTGCTCTCTCTATTCTTTTGGAAAACTGTTTGATGATGTCAAGTCCAGGGGATCATGTGGTTCTGCTTTCTTCTTCTTCTACCAGGCTAAAAATGTTCTGGTAACAGGGTTGCTTTTATGTTGTGGGACACATGTTCCATGAATAATAATTATTATTTGAAATATTATGTCTATTAAAACAAATGTTCCCACAGTTACAAGAGATGGCAATGAAACAAATAATACAAAAAATACATTTTAATTATATTGTAACTGTTTTATTAGAGATTCAGTTTGGTCATTAGAGGGGTGGGACAAGAGGAAAATGGCATTTTGGGGGGTACTCCAGACTTATTTGGTATTTTTAAAACTATTTTAAAGCATTCTTTTCTCTTAGTTTTTTTTTTTTTTAGATTTGGTCTCAGGACAAGTAAATTCACTCAGAAACTGTATGTTTTAGTATTTTGTATGTGAATTATTTAATATTTAATGGGTGGGGCGTAAAATGTCCTCCAATTCTGACCCATAAGTTCATAATGGATTTGTAGACCTGTTTTTACTTGACCTTATAGAATATAATAATTTCCAAGCTGCAAAAGGACTGCAAAAGGACTGGAAATTAACAGAATTTATCTCGTTGAATGACTTTAAATCCAGACTGAGAGCTCTTGTGACAGCCTCCATAAATTGTACCTGTTTTAACTAATTTATATGTAATTTTAACTAATTTATATGTCATTTTAATTGTGTTTTAATTGTCTTTTTGCTGCCTCTAGGTCAGGGCTCCCTTGAAAAAGAGGTTTTTAATCTCAATGGGATTTCCCTGGTTAAATAAAGGTTTAAAAAAAAAAAAAAAAAAAAAAAATAGAATATAATAGATCAAATATTATTTGATCTATTATATTCTTTTCTATTTGGTGTGTTCATTGTATTAAAGTGTTATCTTCTAATTACAGGTTAGTTTTAAGACCTGATACTTTTATTCTACTGATGTTGTGTTGCCACATTAAACATTCACCACTGTGAGACAGATAAAGCTTCTCTTATCTTTTCTTCAGCACTTCACCATCTATGCATCTATACTCGACACCATCTTGGACAAACCACGGGTTGCCATGGATTTATAATAATATGTTGTCATAGAGAAGACTTTATTTCATACAAGTGCATTTTCTGCATTTTGAATTTACACATATCATGGATTTTTAATCAGGTCTGTCTGTATCAAAACAAACATGTGTTTTTGAGAGGGAAAAAAAGAAGGAAAAGATATCCCAGAGGACTGAAAAACATCACAGATTTATGCAGAATCAATGAGCAAAACACTTAAACCTCCAATATGTAATTACATCGATCGCCCTCACTGTTGTGTTCACATAACATCATGATGTCGGACCAGACCTGGGCTTTCTGTGGCCCCGGGGTCACATCTGGCCCTTGCTGTCTTTAATTTGGCCCCACCCCTGTTCTAGATCTGTGTTATCACTCACTCTGTTTGCAAGCTGGGACATCTGAGTGCACTAAACCACCACATTCAAATACTGCTAGCTCGCACAGCTATGATAGTTTTTCAAATAAGCAGGAACATGGTTATTTTTCTTTTTTTTTCTTTTAAATGTCAGAAAATGTGTTGCTCACAAGGCAGTGTATTTTCCAACCCCCACTGAATGCATCACCAGAAGACTGACTTCAAACACTGGTGGAGGGGGAGGGGAGGGTTGTTTTGAGTGACAGGTGAGCCTAAACAAATGCAGGGCCAGATGAAGAAATGGTCCATTCCCTCAAAGTGTTTCTTCTGGAAGATCTTCTTCTGCCACATTTGGTGTAAAAAGCCTGTTGCATCTCAAATCTTCATAACTATCTTTTTAGCTAGCTTCGGTCTTGATCGATATTGGAAAAAAATGTAACAGTCCCTTACTTGTGTCCTTTGAACTGCACGTGCTGCATTTCTTAGTTGGTTAAAATTCCATAATATGACGTTATAAAACTGAGCTCAAAAACCAAAAAGTTTCAAAAATGCTCAGTGTGTGAGCCAAGCAGCCAAAGAGCAAACCTCTCTGTTGTCATGGGAATTAAGCATGTGTTTGGACATGACATCAGGGCTCTCATGTCTCACGCTTTGAGAGTGTGACACACGCAATTCGACATATTCACACGCTCACACGCCACACATGGTATTTCTCACACTGAAATTTAGTTACGCAATTCAAGCACAGCGCACAGCGCTTCTGAGCCCAGAAAATCGGTTAGATAATGCAAGCATCACGCGTTTTCAGCGAAAAAAAGTCACTCGCACTACACCCCCCCGCTCCTCAGAAATTACGCAGTCTCACGCACGACCCCGCTCAAAACTGGAGAGCCCTGGACATGTATATGATTTTAGATCTGCATCACAACGCTGGTCTACAAATATTTGGACTCAATCTGCTTCTGAGTTAAAAGTGGCTAAATCTCATTTATATTAATAAAAAGAACTGAAAATAAATTGATAACTGTGCTGGTTAGCTAATGTATTCAAGATATGTAATGATATAATTATATATATGTATATTGATATATGTTAAAACTCTAGACATATTAAAATGAATGTATGTGAATGTGCAGACAGGCTTTCAGATAGAACTGTTGCTTGTAGACACACTGTACCTTCTGATAAACTACAGTTTTTGCCTTTTTTTTTGCATTTTGCATTTGACCTAATACTATATCTTGGAAACTAAAGCCAATCAGCACTTCTGACTTACTTTTTCTTTATTAGTGACCTAAACCAAGAAAAGTTTCACTACTTTTGCTTGTAGACCAGTGCAACTACAGCCTCTTCACCATGAGCTCGCACCCGCTGTTTTGTTTTGGTCAACTGTGTTAAAGTGAAAGTGAAACTACCAGAGCTTCAGTGTGTTTATTTCTGCTGTGGAGCAAATCACTTGTGAGAAACACAGTTCTTAGAGTCTGAAAATCAACACTCAACAGAAATGAGAAATGCTTGTCTGTTTCTGAAATTGTATTAGTAATTCAGGTCAAAGGACTGAAGTTTCTGTTCAGTCCTTTGACCTGCTGGAGACTGGAACAGTGAACTCAGGAAAGACGAAAGAAGGACTGAAACTGAAACATTTAATATTGACTGCGTGCACATGGCAGGATCGGATTGGATTTCTCCAAATCCAATCCCGTTACTCTGCGGGTGATCTGTCCTATAATCCAAGTGCACATGAAGCTCGTGTAATCGGATAATGGTCAGCGACCTGGCCGGCTCCGCTACGCTATGTGGCGCTGTAGTCCAACTACTTCCGGGTGATGGTTCCTCAATAAAAACACAACAAACTATGTGCCGGTATACAAAGATGGCGCTCGAGGAGTTTGACGGAGCAGCATTGGGGTACGTGTTGTGCATTCTTTCTTCTTTTCCGGCAACAATTGCTACTTATGACGGCATCGGCGCCTCCTGCCACTTCCGGGTGAAATCCCTGGCGAAAATTCCATGCGCAGTACACCCATCCGATCCGATATCGTGCACAAGGCGTCACCAAGTGGATTACTATCGGCCTAAGCCAGGGGTTCCAATCGGATTCGGGAAATACGAAGCCTGTGCACATGAATTTGATACAATCCCAGTCCGTTTGCAATCGGATTACACTCGTCCATGTTAGAGATAAGATCGGGCCTAAAAAATCCAACCCGACCCGGCCCGCGGGTATTAAAGCCCGACCCGGCCCGAGCCTGACCAATTAACTTGATTTGCAGGCCCGAGCCCGAAGCAAACCCGAAATTTCATATTTTATTTGTGAGGACTCGGGAGGAGGAGGGGTGATTTATGATAACAAATTAAAGCCTGTCTTTTGTAACGAAATCTAAGTTAAACAAGACTGTATAAACATTTACATCTTTTATATTTCTGTTTCTGCAGAGGGTACATTAACCGAGGAGAACCGATCCATCATTGACGGATTTTTTTAAGAGTTGACGGGAAAAATTTAAGGCCGTCCGTCATTTTGACGGGTTGAAAATTGGGCCATAAACCACAGCAGCAGTACGTCCTTAAGAATCTAGCGCAGCACTTTAAAGGGATATGCCACCCCCAGGGCAAATTTGGGCATCTCCCCACAGTCCAGAGACTAAAATAAGTGGTGGAAAGCGTTTTCCTGCTCACCCAGCCATTGTCCGAGTCTGTCGCCACTGACCGCCGCGGTATCTGCAGCTCCTCCGCCTTAGACTGGAGTCTAACGTCGCCAGAGAAAGATTTCGGCCAAAAGGAATTAATTTGCTCGATGCGTTTCCCAATTACTTTATGTGTAGTGCGCATTCATATCGAGTGCAAATAAATGTGCAAATCAACACGGAGAGCTTAACTTGGTCATTTTGGGTGGGAACTATTTTCCAGTGCGGAAGAATACAGTCGAATCACGCACCACGTTGTGCAACAGGGGAACTCCCTTCCCGGTGCGTAACTGGGATTCCCCTGGCAGCGTGCTGCGTGATACGGCTGTATTCTTACGCACTGGAAAATAGTTCCCACCCAAAATGACCAAGTCAAGCTCTCCGTGTTGATTTGCACATTTATTTGCACTCGATATGAATGCGCACTACACACAAAGTAATTGGGAAACGCATCGAGCAAATTAATTCCTTTTGGCCGAAATCTTTCTCTGGCGACGTTAGACTCCAGTCTAAGGCGGAGGAGCAGCAGATACCGCGGCGGTCAGTGCTGACAGACTCGGACAATGGCTGGGTGAGCAGGAAAACGCTTTCCACCACTTATTTTAGTATCTGGACTGTGGGGAGATGCCCAAATTTGACCTGGGGGTGGCATATCCCTTTAAGATTTTACCTCTAGTCCATGTGCACGCAGTGATTGATACTTTACAGTAACGTCACACTGGGGTGTTCTACTTATATGTCTATGGAGGAATGTTCCTGAAGTTACCATGGTGACACAATGCACACATTAGAAAGCCAAATAAATTTTTAGATTGTCTGAAAAATACAAAATGGATTTTAACAACACATTTTCAGGAGTGCGTGATCAATACGAGCATTCATGGTCCTGTTTAGGAGTTTGATTTTCAGCAAAAAGAGAGTGACTTAAGGGCATGTTTACACGAGAACGTTTACGGGTAAAAACGACAAAATATTTTATCAGAAGTGCCTTTCGTTTAGACGGTGACGGCGTTTTGGGGGCTTAAAAACGCAAAAAACTGAAACCGCCCTCCAAAGTGGAAAACTTGAATACGCTCCGCCGTAGCGTTTTCGTCTACACTGCCCAAGACGCAAAACTCTGGTCAAATCTGCTGCCGTCACTTACGCGTTTACATCACCATTTCTGGATATTTATATTTGTAAAGTAAATTAAGTTAAATTAATTAATTTTAAAAAATAAGTAAATTAAATTAAGCAAATAAGATTCTACGCATGCGCACGGGCATAGTGATAATGTATCACAGCGCCACCTAGCCGCCTGGCATGCATACCCAATCCAATTCCACACACTTTTGCGTCATCGAATGCACGCAGATTTCCTCCCGAAAACGCGGAATAAAAAGTGAAGACGCAACGCCACTTTTGCGTCTTCCGTTCAGACCGTCCTCATATAAACGTAGCCTAATGCTAGCTAGCTTGTGACTGTAATGTGATTAGAAACGGACTTTTAACTGCACAAATCAGCTCATCTGTGCTAGTTCCAGATAAGTCGGTTCTTTCTGGTCAGACTGTGATAAAACAAAGCTCATATTAAAGAATAACATGAGTAGCAGCTTCAGAAAGAGTTGTGCCCACAGTTAGCATCACACCCCCAGGGAATGTTAATGACATCAGCTGTGGAGAATCAATAGAATGTACAGAAAGCACCAGTCTGGACCCCCAGGCTAGCATCCAGTGGTAACACGCGTGAGGTGGACTAGAGCTGTGGTTTGTCAGAGCAGAGCCTCTTCACAGGGGCTCAAGAGCTCTCCTCACCTCTCCTCACTTCTCCTCACTTCACCTCTCCTCACTTCTCCTCTCCTCACCTCTCCTCACTTCACCTCTCCTCACTTCTCCTCTCCTCACATCCCCTCTCCTCACTTCACTTCACCTCACTTCTCCTCTCCTCACTTCTCCTCTCCTCACCTCTCCTCACTTCTCCTCTCCTCACTTCCCCTCATCTCTCCTCACTTCTCCTCACTTCTCCTCTCCTCACTTCTCCTCACCTCTCCTCTCCTCACCTCTCCTCACCTCGCCTCACCTCACCTCCCCTCTCCTCACCTCTCCTCACCTCTCCTCACCTCTCCTCTCCTCACTTCTCCCTCCTCACCTCTCCTCACCTCTCCTCTCCTCACTTCTCCTCACTTCTCCTCTCCTCACTTCTCCTCACCTCTCCTCTCCTCACCTCTCCTCACCTCTCCTCACCTCACCTCCCCTCTCCTCACTTCTTCTCATCTCTCCTCACTTCTCCTCTCCTCACCTCTCCTCTCCTCACTTCTCCTCATCTTCTCCTCACTTCTCCTCACCTCACCTCTCCTCTCCTCACTTCTCCTCTCCTCACTTCTTCTCACCTCCCCTCTCCTCACCTCTCCTCACTTCTCCTCTCCTCTCCTCACTTCTCACCTCTCCTCACTTCTCCTCTCCTCACCTCTCCTCTCCTCACTTCTCCTCATCTTTCCTCACTTTTCCTCTCCTCACTTCTCCTCTCCTCTCCTCTCCTCTCCTCACTTCTCGCCTCCTCACCTCTCCTCATCTTTCCTCACTTCTCCTCACCTCTCCTCACTTTTCCTCTCCTCACTTCTCCTCACCTCCCCTCTCCTCACTTCTCCTCATCTCTCCTCACTTCTCCTCTCCTCACTTCACTTCTCCTCTCCTCACCTCTCCTCTCCTCACTTCTCCTCACCTCTCCTCTCCTCTCCTCACTTCTCCTCTCCTCACCTCTCCTCTCCTCACCTCTCCTCATCTCTACTCACTTCTCCTCATCTCTCCTGTACTCTCCTCTCCTCACTTCTCCTCTCCTCTCCTCACCTCTCCTCACTTCTTCTCATCTCTCCTCACCTCTCCTCATCTTTCCTCACTTCTCCTCACCTCTCCTCTCCTCTCCTCACTTCTCCTCTTTTCACCTCTCCTCATCTTTCCTTACTTCTCCTCACCTCTCCTCACCTCACCTCCCCTCTCCTCACTTCTTCTCATCTCTCCTCACTTCTCCTCTCCTCACTTCTCCTCTCCTCACTTCTCCTCTCCTCACTTCTCCTCATCTCTCCTCACCTCTCCTCATCATTCCTTACTTCTCCTCTCCTCTACTCACTTCTTCTCATCTCTCCTCACTTCTCCTCTCCTCATTTCTTCTCATCTCTCCTCACTTCTCCTCTCCTCACTTCTTCTCATCTCTCCTCACTTCCCCTCTCCTCACTTCCCCTCTCCTCTCCTCACTCACTCAAACACCCCTCTGCCTTCCTGCCTTCCCCCACCTCACCCCCTTCAGTGTGAGTCACATCAAACCCATTCACACAAACACAATGGCGCGAGGTTCATTAAGAGCCTCTGAGTATCTGTGTATTTATATGAATGACTAGAGGGGAAGGACGCAGGGCTGTGATTGGCCGACAGACGACAGGAGGTCGGGGCTATGAGGAAGTGCATTTACAAGCATTTACAGTCTTGTAAATTAATCATAAAATGTACTATAAAAGCAGCACGCTGTGACCAGATCAGTGCTGTGCGCTGCCGGCATCTGATAATACAATGTTTGTTTGATTGCTGAGCTGTGCTTTGATTTTAAGGTTTTGTGCATTATTTAAAAGAACTGTAAATAATTATTTGATCCCTGCTGATTTTGTAGGCTTTCTCACTGACAAAGAAATGAGCAGTCTATAATTTTAATGGTATGTTTGTTTTAACAGAGATGGAATATCAAAAAGAAATTCCAGAAAATCAAATTATAGAAGATATATTAATTGATTTACATTCCATTGTGTGAAATAAGTATTTGATCCCCTACCAACCAAGACTTCTGGCTGCCACAGAGGAGTTAGACTCCTAGAATCAACTCGTCACCTGAATTAGACACCAGTTTTAACTAGTCACCTGTATAAAAGACCCCTGTCCACAGAATCAGTCAATCAATCAGACTCCCCACTCTCCAACATGGGAAAGTCCAAAGAGCTGTCAAAGGACGTCAAAGGACAAGACTGTAGACCTCAACAAGGCTGGAATGGGCTACAAAACCATAAACAAGAAGCTGGTGTTAAGAAGACACAGTTGGCACAGTTGTTTGAAAATTTAAGAAATACAAAATGACCATCAACCGACCTCAGACTGGGGCTCCACACAAGATCTCACCTCATGGGGTTTTAATGATCATGAGAACAGAGAAATCAGCCTAGAACTACACAGGAGGAGCTCGTCAATGATCTCAAAGCAGCTGAGACCACAGTCACTAAGAAAACCACTGAGAACACTTCACAGAGCAATGGATTAAAGTCCTGCAGTGCTCACAAAGTCCCCCTGTTTAAGAAGGCACATGTGCAGGCCTGAAGTTTGCCAACGAACACCTGAATGAGTACACCTGAGAGTAACTAGGAGAAGGTGCTGTGGTCAGATGAGACCAAAATCAAGCTTTTTGGCATTATCTCAGCTGGCTGTGTTTAAAGGAAGAAAAATGCTGCCTACGACCCTAAGAACACCATCCCCACTGTCAAGCATGGAGGTGGAAGCATTATGCTTTGGGGGTGTTTTTCTGCCAAGGGCAGAGGACAACTTCACCACGTCAACGGGAGGATGGATGGAGTCATGTACCGTTAAAATCCTGAGTAAAATCCTCCTTCCCTCTGCCAGGAAACTGAAAATGGCTCATGGATGGGTCTTCCAACACATCAATGACCCAAAACATACAGCCAAGACTCAAGAAGAGTGGCTCAAGAAGAAGCACATCTATGGAGGGAGCTGAAGGTCCAAGTTGCCAAGCGTCAGTGATGAAACCTTAAAGATCC
Organism: Paratrypauchen microcephalus; assembly: GCA_036785185.1. Taxonomy (NCBI): domain Eukaryota; kingdom Metazoa; phylum Chordata; class Actinopteri; order Gobiiformes; family Gobiidae; genus Paratrypauchen; species Paratrypauchen microcephalus. The sequence goes on along the minus strand of JAVJIX010000106.1, from coordinate 3,225,461 downwards.
CATGACATGGTACTTCTTGATGCTTTCATATGGTGCTGTAATGGTTCCCTAATACTGTAAATGAATCCTTCTTCAAAATCAACACTCAGTGCATGAGAAAGACCCATTTAAACAGACATGGTCAAAGAATATGTCTCTGAACACCTCATTATGGGCGTTGTTGCTTGAATGCAAATGAGAAGGACAGAGACAGGCCAGAGGAGCGGGTGGGGCAAACTCTCCGCTGTATCCTCGCGCTGTGCGCTGGTCCCACTTCCGTGTTTTAAGAGCGGAGGAAGAAAGGAGAGCCGTTTCAATGAAAAAAACACATTTTCACAGAAAATAAAATTAAACCACTGCTGTTTCAGAGGTCCAGAGGCTCAGATAAAGGAGTTCCGAGCCTGGAAACACTCACATGTGCCTCCAGGCAAATAAAAAAACATATCTGGCATTGCGTAGCTCGTTTGCGGTCCAAACTCTCTGGGCGTGATTTACAGAAACGGTGGGTAGACATCCAGAGGGGGGGTGGAACTGCATTTTCCGTGTGACGTCAGAAAGTTTCCTTGTTCAGAATCGCCCGTTTAAGCTGTGTTTTTTTCAAACGCAGAAAAGGATCGCAATTGCTCAGTTTACACATTTTGCAACTTTTAGCCATGGGGGGGGGCTAAACAGGGTAGGGGAGCTCACATTAACGTTCAAAAACCTCAGAAAGTGAAAATTCCATGCCATGGGACCTTTAATGATTTAGAGATGATCTGCAAAGAAGGGTGGACCAAAATTTATCTGAAATGTGCGCAAACCTGGTCAACAGTTACAACAAACATCTGACCTCTGTGCTGCAAACAAGGGTTTTGCCACCAAGTACTACGTCTTTTTGGGCTATAGGGTTCAAATACCTATTCCACTTAATGAAATGCAGAATTGTTTCTATATCTTCTATAATGTGATTTTCTAGATTTTCTTTTTGATATTCTGTCTCTCACTGTTAAAATAAACATACCATTAACATTATTGACTGTTCATTTCTTTGCCAGTGGGCAAACCTATAAAATCAGCAAGGGATCAAACACTTATTTCCTCCACTGTACTGCTTTAAAAACATGGAAGACAGAGCTTCATGTGAAACAGTTTGCAGTTGTCCTCATTTAGCTTATGCCAGGCATGTCCAAACTCTGGCCCGTAGGCTAAATGCGGCCCTCAGACAAATTTTTCTTGGCCCTCAGGCTTCCAGGTGAATTGGCCCAAATTACCTTGAGCAGAAGTTTTGACTGCAAGTTTTTTAAAAATCTACTTTTATAAGGCAATATTTAATATTTATTGTGTAGTTTTGGAGATCTTAGCACGAATAAAGGACTGATAGCTCATTCTAACGTGTTAAACATGCATATATTTCAATTATTGACTGTCCTGCGCACCAGTCTATGCCCCTCGATCGGCCCTCTGCTTCGTCTGCATTTAGACATGTGGCCCTTGATGAAAAAAGTTTGGACACCCCTGGCTTATGCATTCAGAGCATCCACTGAGATGAGTTTAAGTGCTTTTCCGATCTTTGACAGAATAACTGGAGGTAATCTGGAGGTAACATCTCGTCTTTTCAAAGGACAGACACAAAAATGAGACAAACTAAATCAGATCTGAAGGAGCACTGCAAGAAATACAATGTTCAAATCATTTCATATTGTCACTTAAAGCTTTTGCCACTTCAGACTCACAGAGGGAAGAGGAACCACAACTTTTACTCAAGTAAGAGTTACTCTTCAATACAAATATTTCTCAACAGAAGTATAATTTCCTTAAAAGGATACTCAGGTGAATGTTGAGTGAATGTATCTGAGCACTACACTTCATGTATAAGACACATTGGTCCAGGACTGGCTGTACTCTCCTGTCCGAGCTCAGGCCTGGTCTGTGGGCGGGTTTTGATGATGTCACGTGACACGAGCAGGATTTGAGCAAGATCTTCCCCTTTAATGAAAGCGCAGACACGCCAAGCCCAAGATCCAAGTCCAAGAACCAATTCCAACAACCAAGTCCAAAATACAAGTCCAAGATCCAGGTCTAAAATCCAAGTCCAGACCAGGGCCAGGAGAATCTGCCAACAGTCAGGTCTGTCATCTGAGCAGAGGAAATGTTGAGTTCTTATTTATTCTTTTACTTATGAGATGTTTTCACCATCACCGGTGCATGTACTGAGAGGTACCTCCTTCCCCAGTTGTGTTTTCTTAATCGGTGATACTTTTGAAAAAAAATTGCTCTGCTCTAGTGTGATGTTTGCCCATAGGAGGGGCCCATAGCATGCGGCTAGGGATGGGAATTGAGGTTCCGTGTGTTTCAATTCCACGGAATCGATTAGCAGTTTATCTAACGATTCTCTTAATGATTCCAGCCAGCACGAATTACGTGGGATTGATATGTGCTTCGCCGCTTCACTGATACAGAGTTTATATACTATTTTCGCATGACGAGAAGAACGAGAAGAGCTTGTTTTTCAGAAAGAATCGGGGCGTGTATAAATCAACATATTTTCCCACGCTCGCGCGCCAGCCAATCCCGTTGTGAGCAGCGCCGATGTGTTTTCCCCTGTTCGCCTATCAGCTGTGAAGAGCTCGTGCATAGAGCTCGTGCATATGTACATGGCACTGCAGGACACTAAAGGACATGAAAATGGACTTTTAACTTCTACTTGGACACATGACACGTTCGGGAGACCTTCGGGACAGGTTCGAGACACGTCCGTTTCTCCAGAGCTCGTGTACAGAGTGCGATTTAGCTCCGAAACACACGATACGCGTTTACACGTGGAGATACGCGAATTATCCAAAAACACACAGCAACACAGGATGAGTCATAATTATTATCATATTTCTGCATCAAATGGAGATATCAGGTGAAACCAGGGGCCTTGTGTCAACATTAGCCTGTGCACTAAACCGGGACTAAACCAGGACTAAAACAGGACTGGACTAGACCAGGACTAGACCAGGACTAGACCAGGACTAAACCAGGACTGGACTAGACCAGGACTAGACCAGGACTAGACCAGGACTGGACTAGACCAGGACTAGACCAGGACTAGACCAGGACTAAACCTGGACTAGACCAGGACTAGACCAGGACTAAACCAGGACTGGACTAGACCAGGACTAGACTAGGACTAGACCAGGACTAAACCAGGACTGGACTAGACCAGGACTAGACCAGGACTAGACCAGGACTAAACCTGGACTAGACCAGGACTAGACCAGGACTAAACCAGGACTGGACTAGACCAGGACTAGACCAGGACTAAACCAGGACTGGACTAGACCAGGACTAGACCAGGACTAGACCAGGACTAAACCTGGACTAGACCAGGACTAGACCAGGACTAAACCAGGACTAGACCAGGACTCGTGCTAATCTTGGTGCTAATCAAACAGTTTGTTCTCCTTTTTCCCGCAAATTAGAATCGATAAGAGAATCGATAAAGAATCGAATCGTTAAGCAGTATCGATAATGCACGGCACGGTGGCTGAGTGGGTAGAGCTTATGCCGGGTTCGATCCCCGGGTCGCACAGGCCTTTCCGTGTGTGTTCTGTGTGGAGTTTGCATGCATGGTCTGGGTTCGATCCCCGGGTCGCCTGGGCCTTTCTGTGTGGAGTTTGCATGTTCTCCCCGTGTCTGGGTGGGTTTCCTCCGGGCACTCCGGTTTCCCCCACCAACCCAAAACATGCACCATAGCTTAGGTCCTGACCAAGCCGAAGCAAGAAGATCATGGAGATGGTCCCCGGGCGCAGTAATGTGCTGCTCACTGCTCCTAATAACAGGATGGGTTAAATGCAGAACTGGAATTTCCCCACTGTGGGACTAATAAAGGCATAGCTTTCTTTCTTTCTTTCTAATGGAATCGGAATCGTAAAAATCTTATCAATTCCCATCCCTACATGCGGTTGTGACAACGTTTACGGCCACGTCAGCTCCCATTGGGCCCCTTAACGTCAGTGGACTTGTTTATGGAGTCGTTTTAGATGAATATTGTGATTTAAAATATGTCCAAATTATAACGTAATGATCCATGAGTGTCGTAGATTATAATTACAGCAGACACAAGCTCAATGAGTCTTCTTTAAAAGACAAAAGATGTAAATTACTGAGTTAGGGCTGTGCAAATAATCATTTATGTCATAATTACAACTCAGGAGTGCAATACCAAAAACAGAACAGAGCCAATTGAAAATAAAAGTCTAAGGTTTGTAATTTACTCTTTACACGGGGTGTGTTTTCAAAAGCGAAATGTCTTTTAGTGCAACACAAAACATGATTCTATCAGCGCTCGATCAGATCCGCTCAGAGAAGTAGATCTGTTTTTGTAAACGCACTGTTCAATGACTGCTGCAATCTATTAGAAAACCAACTCTAGAGTGGAAAAAACATGATTTGTTTTACTGTGAATGAAAGGAGAGCTTAAAACCTGAAGGAAAAACATGTGTGTGATGTACAGAGCTTTTAAAACACAAATCTCAAAACTATAAGCAAGAAATAACTTCCATTTGTGATTTCTCAAACGCAGGTTCAAAAATCCATAAATCTCCAGAGTATTATAGACGCTGTCGTGATTTTAAAGTGGTTTCAGCACCATGGACAGCTCCTCCAGTCTCCACTGAAGAGCTCCTCTCCTGCTCATCTGCAGTTTTGTACACTTGCACTGTGCGTTTACAGCATTTTTAGTTTTATTAGATCCTCACTACAAAACAGCGATAGCCTTAAGTTGTGCTGAATTCAGTTTGGAATTTTGGCATTTTTAATCTGAACTTGTGTTTTTATTTTATTAACTTCATGTTTCCATAATCCTGTTTATTTAGTGTCTCTGTGCTCCAAATGTTCTGTGACAATCCAGCGAGTGCTCCTTTTTGTTTTTAAAGTCTATTCTGCTTGATCTATACACATATACATACCTGTCCATCATGTATTATTTGTATAACAGGAAAGAAAAGTGTAAAGGTGCCAAACTGTTTTTGTTTGTTTGTTTGTTTAAAAAAAACACCTGTAACAGAATAAATGAAAGGTTTAATGCCATACTGTGGAACCTTCAAAGCAGCCACCAGGCATACATAAAGTATTTATCTGAAATACATTTTTCTTTCATATTCCTCATTTTTTTATGTGTTCAATTGAAGTGGTATCATATCTAGGGCTGTCAGTTTAACGCGTTAATTAGATTAATTAATTACACTGCAAATTAATGCCTTATAAAAATTAAAGGTCCCATGACATGGTACTTCTTGATGCTTTTATATGGCTCCTTAATGGTTCCCTAATACTGTAAATGAATCCTTCTCCAAAATCAAGAAAGAGAGATAAGATGAGAAAGAGTCATAAATGTCACTCTGGAACACTCCATTCTGGGCGTTGTTGCTTGAATGCAAATGAGGAGGACAGAGATGGCCTATAGTAGAGGGTGGGGGCGTGGCCAAACTCTCCGCTCTCAGCTCTCAGCTGTGCCTGTGCGCTCTGACCCACTTCCGTGTTTTTGCGCGGAGAGAGAGAGATGAGAAGCCTTCCATTGAAAAATAAACACATTTCCACAGAAAATAAAATTAAACCACTGCTGTTTCAGATATCCACAGGCTCAGATAAAGGACTTCCGAGCCTAGAAACACTCGCAAGTTCCTCCAGGCAAATAAAAAAACGCTGAGTCGCTGAGTACAGACAGACGGGGGTGGAACTGCATTTGCATTTCTTTTTTCGAGCTGACGTCAATAAGTTTCCTTGTTCAAAATCGCCCGTTTGAGCTCCGATTTTTTCTAACGCAGAAAAGGATCGCAAATGCTCAGTTTAGACATTTCGCAACTTTTAACCATGGGGGGGGGGGGGGGGGGGGGGGCTAAACAGGGTAGGGGAGCTCACATTAACGTTCAAAAACCTCAGAAAGTGAAAATTTCATGCCATGGGACCTTTAACACAATTAATTATGAGTGGCAATTCAATGTGCGTGCATTTTAAATTTGGCACGCGGCGAGCAAATCGCTGCCAGGGCCTTTGAACGGAAAGTTTATTTATAAAAAGAACAAACAACAAGAACGCCGTGATTTGTAGCTTTTGTCAAAGAATTTGGCTGCTCCAGCCTGACGATCATTTGAACGATAAACACGTCCGGACAAGTTCCATTGTTACTGGATGTGAGCGCACTTCACCAAACCAACAAACCACCAAATCAACAAACCACCAAACCACCAACCCAACAAACCAACAAATCAGCAAACCAACAAACCAGCAAACCACCAAACCACCAAATCACCAAATCATCAAACCACCAAGCCAACAAACCAACAAACCACCAACCCAACAAACCAACAAACCAACAAACCAACAAACCACCAAAGCAACAAACCAACAAAGCAACAAACCAGCAAACCACCAAATCACCAAATCATCAAACCACCAAACCACGCTTGCAGAATTTGGGAAATGAATGAGCAAAACGACCACAGAAAAAACTGAAGCTCAATCGCAATCAATCCGGGTCGCACGGACCTTTCTGTGTGGAGTTTGCATGTTCTCCCCGTGTCTGGGTGGGTTTCCTCCGGGCACTCCGGTTTCCCCCACCAACCCAAAACATGCACCATAGGTAAAATCCTCCAGGTTAGATCCTGACCAAACCGAAGCAAGAAGATCATGGAGATGGTCCCCGGGCGCAGTAATGTGCTGCCCACTGCTCCTAATAACAGGATGGGTTAAATGCAGAGAAGAATTTCTCCAGTGTGAGATCAATAAAGTTGCTTCTTCTTCTTCTTCTTCTTCTTCTTCTTCTTCTTCTTCTTCTTCTTCTTCTTCTTCTTCTTCTTCTTCTTCTTCTTCTTCTTCTTCTTCTTCTTCGTCTTCTTCTTCTTCTTCTTCTTCTTCTTCTTCAAAGTTGCCTCACTCTCTCTCAATCTCTCTCTCATGAGATTAAAATGTGATTAATTAGATTAATTAATTACAAATCCTGTAATTAATTTGATTAATTTCTTTAATCGCCTGACAGCACTAATCATGTCATATCATATAACTTAATGGACCTACTGTTGTTTTGTCGCTGGGCAGGACCCTTCACCCTGGGGGTATGTGTGACCATGTCTCTCTCTGTGTCTCAGGAGCGTCTGGTTCTGTCGGTGCTGCCCCGCTTCGTCGTCCTGGAGATGATCAACGACATGACCAACGTGGAGGACGAGAACCTCCAGCACCAGTTCCACCGCATCTACATCCACCGCTACGAGAACGTCAGGTGAGCGAACACACACATACTAGCATTCCCCAGTTTGAGTCACCCAATCGGCGTCAATCATACTCGTCGTTATCGTGAATTCTTTTGTCATTATTTTACTCACTGGAAACAGAAACGCTTAATGACGTAATGAAGTTAGCCATAGCCCGTAGCCTTTCCTTTAAAGATGGGGTATTTAACTTCTATGGGTGTTGAATGTTTTATAAGCTTTACTTTTATTTTTGACGCCCGGAGTCACTTCCCCTTCAGAGCGCTATCACAACACAATCAGCGTGCTCATGAAACTACTGCACATCGCATCAGGTTTGTGAAGTTGTTGCATCCAGTTTTGTATCATGTTTTTGTATATTTATGGAGAATTGTCACGTGGGAGCATGGGTGACGTAGACTCGTGGGCGGAGTATTGACAAAATCTTACAGTTAAAGGAGAATTAACGTTTTTTACAATCTGAGCCTTATTTCGTTAATAAAACAAGTTGTTTTACTCACCCATAGCAGTTTGGTGTCATATGGAGCATTTCCGGAGATGTTTTAGATTTGCGATATCCGTAACGTGATTGATCGGGGCACGACGTTGCAGTCACCAAAGTAACACAAACTTTAGCACTTTTCAAATCAAAGAAGATCGCTGTGTCAGCGTAGACTTTAAGTGGAGTCAAAAGCGGCCTGAAACCCAAAATCCAGCTATATTTTCATCTGATGACGTCATCATAGAGGACAGCGTGCATGTGCGAATTCCCCAGCTGATTCGCAGATAAACACCGCTCTGAACTTTTCTATTGTGAGCGACACATGGCAGAAGATTCGGACTTTGAGAGTGAAGAGGACTTATTTGAGTATGATGGCCGTCCCTATCATTTTAAGCCTGAGTATACGGATGAGGAGACAGAATGGATACGGAAAGAATGAAGCGGAGACATCGGTTTCGCATCACTTCTCAGAATCGTGCGCTGAATCCTCTGGCCTTCTTTCTTTTCCTTTGCTGGTAAAAAATTGTCCTGACTAAAGTGGGTCCTGCAAACACGATGGTCCAAACGTCTTACAGCTTTGCGTTTCATGTTTGGGTCCCGAGAGCTGAGAGCGAAATCAGCTGTGACTGAGCGCATGCGCACTGTCCTCCTCATCTACTCGAAATTATGGATAAATCTCGGATTAGAGGCCACTTTTGACTCAAATGAAAGTGTAGACTAAGACATTGAGCTTCTATGATTTGAAAAGTGCTAAAGTTTGTGTTATTTGGAGACCGCAAACATTTGCCCTGAGAACTCACGTTACGGATATCGCGAATCTAAAACATCTCCGGAAATGCTCCGAATGACACCAAAGTGCTATGGGTGAGTTAAACAACTTGTTTTATTACCGAAATAAGGCTCAGATTGTAAAAAAGGTTAATTCTCCTTTAACCGTGAGAAGGTGTTGAACAGGGCCCAGGAGAGATCGCTAGATTACGCAAACATGCATGGATAACATCTAAATCCTCTTCAGGCATATTTTTGAAGACGGAACGTTATAACATGGTACGAAACTGATTTTGAAATACAGCTCTGGGGAAAAAATAAGAGACCACTGCATTTTTTTTTTCTGAAATCAGCATCTCTACATGTATTACAGCCATTCCATTCCAGCGTCTGTTGAATTCCAACACAAACACAAAGCTGAGCTACTTCAGTTCTTGCACCAGTAGTGGAATAAAGTCACCCAAGAACAATGTGAAAGACTAAATCAGGTCTGAACCAAGACTAAACCAGGTCTAGACTTGCCTGGTTTACACCTGACCATATCGCAAGTGATATATGGTCTGGGAGCCACCTTCAAAATATCTCGTAGCGGAGGTGTGGTTTACGATCGCCAAAGGCAGTTTATTGGGTGCTACGAATGTCTATCATTTGGCGTATACGTAGCCCAGAGCCAATCATGTCAGTTGTCAGTTCAAACTACAAGTTTCCGTTTGTCACGTAGTACGCGTCACCATCTTGCCACCCCTCCCCGCTCTCTGATTGGCTCCCAGAATCGGGAGAGCTCGCTTGCCATAGTCGCCAGGCTGTCTTTCAGATCAGAACGAACGAAAGACAGCCTAGGATTTCCCAGGTTAGGTCTAAACTAGGACTAAACCAGATCTGAACCAGGACTAAACCAGGGATGAACCAAGGTTAAACCAGGACTAAACTAGGATTAAATCAGGCCTAAACTTGGACTGAACCAGGGCTAAACCAGGGATAAACCAGGACTAAACCAGGTTAAAAATGGGACTAAACCAGGACTAAACGAGGTTAAAACAGGGACTAAACTAGGATTAATCCAGGCCTAAACTTGGACTGAACCAGGGCTAAACCAGGACTAAGCCAGTTTAAAACAGGGACTAAACCAGGACTAAACCAGGTTAAAACAGGGACTAAACTAGGATTAATCCAGGCCTAAACTTGGACTGAACCAGGGCTAAACCAGGACTAAGCCAGTTTAAAACAGGGACTAAACCAGGACTAAACTAGGACTAAACCCGGTCTGAACCAAGACTAAACCAGATCTAAACTAGGACTAAACCAGGTCTGAACTAGGACCCAAGAACAATGTGAAAGACTTGTGGAGAGTATGCCAAGATGCATGACATCTGTGATTAAAAATAAGCGTTATTGCACCAAATATTGATTTCTGAACCCTAGTGTAAACTAGGGCTGTCAGTTTAATTCGTTAATTAGGTTAATTAATTACACTGCAAATTAACGCGTTATAAAAATTAACGCGATTATTTATGAGCGGCAATTCAATGCGCGCGGTTTTTAAATTTGGCCCATTGAAGGACCTGAAGGACTTGGCAGTGGCGTCACTTCCACCTGCATCGCTAATCAAACAAATAAATCCTGGAGGAAACTGACATGGACTCGACTCAGGGGGCGAGGCGAGTGAATCGCTGCCAGGGCCTTTGAACGGCAAGTTTATTTATAAAAAGAACGAAGACGGGACAATCAACAAGACAACGACAATCAACAATTTGAACGGTAAACACGTCCGGACAAGTTCCATTGTTATCGGTGATGCTGCTACCATGAGCGTATGGAGTAAGAAAGAGGACAAAATAACGTGTATTCACAAGAAATTAATCCACGCGAATAACGTGTCGTCATGCATATTTTGGATATACACGCGTCTTTGGTTGTAGTTGAGCATAAAATAAATATTTGCAAACTCTAAAATGAAGTGTTGTGTGTTTGATATTTGTCAGAATACAAATCGAAAAGTTACGACATCGAAAAGTTACGAGTACTGTCTCAAGTACGAATACGAATTTCTCAGATGGAAGAAAGTGGACAAAAATACGTCATCGGTTACGTCATCACGTCACACGCGTCAGCAGAAGAAAAGTCGATCAGCATCGAGATTACGCAGATAATTTTTTTTTTTTTTACCACTGCAGACTTCAAGTGATCTCGGCCGACGTGACGTGATGACGTAACCGATGACGTATTTTTGTCCACTTTCTACAACAACTACAACCAAAGATGTGTGTATATCCAAAATATGCATGACGACACACAGGGCTCTCAAGTCTCACGCTTTGAGAGTGTGACACACGCAATTCAACGTGTTCACACGCTCACACGCCACACATGGTATTTCTCACGCTGATTTTTTATTTACTTTTTTTTTTTTTTTTTTTTTTTTTTGTGCCCAGAAAAGCGAGAGAAAAGAGAGAGAAAAGAGAAAGGAGAGAGAAAAGAGAGAAAGGAGAGAGAAAAGAGAAAGGAGAGAGAAAAGAGAGAGAAAAGACAGAGAAAAGAGAGCGGAAGGAGAGAGAAAAGAGAAAAGAAAGAAAAGAGAGAGAAAGGAGAGAGAAAAGAGAAAGGAGAGAGAAAAGAGAAAGGAAAGAGAAAAAAGAGAGAGAAAAGAGAAAGGAGAGAGAAAAGAGAGAGAAAGGAGAGAGAAAGGAGAGAGAAAATAGAGAGAAAAGAGAGAAAAAAGAGAGAAAAAAGAGAGGAGAGAGAAAAGAGAGTGAAAGGAGAGAGAAAAGAGAAAGGAGAGAGAAAAGAGAAAGGAAAGAGAAAACAGAGAGAGAAAGGAGAGAGAAAAGAGAAAGGAGAGAGAAAAGAGAGAGAAAGGAGAGAGAAAGGAGAGAGAAAAGAGAAAGGAGAAAGAGAAAAGAGAGAGAAAAGAGAAAAGAGAGAGAGAGAGAGAAAGGAGAGAGAAAAGAGAGTGAAAGGAGAGAGAAAAGAGAAAGGAGAGAGAAAAGAGAAAGGAGAAAGAGAAAAGAGAGAGAAGAGAGAGAAAGGAGAGAGAAAAGAGAAAAGAGAGAGAGAAAAGACAGAAAAGAGAGAGAAAGGAGAGAGAAAAGAGAAAGGAAAGAGAAAAGAGAAAGAAAAGAGAAAAGAGAGAGATAAGAGAGAGAGAAAGGAGAGAGAAAAGAGAAAGGAGAGAGAGAAAGAGAAAAGAGAGAGAAAGAGAGAGAGAAAGAGAGAGAGAAAAGAGAAAGGAAAGAGAAAAGAGAGAGAAAAGAGAGAGAAAAGACAGTAAAGAGAGAGAAAGGAGAGAGGAGAGAGAAAAGAGAGTGAAAGGAGAGAGAAAAGAGAAAGGAGAGAGAAAAGAGAAAGGAAAGAGAAAAGAGAGAGAAAAGAGAAAGGAGAGAGAAAAGAGAAAGGAAAGAGAAAGAGAGAGAAAAGAGAAAGGAGAGAGAAAGAGAGAGAGAAAAGACAGAAAAGAGAGAGAAAGGAGAGAGGAGAGAGAAAAGAGAGAGAAAACAGAGTGAAAGGAGAGAGAAAAGAGAAAGGAGAGAGAAAGAGAGAGAAAAGAGAAAGGAGAGAGAAAAGAGAAAGGAGAGAGAAAAGAGAGAGAAAAGAGAAAGGAGAGAGAAAAGAGAGAGAAAAGACAGAAAAGAGAGAGAGAGGAGAGAGAAAAGAGAGAAAAAAGAGAGTGAAAGGAGAGAGAAAAGAGAAAGGAGAGAGAAAAGAGAAAGGAGAGAGAAAAGCGAGAGACACGTTATTCGTGGATTAATTTTATTCGTGGATTAATTTCTTGTGAATACACGTTATTTTGTCCTCTTTCTTACTCCATATGAGCGCACTTCACCAAACCACGCTTCCAGAATTTGGGAAACAAACTCAATCGCAAAGTGGTTGCCTCTCTCTCTCTTGATTAAAATATGATTAATTAATTACAAATCCTGTAATTAATTAGATAAATTTTTTTAATCGCCTGACAGCACTAGTGTAAACATTAGTATTATGTTGTTTTAAAATGAATTTGATCTTGTTTCTTTGCATTGTTTGAGGTCTGAAACATGTATCTTTTTTGTTATTTTGACCATTTGTCATTTTCTGCAAATAAATGTTCTAAACGATAATATTTTTATTTGGAATTTGAGGGAAATGTTGTCAGTAGTTTATAGACTCAAACAAAAATGTTTCTTTTGCCCAAGCACATACCTATAAGTAGTAAAATCAGAAAAAAATGATAATTTTGCAGTGGTCTCTTATTTTTTTCCAGAGCTGTATGTTTTAGAAAGAGACTCTTGAAAATGCCGTAATCACCAAACCTGAAATCTGACGCTGAAATCATTTTGCCCGTGTGTCCGCCTCATCTGTTTGCTCGGGTTATTAAACAGATCAGTGTTGTGCTTTTCCCAGTGTTCGGCTCAAAGTGAAATAAACATGTTTAAAGATCGTAGCCACAAACTGGATGTAGTTTGTCCGCGTAGGTGTTGCCGTAGCGAACAGGTGTGCGTGAGCATCGGCGCGTGTGCGTACGAATTCTGACGCAAATTTGGTTCTGACTCAAACTGGGGAATGACGCCCCACAGGAGGGGACAGGAGACATGCTCGGCTAGAACATCACAATGTTTAGGAGAGTTTAATCTGGCCCCATCTACCGCTACCTGTTTTCTTCTTTCTCTCTCTTTTCTCTCTCCTTTCTCTTTTCTCTCTCTTTTCTCTCTCCTTTCTCTCTCCTTTATCTTTTCTCTCTCTTTTCTCTCTCCTTTCTCTTTTCTCTCTCTTCTCTCTCTCTTTTCTCTCACTTTTCTCTCTGATTTCTCTTTTCTCTCTCCTTTCTCTCTCTTTCTCTTTCCTTTCTCTTTCTTTTTCTCTCTCTTTTCTCTTTCTCTTTCTCTCTGCTTTCTCTTTTCTCTCTCCTTTCTCTCTCTTTTCTCTTTCTCTCTCTCTCTTTTCTCTCTCTCTCTTTCTCTCTCTTTTCTCTCTCTTTTCTCTTTCCTTTCTCTCTCTTTTCTCTTTCCTCTCTCTCTTTTCTCTTTCTTTTCTCTCTCTTTTCTCTCGCTTTTCTCTCTGCTTTCTCTTTTCTCTCTCCTTTCTCTCTCTTTTCTCTTTCCTTTCTCTTTTCTCTCTCCTTTCTCTCTCCTTTCTCTCTCTTTTCTCTGTCCTTTCGCTTTTCTCTCTCTTTCTCTTTTCTCTCTCCTTTCTCTCTCTCTCTTTCCTTTCCCTTTTTCTCTTCTTTCTCTCTCTTTTCTCTCTCTTTTCTCTCTCCTTTCTCTCTCCTTTCTCTCTCCTTTCTCTTTTCTCTCTCTTTTCTCTCTCTTTTCTCTCTCCGTTCTCTCTCCTTTCCCTCTCATTTCTCTTTCCTTTCTCTTTTCTCTCTCTCTCTTTTCTCTCTCCTTTCTTTCCCTTTTCTCTCTCCTTTCTCTTTTCTCTCTTTCTCTTTTCTCTCTCTTTTCTCTTTCCTTACTCTTTTCTCTCTCTCTTCTCTCTCCTTTCTCTCTCTTTTCTCTCTATTTCCTTTCTCTTTTCTCACTGTGTTTTATCAGAAAGTGCACCATTAGCATGCTAGTTATTGACTCAGGACTTACAGAAAGTCAGCCTCCAGCCCTCTTACCCTGTCTCTCTCTATTCCTCTTCTCGTCTTCCTCGATTTCTTCTCTCTCTCTTTCATTCGCTCTTCTTGTCCTCTTCTCTCTTGCTTTCATTCTCTTTCCTTCATCTCTCTTCTGATCCTCTTTTCTCTCTCTTTTATTCTCTCTTCTTCACCTCTCTTCTCATCCTCTTCTCATTCTCTGTTTCATTCTCTCCTCATCCTCTTTTCTCTCTCTTTCATTTTCTCTACTTCATCTCTCTTCTCGTCCTCTTCTCCCTCTCTTTCATTTTCTCTCCTTCATCTCTCTTCTCGTCCTCTTCTTCCTCTTTCATTCTCTCTCCTTCGTCTCTCTTCTCTCTTTCTCTTTTCTCTCTCTTTTCTCTTTCCTTACTCTTTTCTCTCTCTTCTCGTCCTCTTTCTCTCTCTCTTTCATTCTCTCTCCTTTCTCTTTTCTCACTGTGTTTTATCAGAAAGTGCACCATTAGCATGCTAGTTACTGACTCAAGACTTACAGAAAGTCAGCCTCCAGCCCTCTTACCCTGTCTCTCTCTATTCCTCTTCTCGTCTTCCTCGATTTCTTTCTCTCTCCTTCGTCTCTCTTCTGGTCCTCTTTTCTCTCTCTTTCATAATCTCTTCTTTGTTTCTCTTCTCGTCTGTTTCTCTCTCTCTTTCATTCTCTCTCCTTCATCTCTCTTCTCATCCTCTTCTCTTTCTCTCTTCCATTCTCTTTCCTTCGTCTCTTCTGGTCCTCTTTTCTCTCTCTTTCATAATCTCTTCTTTGTTTCTCTTCTTGTCCACTTCTCTCTCTCTTTCATTCTCTCTCCTTCATCTCTCTTCTCCCTCTCTTTCATTCTCTCTCCTTCATCTCTCTTCTCGTCCTCTTATCATTCTCTCTTCCATTCTCTTTCCTTTGTCTCTCTTCTGGTCCTCTTTTCTCTCTCTTTCATTCTCTCTTCTTCATCTCTCTTCTCATCCTCTTCTCTCTCTTCTTCTCCTCTGTCAAGTCCCCCCTGTATCCTCTGCCTCTCTCCATCTCTCTCTCTCCTTCATGTCTCTGGCTTATTCCGCTCTCTCTCCTCTTCTTCCCTCTCTTTCCCTTCCTTATTGTCTCCTCTATCTCCTCTTCAATCTCTTTATCTCTCTCCATCTCTTATCTGTCTGTCTGCTTCCTCCCTGCTCCTACCCTCATTATTTCATTCTTTCTTCTTATTTGTCTCCCTTCCTCTCTCTCTCTCTCTCTCTCTCTCTCTTCTCCTCTTCCTCTTTTCTCTCTCTTTCATAATCAGTCTTCTTTGTTTCTCTTCTCGTCTGCTTCTCTCTCTCATTCTCTCTCCTTCATCTCTCTTCTTGTCCTCTTCTCATTCTCTCTTTCATTCTCTCCTCGTCCTCTTCTCTCTCTTTTTCATTCTCTCTTCTTTGTCTCTCTTCTCATCCTCTTCTCCCTCTCTTTCATTCTCTCTCCTTCGTCTCTCTTCTGGTCCTCTTTTCTCTCTCTTTCATAATCTTTTCTTTGTTTCTCTTCTCGTTTGCTTCTCTCTCTCTTTCTTTCTCTCTCCTTCATCTCTCTTCTTGTCCTCTTCTCATTCTCTCTTTCATTCTCTCCTCATCCTCCTCTCTCTCTCTCTTTCAATCTCTCTTCTTTGTCTCTCTTCTCATCCTCTTCTCCCTCTCTTTCATTCTCTCTCCTTCGTCTCTCTTCTGGTCCTCTTTTCTCTCTCTTTCATAATCTCTTCTTTGTTTCTCTTCTCGTCCGCTTCTCTCTCTCTTTCATTCTCTCTCCATCTCTCTTCTTGTCCTCTTCTCATTCTCTCTTTCATTCTCTCCTCATCCTCTTCTCTCTCTCTTTCATTCACTCTTCTTTGTTTCTCTTCTCGTCCTCTTCTCTCTCTCTTTCATTCTCTCTCCTTCATCTCTCTTCTCACCCTCTTCTCATTCTCTCTTTCATTCTCTCCTTGTCCTCTTCTCCATCTCTCTTCTCGTCCTCTTTTCTCTCTCTTTCATTCTCTCTCCTTCGTCTCTCTTCTGGTCCTCTTTTTTCTCTCTTTTATTCTCTCTTCTTCATTTCTCTTCTCATCCTCTTCTCATTCTTTCTTTCATTCTCTTCTCATCCTCTTCTCTCTCTCTTTCATTTTCTCTCCTTCGTTTCTCTTCTCGTCCTCTTCTCCCTCTCTTTCATTCTCTCTCCTTCATCTCTCTTCTGGTCCTCTTTTCTCTCTCTTTCATAATCTCTTCTTTGTTTCTCTTCTCGTCCACTTCTCTCTCTCTCTTTCATTCTCTCTCCTTCATCTCTCTTCTCCCTCTCTTTCATTCTCTCTCCTTCATCTCTCTTCTCGTCCTCTTATCATTCTCTCTTCCATTCTCTTTCCTTCGTCTCTCTTCTGGTCCTCTTTTCTCTCTTTCATTCTCTCTTCATCTCTCTTCTCATCCTCTTCTCTCTCTTCTTCACCTCTGTCAAGTCCCCCCCTGTATCCTCTGCCTCTCTCCATCTCTCTCTCTCCTTCATGTCTCTGGCTTATTCCGCTCTCTCTCCTCTTCTTCCCTCTCTTTCCCTTCCTTATTGTCTCCTCTATCTCCTCTTCAATCTCTTTATCTCTCTCCATCTCTTATCTGTCTGTCTGCTTCCTCCCTGCTCCTACCCTCATTATCTCATTCTTTCGTCTCATTTGTCTCCCTTCGTCTCTCTCTCTCTCTCTCTCTCTCTCTCTCTCTCCTCCTCTTTTCTCTCTCTTTCATAATCTCTTCTTTGTTTCTCTTCTCATCTGCTTCTCTCTCTCTTTAATTCTCTCTCCTTCATCTCTCTTCTTGTCCTCTTCTCATTCTCTCTTTCATTCTCTCCTTGTCCTCTTCTCTCTCTCTCTTTCATTTTCTCTCCTTCATCTCTCTTCTCGTCCTCTTCTTCCTCTTTCATTCTCTCTCCTTCGTCTCTCTTCTGGTCCTCTTTTCTCTCTCTTTCATTCTCTCTTCTTTGCTTCTCTTCTCGTCCTCTTCTCTCTCTCTTTCATTCTCTCTCCTTCATCTCTCTTCTCATGCTCTTCTCATTCTCTCTTTCATTCTCTCCTTGTCCTCTTCTCCATCTCTCTTCTCATCCTCTTCTCCCTCTCTTTCATTCTCTCTCCTTCGTCTCTCTTCTGGTCCTCTTTTCTCTCTTTTATTCTCTCTTCTTCATTTCTCTTCTCATCCTCTTCTCATTCTTTCTTTCATTCTCTTCTCATCCTCTTCTCTCTCTCTCTTTCATTTTCTCTCCTTCGTCTCTCTTCTCATCCTCTTCTCCCCCTCTTTCATTCTCTCTCCTTCGTCTCTCTTCTGCTCCTCTTTTCTCTCTCTTTCATAATCTCTTCTTTGTTTCTCTTCTCGTCCACTTCTCTCTCTCTTTCATTCTCTCTCCTTCATCTCTCTTCTCATCCTCTTCTCCCTCTCTTTCATTCTCTCTCCTTCATCTCTCTTCTTGTCCTCTTCTCTCTCTTTCATTCTCTCTCCTCATGCTCTTCTCTCTCTCTTTCATTCTCTCCTTCATCTCTCTTCTCGTCCTCTTATCATTCTCTTTCATTCTCTCTCCTTCATCTCTCTTCTTGTCCTCTTCTCTCTCTTTCATTCTCTCTCCTCATGCTCTTCTCTCTCTCTTTCATTCTCTCCTTCATCTCTCTTCTCGTCCTCTTATCATTCTCTCTTCCATTCTCTCTCCTTCATCTCTCTTCTCATCCTCTTCTCCCTCTCTTTCATTCTCTCTCCTTCATCTCTCTTCTTGTCCTCTTCTCTCTCTTTCATTCTCTCTCCTCATGCTCTTCTCTCTCTCTTTCATTCTCTCTTCTTCATCTCTCTTCTCATCCTCTTCTCTCTCTTCTTCACCTCTGTCAAGTCCCCCCTGTATCCTCTGCCTCTCTCCATCTCTCTCTCTCCTTCATGTCTCTGGCTTATTCCGCTCTCTCTCCTCTTCTTCCCTCTCTTTCCCTTCCTTATTGTCTCCTCTATCTCCTCTTCAATCTCTTTATCTCTCTCCATCTCTTATCTGTCTGTCTGCTTCCTCCCTGCTCCTACCCTCATTATTTCATTCTTTCTTCTCATTTGTCTCCCTTCGTCTCTCTCTCTCTCTCTCTCTCTCTTTCCTCTCTTTCCGGCTGAGTAACGAAACTCAATTCCAAGTAGGAACCGCCCGAAAAGGTTCAGTAAGTACCGGTACTGAAAAAATAACGTTCTTTCTGTGTCGACTTTCGGTTCCTTGGCTCTACGTGAGTTAATACGTCCACCGCCGTGATATTCAGCCCGGCGGGTCCTCACGTGTCACGACGCTCGAATGCGACAAAAGCGCTCACGTTTAACATCGTCCTACACGTGTCCAAACAAAGCGCCGTGTGTCATCTTACCGGTAAAACACAAACTTTGGCTGTGTCCCATTTCTCTGTCTTACCCCTTCGTCTTACCCCTGGGTTTTGCACGTTCATGTGAGGGCAAGGGGTGTCCCGATTCTAATTTTGATCAAGGGCTCGGGCCACGACCTCGGGCTACATACTAGACGTGCACGATTTATCAATTAAATCTATTAATTCGAATTTACAGTTCAGGACGATGTGTTTTTATGAAAATCGATTTTTAAAATTATTTTTTACATGCGAGCAGAACTAATGCGCCGCCACGTTCTACACGGGTAAGTTAGTACAACTTTGTACAAGCTAGCATGGCGGTGACTGAGGGAAAGCCGGAGCTTATACCAAAGAAATGTGTCGCTACATCTGTTATATGGAACTGCTTCGGTTTTCTTGCGTCGGACTTAGAACAAACGAGTGCTCGCTGTAAAGTCTGTTCAAAAGCTGTTGCAACCAAAGGAAGCAGCGCGACAAATTTATTCTAGCGCCTAATGCAGAGGCACGCAGCGGAGTGGGAGAAGTGCAGGTCCCCACAGCGCGAACACTTATTGTAAAAGACATGATGTGCATATATACTGTGAAAAAGCCCGGATTCCTTAACATGGTGAAATTTTGGACCCGAAGTATGTGCTACCAAGCCGCAAATATTTTTCTGAAGTTGCCACAGCTGTATACAGACTGCACAATGCTGTAGGTAAGGGTCTTCAAGTGATATATTTAAAAAAAAAACAATAACAGCTTAATTGATGCAAGGTTTAATGTATTTGTTTTATAAAAGAATGTTGCATTATTTTTGAGACATTTGTCTGATTTTATTTTTAGGCCATATCGCCCAGCTCTACTACATACCCCTTAAAACGGAGTAAGCTCTCGACCAGACTTGAAACGAAGGGGTACGCCTACAAGCTCAGGCAGGTTTTGGGATCAGGATGGCGGCGTCACATCGACCAGCCAAGGAGTCTCATAAATTTATTTTCTGCAGTTGTAATTATCGATTAACAGTTTAGCAGGTTTACAATTATGACACTTATGTTCTACGTTACTTTTAGTGAACTGTTGTTGCGGTTTTAATTGCAGTGATGTCTGTTTAGCCGACGTTATCGTTTTCATCGAACTTTCATGCATAAACAAGCTAGTTTTTTTGTCGAGTTGAGGTACTCGATAATCCTTGACATTTGTTTACGTTTGTTTGCGTCAGTTGTTGTCGCCTCTGTAGACGTAGCAGCTCAGGTAGAGGCGAGGGACGATGACGCAAACGGTAATCGAGTGGCGTCCCATTTCTTAGGGGAACATTCGTACCCCGAGCCCGCTCAGCTCGGTATTGAGGGGCAAGACAAAGACGTAGATAAAGGGGAAGGGGTAAGACAGAGTAATGGGACGCACCCTTTTATCCACCTAAAAACAGATCCAGTCTCCAGCGCGGGGCCTTTCCAATGGCTCAAACTGTTGTGTGTAAGAATAAATCCACACCTAGTCACTGTCTAGATGTGGATGTGTCCATGCAAAGTTGAAGCCAATCTGAAAAACCAAACTCCACCAACATCCTCCTCCTCCGTTCTGGTTCTCATTCGTTTTGAGTTATAACTGTACATGATATAACCTAGTACTATGTTTCAAAATATATGAATTAAAGGCAAATTAACCTTTTTCTGTCAATTGGAGCAGTATCGCAGAACTTATGTTGAGCCGTTCTGTTCTACTAATGATCCCGTATCTGTTAACATGGTGCTGTATCATTTGCTCGGGGCATTACTTTGCGGTGTCCAAATAACACAAACTTTAGCACTTTTCAAATCATAGAAGCCCGATGTCTTAATGAAAGATTTCGTTTGAAGCAAAAGTGGCCTGTAATCCGAGATTTAGCCATAGTTTCGAGTAGATGAGGACGCCAGTGCGCATGCGCGGACTGCTCCCGGGACCCAAACATGAAACGCAAAGCTGAAAACTATGGATAAATCTCGGATTACAGGCCACTTTTGCTTCAAACGAAATCTTTCATTAAGACATCGGGCTTCTATGATTTGAAAAGTGCTAAAGTTTGTGTTATTTGGACACCGCAAAGTAATGCCCCGAATACAAATGCTAACGGATACGCTACAACATAACTTTCTTCAAACAGCTCCATATGACACGAACGTGATATGGGTGAGTCAAACGACTTGTTTTATTACCGAAAGAAGGCTCAGATTGTAAAATAACCTTACTTTTCCTTTAACATTAGGCCTGTCATTTTAACGCGTTAATTAGATTAATTAATTACACTGCAAATTAACACGTTATAAAAATTAACGCAATTAATTATGAGCGGCAATTCAATGCGTGCGCATTTTAAACTCGGCATGTTTATTTATAAAAAGAACGAAGGTGGGACTGTCAACAAGAACGCCGTGATTTGTAGCTTTTGTAAAAACGAATTTTCCGATCACCGAAGCTGCTCCAGCCTGACGGATCATTTGAACGATAAACACGTCCGGACAAGTTCCATCGTTACCGGGGATAGAGCGAGTGTGAGCGCACTTCACCAGACCACCAAACCAACAAACCAACAAACCACGCTCACAGAATTTGGGAAACGAATGAGCAAAGCGACCACAGAAAAACTGACAAACTCAATCACAAAGTGGGTTCTCTCTATCACTCTCTCTCTCTCTGTGTCTCTCTGTCTCTCACGAGATTAAAATGTGATTAATTAGATTAATTAATTAACAAATCCTGTAACTAATTAGATAACATTTTTAGTCGCCTGAGAGCACTTATATCGTAATTCAATGATTAAAACACATTTTCTTAATCATATTCGCCATTAATTTACATTTTAACAAATACAGGGACCGAAAACAGCACCGTTCAGGAGCTGATATCGGAAAGCAGGTATTGATAATGTACTGGTATTGAAAAAATCAGACGGTACCCAGCCTGAGCGTTATCACTGCTGGCAGCTGAGAAACGTGTCTAGATCTGCTTTTCTACAATGATTTAAACAAACCGTATAATCATTTGTATAAACCATGAAATGTGAATGTCCTGGCATGTCTCCTGCGATCCCCTCGGCTGCCTGTCGGGGGCGCTATCTGATGCTTCCTCTGTTGTGGATCAGACAGTGACGTGTCCATATTTTATGCAGCATTCTTTTCGCAGACGTCAAAGGCTTCACCAACCTGTCCACCACGCTGTCCGCCCAGGAGCTCGTCCGCATGCTCAACGAACTGTTCGCCCGCTTCGACCGCCTGGCACATGTGAGTCTGAACCGGGACCGGACCAGGACCAGGACCAGCACCAGACCAGAACCAGGACTGGACCGAAGCAGACCAGGACTAGGACCAGGACTAGGACCAGGACCAGGGCCAGGGTGAAACCACGACACAACACGGACCAAACTGGGAATTAACCAGGATCAGAGTGGGACTGAAGAAGACAGGACTGAACCAAGACCAGGACTGGGCCGAAGCAGACCAGGACTAGGACCGGACCAGGACCAGGCCAGGGCCAGGATCAGGACCAGGAGCAGGCCAGGACCAGGACCAGGACCAGGGCCAGGGCCAGACACAACACGGACTAGACTGGGATTGAACCAGAATCAGAGTGGGACTGAACAAGACTGGAGCAGGACTGAACCAGGACCAGGGCCAGGGCCAGGGCCAGACCAGGACCAGGACTGGACCGGAGAAGAGCAGAACCAGGACCAGGGCCAGGGCCAGAGCCAGACCAGGACACAACACGGACCAGACTGGGACTGAATCAGGGTCAGGACTGAAACAGGAATGAAACAAGACTGAACCAGGCCTAAACCAGATCTGAACCAGGACCAGACTGGAGACTAAACCAGGGATGTATAACCTAGGACTGAACCAGGACTGAACCATAAATAGAACAGGACTGAACCAGGACTTGACTGGGACTACAGCAGGAATGAGCCAGGACCAGACTGGAGTAAAACTTGGACTGAACCAGGACGACTAGAATAGACCTGTACAGTGTGTAACTTTGTAGCACATCTGCTGCATGAAGCCATGGAAATAGAAAGTTAAAGCCATACTTCGGAACATTCTCCGTGGACATAGATACGTTTTATACTGTACAGTGGTCTTGAGATGAGAAAGTCTCTCAAACTCACACACACGGGACTTTCCTCTGAAGGTCAGAAGGTTAGAAAGGACTTTAGTCTGGAGGAACCAGCTTCAGACACTTTTTTCACCGACGCCTCCTACTGGTCTCAGCACTGCTCCGAGTGAATGATATTTGGATTTAGCCAATTACAATGAAGTGTGAAGGTGACTGTCGTTCACGATAATGACTATATCCACTTAGCATTCATTATACGTAAGCTGGAACATAGATTTCTGCTCATTATTTATCGCGTGTACACTTCCTTTGCACTAGTGGGAGATGTTTGGTTATTTTTTGACTATATGATAACATTAAAAATGTAAAAGGTTGAATTAATAACTTCTATGACTTATAACAGATGCAAACTAAATCCTAAAGTGTTGAATTCTGCTGTTTATTCAGTGCAGCTCATGATTTTTTTAACAATATTGCACATTTAGAATAGTTTTTGTGGTTTAAGGCTGCGTCCCATTCCTCTGTCTTACCCCTTCGTCTTACCCCTACCCCTTGGTTTTGCGCGTTCATGTGAGGGCAAGGGGTGTCTCGATTCTAATTTTGATCAAGGGCTCGAGCCACGACCTCGGGCTACATACCCCTTGAAACGAAGTAAGCTCTCGACCAGACTTGAAACGAAGGGGTACGACTACAAGCTCAGGCAGGTTTTGGGATCAGGATGGCAGCGTCACATCGACCAGCCGAGGAGTCTCATAAATGTTTTTTCAGCAGTTGTAATTATCGAGTAACAGTTTAGCAGGTTTACAGTTATGACGCTTATGTTCTACGTTACTTTTAGTGAACTGTTGTTGCGTTTTTAATTGTAGTCATGTCTGTTTAGCCGACGTTATCGTTTTCATCGAACTTTCATGCATAAACAAGCTAGTTTTTTTGTCGAGTTGAGGTACCCGATAATCCTTGACATTTGTTTACGTTTGTTTGCGTCAGTTGTTGTCGCCTCTGTAGACGTAGCAGCTCAGGTAGAGGCGAGGGATGATGACGCAAACAGTAATCGAGTGGCGTCCCATTTCTTAGGGGAACATTCGTACCCCGAGCCCTCTCAGCTCATTATTGAGGGGCAAAACAAAGACGTAGATAAAGGGGTAGGGGAAGGGACGCAGCCTAAATCTGCTCGGATCGTACCTGGACGACTGAGGGATTACGCAGAGCTCACTAGTGTCATGGTGTCCTCAGTGGAGCACAAGTGTGAGGCTGTACGTCAGGTCCTTACACAAAACCAACTCTTGTGAACTTTAAGCCATGTTATAATGTTATCTCCTCAAAAACACACCTGGAGTTGTGTTTTTTGTTTAAGTAACCCTTTATTATTCGTCTGTCTACATCTCCAAAGCTCAAAATGCTCTGTTCCACCTTGCAATGTCATGAAGTGGTAGTTTCAAGTAAAGATAGGCAATTCCAGGGCTGAAATTATCCAAATAATTCTAGTTATTGTGGAGCATCACCACGTGGCATCGCAAGGTGGAACAGAGTGTTTTTCGTTTGAGAGAAGAGCTGAGCCTAAATATGCAGAGTTTGGGCGTTTGTGTGAATGAAACAAAACACAACTCCAGGTGTGTTTGTGATGAGGAAATGACATTAGAACAGAGCTTGTCTCTCTTAGTTTTGTTGAAAGCCTATTTTGGATATCCACAAACAGTTTCAACTTAGTTTCAACAAAACTAAGAGAAACAAGGACAAGAAACAAGATAATAGAGAATCAGAACGCAGGAGAAACGGTGTAACTATCCCTTACCTGCCCGGCGTTTCTGAAAAACTACAGATGATTTTCAGACAACATGAAATCCCCGTCTATTTGAAACCCACAAACACGTTAAGACAGAAATTGGTTCACCTAAAGGACAAAACACAGAGCCACAAACAAAGCAATGTGGTCTACTGCATTCAGTGTAGTTAAGACTGCAGCGAGCGCTACACTGGAGAAACAAAACAGCCACTTCACAAGAGGATGTACCAACACAGATAGAAAGCCAGAGCTGTACATCTCCACCTAGAAGCCACCGGCAACTTCTTTGAAGACAGTGAGGTACAGATCTTGGCCAGAGAAAAGAACTGGTTTGAACTGGAGTTAAAGAGGCTTTTGTCAAGAAAGAGAATACTTCCTTGAACAGAAATTGAGGTCTCAGACATCATTTGTCTCCATCTATAACTCTATCCTCAAACCTAAATCAAAACAAAGAAAACAATAGGGCAGCAGCTCAGGTCCAGAGGTGTGAAAATACCCATTATGGTCCTGAATGGTTCTGCTAACAAGACCCACACTCCACTCCCACTGCAGATTTTATAGGCCCACCTAACTAACAGTAACATTAAACAAGTAGGTGTGATAATTTCAAAGTAATTTCATTATAGTTATTTCCTCCCTTCAGACAGATATAGACAGTGTCCACCAGAATCTGACCAGAACTGAAGAAGCAGCTTGGATGAGGTGCGAAATGTATTCGACCAAATAACCCATCCTGTTATTAGGAGCAGTGGGCAGCACATTACTGCGCCTGGGGACCATCTCCAAGATCTTGTTGCTTTGGCTTGGTCAGGACCTCAGCTGGAGGATTTTACCTATGGTGCATGTTTTGGGTTGGTGGGGGAAACCGGAGTGCCCGGAGGAAACCCACCCAGACACGGGGAGAACATGCAAACTCCACACAGAAAGGCCCAGGCGACCCAGGGATCAAACCCGGAACCTTCTTGCTGTGAAGCATGACCTCACTCCTTTCATGAGATGTTTGACAGCTGAGGACTGCAGGAGACGAGGAGCCTGGAGGACACAAGTGGGATGTGGTCTGTGTCTTCGGGCTGGGGTGGGTGCCCAAGGACCCCCCGGAGGAGCTAGGAAAAGTGTGTGAGGAAAGTCAGCTCTGGAGGAAAGATGATAGAGGGATGAAAGGAAAACAGAAATGTGTAGAATGTGACTGTATTAGATCTAAACACATGATCAACTCTGGACCTCACAAGGACTGACCCTCCAACCCTCTCTCTCTTACTCTCTCCTTTCCTGTCCTCCCGCTCCTCCATCTATCCTCCCGCTCCTCCCTCTGTCCTCCCTGCCCCCCTGTCCCTCTCTCTTTCCCGTCCTCCCTCTACTTCCTCTGTCCTCCCTCTCCCCCTGTCCCTCTCTCTTTCCTCTCCTCCTTCTCTCTTTCTTGTCCTCCCCCTAACCCCTCTCTCCTCCCCATCTCTTTCCTGTCTTCCCTCTCTCTTTCCTGTCCTCCCTCTGTCCTCCCTCTGTCCTCCCCGTCCCCCTGTCCCTGTCTCCGTGTGTCCAGGAGCACCACTGTCTTCGTATAAAGATCCTGGGGGACTGTTATTACTGTGTGTCGGGTCTGCCGGAGCCCCGCCCGGACCACGCCCACTGCTGCGTGGAGATGGGCCTCAGCATGATCAAGACCATCAGGTGAGACCGGGACTGGACCGGGACTAGATCAGGACTAGCCTGGACCAGTACTGCACCAGGACTAGACCAGGACTGGACCAGGACTTAACCAGAACTAAGTCAACGCTACACCAGGATTAGACCAGGACTGAGCCAGTATTACACCGGGATTAGGACTGGGACTAGACCAGGACTCAAGCAAGATTAAACCAGGACTGAAGCAGGACTGAAGCAAGACTAGACCAGAACAAGGACTACATCAGGACTAAATCAGACAACGACACCTGGACTATATCAAGATTTAAAAAAAAGTTCTAAGCCAGGACTAACCTAAAACTAAACCAGGATAACATCAGGATTAAACTAGGACTAAACTAGGATTAAACCAGGACTAAACCAGGACTAAGACAGGAATATATCTGAACTGCAACTGAACTAAACCAGAACTGTACCAAGGGTAAACCAGGACTAAACGAGGATTAAACCAGAACTAAACCAGGAATACATCAGAACTAAACCAGGAATACATCTGAACTCCAACTGAACTAGACCAGGACAGTACCAAGGCTAAACCAGGACTAAACCAGGACTAAACCAGGACTAAACCAGGATTAAACCAAAACTAAACCAGGAATACATCTGAACTAAAGCATGACTAAACCAGGAATACATCTGAACTCCAATTGAACTAAATCAGGACAGTACCAAGGCTAAACCAGGACTAAACCAGGATTAAACCAAAACTAAACCAGGATTAAACCAAAACTAAACCAGGATTAAACCAAAACTAAACCAGGAATACATCTTAACTAAAGCAGAACTAAACCAGGACTAAACCAGGAATACATCTGAACTAAAGCAGGACTATACCAAAGTTAAACCAGGACTAAACCAGGACTAAGCCAGGAATACTGTATTACAGTATACTGTATACAGTGTATTTTTACACTGTTTTTATTTTGTTTTATCTTGTTTTATTATGTACTGTATTATTTAATTAATGTATTTAATGTCTTGATGTACAGCGACCTTGAGAGCTTTGAAAGGCGCCTAACAAATAAAATGTATTATTATTATTATTAATACACCTGACCTGCAACTGAACTAAACCAGGACTGTACCAATGCTAAACCAGGACTAAAACCGGACTAAGACAGGACTAAACCATGACTAAGATCCCACTGTTGGATACAAAGTCCTCTAACAGCTCTCAGTGTGAGGCTAACATTCTGCCCGTGGCGTTGTGCCGCCTGCCCTGCCGCACCTGTCACAAACTCCCATCATGCCTTTCACCTGGCCTTCAGCACAGAGAGCTTATGAGGCGTGAAATGAGAGCCGCAGTGCGCAGAACAGAGCAGCTCCACACGCTTTGTCTCCGGACCACCGGAGACAGTAAAGCTCCTACATCACACAAAACTGACTCCTGAGAGCTTTGAGTCACGTTCTGATGATGTTCAAAAACACACCTGGAGTTCTGTTTCATTCTGTCTACATCTCAAAATGCTCTGTTCCACCTAGCGATGTCATGAAGTGGCAGATAGAAGTGAACCTTTTACCTTTAGTTCAGGAGAGATTGGCAATTCCAGGGCTGAAATGACCCAAATGATTCTATTGAAGGTGTGTGGAGTTTAAGAACACAGTGGAGCACTTCCTGTACCACCACATGACATCACAAGGTGGAGAAGAACTCAGCAGGGTTTGTGTGAATGAAATAAAGATGGGCTCTAACAATACAAATGTGACAGGTTTGTGGAGATGCAAGCCCACATGTATGTATGGCAGTATGTTTTTCAGTTCTGCTTTAGTCTTGGTTTAGACCTGCTTTAGTCTTGGTTTAGTCCCAGTCTAATCCTGCTTTAGTCCTGGTTAAGTCCTGCTTTAGTCCTGCTTTAGTCTTGGTTTAGTCCTGCTTTAGTCTTGGTTTAGTCCTGCTTTAATCCTGGTTAAGTCCTGCTTTAGTTCTGCTTTAGTCTTGGGTTAGTCCTGCTTTAGTCCTGCTTTAGTCCTGCTTTAGTTCTGCTTTAGTCTTGGTTTAGTCCAGCTTTAGTCCTGCTTCAGTCTTGCTTTAGTCTTGGTTTAGTCCTGCTTTAGTCTTGGTTTAGTCCTGCTTTAGTCTTGGTTTAGTCCTGCTTTAATCGTGGTTAAAAGTCCTGCTTTAGTCCTGCTTTAGCCTTGGTTTAGTCCAGCATTAGTCCTGCTTTAGTCTTGATTTAGTCCTACTTTAGTCTTGGTTTAGTCCTGCTTTAGTCCTGGTTAAGTCATGCTTTAGTTCTGCTTTAGTCTTGGTTTAGTCCAGCTTTAGTCTTGCTTTAGTCTTGGTTTAATCCTGGTTTAGTCCTGGTTTAGTCCTGGTTTAGTCTTGGTTTAGTCCAGCTTTAGTCCAACTTTAGTCCTGCTTTAGTCTTGCTTTAGTCTTGGTTTAATCCTGGTTTAGTCCTGGTTTAGTCTTGGTTTAGTCTTGGTTTAGTCCTGGTTTAGTCTTGGTTTAGCCCTGGTTAAGTCCTGCTTTAGTTCTGCTTTAGTCCAGCTTTAGTCCTGCTTTAGTCCTTGTTTACATGCTATATTTTTCAGATTCAGAATTCTCCTGGCAAACTTGATTTTTTTTTTTGCATTTTTACCCTTCTGGTCTCATCTAACCTCAAACATTGTGACCGGAGTAAATGTAAATCTCTTTCCTGCGGTTACCAAATGGTGACAGGGCATGTGCTGAACCCTTTGCGCTGTGTTCCAGGTACGTGCGCTCCAGGACCAAACACGACATTGACATGCGCATCGGCATCCACTCAGGCTCCGTCCTCTGCGGCGTCCTCGGCCTCCGCAAGTGGCAGTTCGACGTGTGGTCCTGGGATGTGGACATCGCCAACAAGCTGGAGTCTGGGGGCATCCCCGGGTAAGGGAGGGCATCCGGGTAAGGGAGGGCATCCGGGGGAAAAGGGAGGGCATCCTGGGGAAAAGGGAGGGCATCCTCGGGAAAAGGGAGGGCATCCGTGGGAAAAGGGAGGGCATCCTGGGGAAAAGGGAGGGCATCCTCGGGAAAAGGGAGGGCATCCGTGGGAAAAGGGAGGGCATCCTGGGGAAAAGGGAGAGCATCCGGGGGAAAAGGGAGGGCATCCGGGTGAGAGGAGGAGAGTGAGGGTGAGAGGGAGGAGCAATTCCCGGGTAAGGGAGGGCATCCGGGTAAAAAGGGAGGGCATCCTGGGGAAAAGGGAGAGCATCTGGGGGAAAAGGGAGGGCATCCGGGGGAAAAGGGAGGGCATCCGGGTAAAGAGGGAGGGCATCCGGGTGAGAGGAGGAGAGTGAGGGTGAGAGGGAGGAGCAATTCCCGGGTAAGGGAGGGCATCCGGTGGAAAAGGGAGGGCATCGGGGTGAAAGGAGCAGAGTTAGAATGAGGGAACAGGGTTAAGGTTGCCCTAAATCCACACTGGGATCTGTCTGTATTTTAGGGCCCAGACTGGCCACGCCTAAAATCAGAACCAAACATGATCGTCCAATCAGATGTGTCTATTTCAGTGACACATGCGAAACGAAGGATCTCATTGGTCACCATCATAACACAATAACATGTCTCTCCCTCAGATGATTTTCATAAAAAGAACACCTGTCCCCAGGGATCACTGTCATTTCCACCACCACAAAATGTAACTTTTAACTTTTTTTTTTTAAACCTTTGTCTACTTGAACCACATCATTTGCGATGTGACAGGAGCTCATGGCAGGATAGCAGCGTTAGCTCCATGGAAGGAAGGGAAACAAGAACAAAATCAAGGTCACGTTTTGCAAAACCAAGAGTAGGTTTATTAGTCGTCATTTCCAAACACCTCATATTTTCCTCCTAAAACAGAGATTAGCATGCTAATATGTCATGAGATTTTAAAAGAAATGCTAAACATTGTCATTTCCACAACAGTCATTTCCATAATTTTATGTATTGTTATTGTTTATTATTATTTATGTAATTTTATCACAGCCACTATCAGTTAATGTTTCTACACATTGTGATGAAGGAGAATAAATCAAAATATTTTTAAAAATATATTGGAATTTCTGAAAAATATCATGACCAAATTTGACTGAAGTCGGAGAATCACCCATAAATTCAGCCTCTGTAGTGATTAATAAATGGAAATATGGGATTCTCTTTTATTGGAGTGTCATTTTGAACACTCTGTGGCCGTTTGAACATTTGTCGTCCAGATCGAATGTCTTCTGAAAATGGGACAAAAGTCTTTGGGGGAGCTCTGGGGGACACTGGCCGTCCTAGAGGAGGCTCGTACACCCGTGTCGCCCTGCTCGGGGAGACTCACAGGTGCCCAGACTCACATCTTTAGGTGAAAACAGGTAATGGGGAGGGCATCTGGGTGAAAGAGAGGGACATATGGATGAGATTGAAGGTCGCTGACGTCCAACTCCCATCCTCCCTTCTCGTGTCCAGATTATTTCACCTGCTCAGTGACCCTGTGATGTCCCCATGACTATTGACCCCACAGACATGCTCTTTTAGCTCACACATGACTGAGAGAGCGCCCCCTGTGGACCAGCACAGTCTGATCTGGCACTCAGCCCAGCCTCACCGTCTCAAACTCACTCTGCACGTTATAAATCAACTTGACTTGACTTAAAAACTGGACTTTTCAGAGCTTTCAACGATGTTATAGTTGTTTCACCATTCACTTGCATGAACTTGTATTTGGACTGATTCGTTCATGTCTGAGTCATCTTAAATCACTTATTTTCAAGATGGCATTTTGGCGCTTTCATCCTCGCCGGTACACCCCCACAGTGACGTACGCACTTCCTTCTCCAGTTTGATTTTCTTCATCTGTGGTACACGTAGGATTGGGCAGCGTCGTTCATTTTGGTCCAAATGAAAAAAAAAAAGTGTGATGTGCAGCGAGCCATAGGAGGGCCCCACAGCATCAATCTATCACAAAGTGCTTTAGGCTGCATCCCATTTCTCTGTCTTACCCCTTCGTTTTACCCCTACCCCATGGTTTTTGTGCGTTCATGTGAGGGCAAGGGGTGTCCCGATTCTAATTTTGATCAAGGGCTCGGGCCACGACCTCGGGCTACATCTTGAAACGAAGTAAGCTCTCGATGAGACTTGAAACGAAGGGGTACGCCTACAAGCTCAGGCTTTGGGATCAGGATGGCAGCGTCACATCGACCAGCCAAGGAGTCTCATAAATGTATTTTCAGCAGTTGTAATTATCGATGACGCTTATGTTCTACGTTACTTTTAGTGAACTGTTGTTGCGTTGGTTTTAATTGTAGTGATGTCTGTTTAGTCGACGTTATCGTTTTCATCGAACTTTCATCTATAAACAAGGTCGTTTTTTTGTCGAGCTGAGGTACCCGATAATCCTTGACATTTGTTTACGTTTGTTTGCGTCAGTTGTTGTCGCCTCTGTAGACGTAGCAGCGAGGTAGAGGCGAGGGATGATGACGCAAACGGTAATCGAGTGTCCCATTTCTTAGGGGAACATTCGTACCCTGAGCCCTCTCAGCTCTGCATCGAGGGGCAAGACAAAGATGTAGATAAAGGGGTAGGGGAAGGGGTAAGACAGAGTAATGAGATGCAGCTTTACAGTGAAAAAATAAAATTATAAACAAGCCCACATTTTCCTTCACATTTCCCAACCAAACAACCCTGACAGCTCCCACCGGGCACCACAGATTTCTAACGCGAAAGTCAATGCACTTGTTTTTTTATTAAGTTGTTTTAGCAAGATATTGAAATATGTAAATGATAGAATAAAGATTAGGAGGAGAGGGGATATGTTCTGTTTCTATTCTAAATTAAAATTAATTCATGCTGAGAAAATGCCAACTTTGTCGATATTTGGTAACTCGTTCAAATTTCAGCTTTATTTTCAGTTTTTGTTTTTCTTTAATCACAGCAGCTTACACACAGCTGCACAAAACCTTTGATTTAAACAACAGAAAGTTCAGAACTCCAACAGTGACTTATGGATAAACTGTGATGAAGTTTCTGGAAAGAAGTTTGCCAAAAGCAGAACGATACCATGATCACAGACTAAACCAGTATTAAACCAAAACTAAACCAGGAGTAAACTAGGACATAAAAGGTCTACACCAGAACTCAACCAGGATCATACTGAGATAGAACCAGGACACGTCTAAACCAGAACTAAACCAGGATCATACTGAGATAGAACTAGGAATATAAGATCTAAATCAGAACTAAACAAGAACTAAACCAGGATCATTCTGAGATTGAACCAGGAATATCAGGTCTAAACCAGAACTAAACCAGGATCATACTGAGATAGAACCAGGAATATAAGGTCGAAACCAGAACTAAACCAGGATCATACTGAGATAGAACCAGGAATATAAGGTCGAAACCAGAACTAAACCAGGATCATACTGAGATAGAACCAGGAATATAAGGTCTAAACCAGGATCATACTGAGATAGAACCAGGAATATCAGATCTAAACCAGAACTAAACCAGGATCATACTGAGATAGAACCAGGAATATAAGGTCTAAACCAAAACTAAACCAGGATCATACTGAGATAGAACCAGGAATATAAGGTCTAAACCAGGATCATACTGAGATAGAACCAGGAATATAAGGTCTAAACCAGGATCATACTGAGATAGAACCAGGAATATCAGGTCTAAACCAGAACTAAACCAGGATCATACTGAGATAGAACTAGGAATATAAGGTCTAAACCAGGATCATACTGAGATAGAACCAGGAATATCAGGTCTAAACCAGGATCATACTGAGATAGAACCAGGATTATCAGGTCTAAACCAGAACTAAACCAGGATCATACTGAGATAGAACCAGGAATATAAGGTCTAAACCAGGATCATACTGAGATAGAACCAGGAATATCAGGTCTAAACCAGAACTAAACCAGGATCATACTGAGATAGAACCAGGAATATAAGGTCTAAACCAGGATCATACTGAGATAGAACCAGGAATATCAGGTCTAAACCAGAACTAAACCAGGATCATACTGAGATAGAACCAGGAATATAAGGTCTAAACCAGAACTAAACCAGGATCATACTGAGATAGAACCAGGAATATCAGGTCTAAACCAGAACTAAACCAGGATCATACTGAGATAGAACTAGGAATATAAGGTCTAAACCAGAACTACACCAGGTCCACATTAGGACTAAACCAGGACAACATTGGAATACAAGATCTAAACCAGGACTAAATGATGACTTAACCAAAAGTACAAGATCTAAACCAGGACTAATCCAGGGTTACACCAAGAGTAAAATAGGACTGAAGGACGACTCAACCAGAAATACAAGATCTAAACCAGGACTACATCAGGACCATTATGATACAATGCTCTGTAATGTGTTAATAATCCAAAAGCATAGAGGACCTTCTCCCAAACATCTCCATGGTTCCTTCCCTTCAGGAGGATCCACATCTCTAAGGCGGCTCTGGACTGTCTGAACGGGGACTACGAGGTGGAGGAGGGACACGGGAAGGACCGCAATGACTTCCTGCG
The DNA here is from genome assembly GCA_036785185.1 of Paratrypauchen microcephalus. Lineage (NCBI taxonomy): Eukaryota > Metazoa > Chordata > Actinopteri > Gobiiformes > Gobiidae > Paratrypauchen > Paratrypauchen microcephalus. The sequence goes on along the minus strand of JAVJIX010000106.1, from coordinate 3,192,079 downwards.
CAGACACAACATCGAGACGTTCCTGATCAAGCAGCCGGAGGAGAGCAGCCTGAGCCCGCCTGAGGACATCATGAAGGAGGCGGGCGGAGGGGCCGACCGCAGGGCCAGCACCGCCACCTTCAACGAGGCCTCCTGGAGCCCCGAGCTGCCCTTCGACAACATCATGGGCAAACAGAACGTAAGCTAACCCGGGCTGCTAGTGCTGTCATAGTGCTAACATAGTAACCTCAATGAAAAAGCATGAACAAAAACTTATTTCATATCGAACAAGTAGTTTATTAAAGGTTCCATACTACGCAAAACTGACTCCTGTGAGCTTTGAGGTGCATTGTGTAACTTTTCTGGTGGAGGGTCCATGGAGATGTTATTGCCTCGTCTGGAATGTTTCACAGTATGGAATTAAACCTTTCTATCTTCACGGAGACCAAACCAGACCAAGTTACAGGTCAGATCTGCGGAGAGGCGACCCCATTCAGTCAGAATGCCTATTTTTCTGGGTATTTTTGAGCTACAAAACTACCTGTAATTTAATAAATGTAAGCTGGAGCTGTGGCAAAAAAAAAAGAAATTCAATTTCAAAGTTTATTTGGTCGAATACGTTTTGCAGCTAATCCAAGCTGCTTCTTCAGTTCTGGCTAGAGTGCTGGTGGACACAGCTTATAACTAGCTGCAGGGAGGAGTTAACTACAATGAAATTACCATGAAACTATCACACCTATTTATTTACAGTTTCTGTTAGTTAGGTAAGCCTATTGAATATGCAGTGGGAGTGGAGTGTGGGTCTTGTTAGCAGAACCATTCAGGACCATAATGGGTGTTTTCTCACCTCTGGACCTGACCTGCTGCCCTATTGTTTTCTTTGTTTTGATTTACAGTGCCTGACAAAAGTATTAGGACGATTGTGTATTTCTGAACTTTCATACATAATGATAATGACGTACTGGTAATGACAACAAATCAATTTATTGATATATTAAAGCAATTTCAATTCATGTGTAAAGGCATATTATTGCAAAAATGGGCACTCATCACAGTGTAGGTCTAACGCAGGTCTAAACCAGGACTAGACTAAGACTATCGTCCTAATACTTTTGTCAGGCAATATAGGTTTGAGGATAGAGTTATAGATGGGAGACAAATGATGTCTGAGACCTCCATTTCTGTTCAAGGAAGGATTCTCTTTCTTGACAAAAATAGCCTCTTTAACTCCCCTCTCAAACCAGTTCTTTTCTCTGGCCAAGATCCTCACTGTCACTCTCACAAGTACCTCACTGTCCTCAAAGGAATGGCCCGTGGCTTCTAGGTGGAGATGTACGGCAGACTGAGGTCCACTCTGGCTCTCTCGTCTGTGTTGGTACATCCTCTTGTGAAGTGGATGTTTTGTTTCTTCAGTGTAGCGCTCGCTGCAGTCTTCACTACACTGAACGGAGTAGACCACATTCCTTTTTTTGTGGCTCTGTGTTTTGTCCTTTGGACCAGTTTTTGTCTTAAAGTGTTTATGGGTTTGAAATAGACTGGGATTTGATGTCTAAAAATCCTCTGTAGTTTTTTCTAGAGCTAGACAGCTAGAGCTGTTTAATGTCATACTGTGGAACATTCCAGACAGAGCAATGACATCTCCATAGAAACAAGCAGGTGACAGACCCTCCATTAGAAAAGTTACACAGTGCACCTTTAAGCCATGTTATAATATTGTTACCTCCTCAAAAACATACCTGGAGTTGTGTTTTGTGTTTTATTCAAGGGCAGGAATTATCCAAATGATTCTAGTGAAGGGGTATAGAGTTTAAAAACACAGTGGAGCACTTCCGGTATTATCATTAAACATGTGAATGAAACAAAACACAACTCCAGGTCTGTTTGTGATGAGAAAATGACATTAAATTACGGTAAGGAACTGCTCAAGTGAGAAGTTACGAGTTTGCATCGAAGTAGAATCATTTAAACTATTTGTCTTCATTAAGTTTGTCAGTCTCCATGGTACTTTTACGTGGTAGTTTGAGTTTGGAGTTTTGACGACCCTTCTACATTTTAACTTTGTTTTGATTCTGATGTGGTTCCAGGCCTTGGGGTCAGATCTAAATCCAGGTCCAAACCAAAACTGAAGCAGGTCTGCAAAAAGGTCTACACTAGGACCAGAATACAGGATTTTAAAAAAGTTATGAACGTAAATGATCAAAATAGAACTGGGTCTGATCATTCAACTATTCAATTTGTGATTTTGTAATGTATTTTTTAGCCCTCTCCACCCATACCCCACCACCTCTGCTCCTCCACACCTCCACCCATCACCTCTACACATGAACTTCTGCTGGGTTTGGTCTTTGGTGGGTACTGTTTCAGGTTGTTGAAGGTAATTTAAGGAGTAAAAGCAACTAAAAACAGGATTTGGAACATAATAATAGAGCATATGTTGTGGTGGAAGGGCTTCTGGCGAGGATGGAGCTGATCAACTTTAGATTTTCGGTTTTCAGTTTCAAATTACATTGTGCGTTCGCGGTGACAGTGCGGCGTGGGCTCTGATCAGATGTGCGGGGACTGTGTTATTGTTTGATCTGAACAGCTGCATGGTGGCCGGTGTTGTGATAATAGTTGGCGAAATGACACAATTTTATTTTCAGTTTTCACTTCAAAAGCAGATAATAACATCCATTTGAGTAGAGCCTCCAGTCAGAATCAGTCGGTAACTCTGGAAAAGCCTGGATACACATCTCAAGCAATGCGAAAATATCCATAAATTCAAGTTTTTATATAAACATATGGTCTGGTCACAGTTTATAGAGAGTGGGTCTGAATATTAGAACAAACTGGCTTCTGTAGAGCTGCTTTATGCTGTTGTTTCCGCACCATTGTTGGTTTGTTCTGTTCATTCCATTACTTGTATCTGCTCTTTAGTACCATTGTTGGTTCCTTAATTTCTTTACCATTGTTGGTGTCCTTTTGTATTACTGCAATACAGTTTTGTTACCAAGCTATAAAAGTGAGTCATTGTCCTCACTTGTAAATAGTTCATACGTTCTAATGTAAAATCTGAAAAACGCAAAAGAAGCTCATTATGTTAAATTAGAAGAGCGGGTGGGATTAAATAAGTTTTTTTCTTCCCACTCCTTTTTGGGCAGATTTGTTGTTGTTGTTGTTATTTCTTTCATGAATGCAAAAACGTCAAGCGAATCCTTCCTTGAACAGAAATGGAGGTCTCAGACATCATTTGTCTCCATTCTATAACTCTATCCTCAAACCTAAATCAAAACAATAGGGTAGCAGGTCAGGTCCAGAGTTGTGAAATTATGGCCCTGAATGGTTCTGCTAACAACACCCACACTCCACTTCCACTGCATATTTAATAGGCCCACCTAACTAACACAAACTGTAAACAAGTAGGTGTGGTAGTTTCAGAGTAATTTCACTGTAGTTAACTCCTCCCTTCAGGCAGATATAGACAGTGTCCGCCAGCATCTGACCAGAACTGAAGAAGCAGCTTGGATGAGCTGTGAAACGTATTCGACCAAATAAACTTTTGTCCAGTTGACAAATTGAATTTCTCCTTTTGCTAATGTCATATGGATAATACTCTGTTCTGTTCTGTTCTGTTCTACTCACACTGGGGTCAGGACACAATCTCTGTGGGGTTTCCTTGTGTACTAAAGGTTAAATACTTTGAATAAAAGACTTGAGATCTTGTTAAGGTCTTTCACAAATTGTTGAGGTCTTTCACAAATCTGCATGGTGACATGAAGATGGGGGTCTGGCAGAACCAGGGTTCCAGCTAAATTGCTTGCTCACCTGGGTCTCTAAAATGTATTTCATTATGCTAAATTAACTGCCCTGTAACAATCTGTCTCCTGTGAAAATCTGACTCCAATGGTTATCTGTGTTTTGACTTAGCTTCCTTGCATGAACACTCCCAAGCTCACAGATGTGGTTTGGTATCACGGACTCTATGAAAACATCGGCAAACACTATTCGGAAACACTGACATGTATTAAGTAAACACGTTGGCCTGTCTATTTTTAGGAATGTCTGCCTCTACTTCAGTTTTCAACCAATTTCATTGATTTCTGATCTGCTCCCTTGACCCACCCTTCCCTTTGTCGCTAAAGAAAAAAACACAGTATGTTACCTGTCCAACTGTTTTTCTGTCGTTACATGTTGTGAATAATTGTCGTTGATTTTAATTGCGTCTTTTCCACTCTGCTTCTCCAAGTTGGTGGTGCGCACATGCGCGTGGCCCATCCCCTAGCCGCTCTATCACTGTCCTGCATGGTAAGCGGGGAAATGAAATTTTGAATTTACTCTATGTACATGTACATATGGTTTTTCGACAATAAAGCAAACTATGACTATGACTTGAGTACAGTGTGAGTACAGTGTGTGATCATGATGAGATCCTAGTGGTCTGAGCAGCTGTGTGTAGTGGTGATGTTGTGTTATTAGATCTGAGCAGCTGTGCGGTGTAGTGGTGATGTTGTGTTGTTAGATCTGAGCAGCTGTGCGGTGTAGTGGTGATGTTGTGTTGTTAGATCTGAGCAGCTGTACGGTGTAGTGGTGATGTTGTATTGTTAGATCTGAGCAGCTGTACGGTGTAGTGGTGATGTTGTATTGTTAGATCTGAGCAGCTGTGCAGTGTAGTGGTGATGTTGTGTTGTTAGATCTGAGCAGCTGTGCGGTGTAGTGGTGATGTTGTGTTGTTAGATCTGAGCAGCTGTGCGGTAGCTGTACGTTGTGATCGTATGAGGTTCTTCCAGGTGAAATGTCACTGATGCTTTGGTGATGGTCTGTTGTTTGGTCTGTACAGCTGCATGGTGGCCAAGGTTGTGGTGGTAGTACGTTGTTTGGTGCATGGTGATGAGAGAGTATTTTTGTCTGAGATGAAGCATAATGGCTGGTGGTGTAGATCTGAGCAGCTCCATGGTGCCTTGTGTTCTGCATTGATGTTGATAAATGTTGTTTGGTCTCTACAGCTGTATGGCGGCTGCACGTTGTGATAGTGTTTGGTCTGATCAGAAATAGGGTGGTTTGTGTTGTTGTTTAATCTGAATAGCTGTAAGGTGCGATGTGTTGTTATTTGGTCTGAACAGCTGGATGGTGCCTTGTGTTCCATGTTGATAGCTGGTTGTTTGGCGTTGGTGGCCTTTCCGTGGCATTTCCTTGAGCTCTTGGTGTAACATGTTTCCTATGGGCCACACATGCTTCCAGTGCAGATCACAAATGTCACTGTGTGGCCTTTGTGCTCTCACAGATCTACACAACAGAATAATGAACAAGGCCCCGGGTCAGAGCTGGACTCACAAAGACTGCTAGTACTAAACCAGGTCTAAACCAGGTCTAAACCAGGTCTAAACCAAGTCTAAACCAAGTCTAAACCAGATCTAAAACACAGGCCGAAAACAACTCCAAACCATGACTATACAGCTCTGGAAAAAAATAAGGGACCACTGCAAATTTTTTTCTGATTTTACTACTTACAGGTATGTGTTTGGGCATAAGGAACATTTTTGTTTGAGTCTATAAACTACTGACAACATTTCCCCCAAATTCCAGATTAAAATATTATCGTTATCGCAGGGGTCGGCAACCTTTATCACTCAAAGAGCCATTTGGACCTGTTTCACACCGTAAAGAAAACACTGGGAGCCACAAAACCCTTTTGAAATTTAAAATGAAATAACACTGCATATAACGTTTTTTTTTTTACGTTTTTGTGCCATAGAATTACATTTTGAAAATGAATGAACTAAAATAAAATACATTTTAATTAAATACAGTGGTCCCTCGCTGTTTCGCAGATTTCTTTTTATAGTGTATCAATACGCATTGTGTTCTGCATCCTGATTGGCTAGGGGACTGTAGACCTTTGTCTTTGTCAGTCATTCTCCTCCGTGCCATATCTCCTGTACAGTACAGAATGCGTTCAGTTTGCCAAATTTATTTAAATGTTTGATCACGAGCAGTGTGACTCTGAAGCAGTGACGGACTGAGCGGTCTGGCATTTGGGCACATGCCAGAAGGGCCGCGGCCGTGCGTCTCACCTGGGGCCGGTCGCGCCGGTCATGCTCTGTCACGGATTTGACCACGATGAGTAGGTGCACGTGTCCGCGCGCACACTTCTCCGGGTGGTCAGTGAGCATCGGGAAGTAGCGACAGTGTTTCTGCAGAACGAACTGGTGGAACCTGGATTCCAGGCGGCGGAACCAGTCCTGAGAGCGCACGGATGCGTCCTCACTACTTCTGTGTTTGAATGAGAAGCAGTCCCAGCCGCACCAGGCTCCGCTTTCAGCCCTAGTGGGTCCTTCTCTGGAGCATGAGGAAGGATGCGAAGACCAGGGACAGACTCAGCAGACTCAGCGCACGGTGCAGAGCTGTAGAACCCACGGTTCCACGGTCTACGGGGCCGCTTGAAGGTGTAAAATGCCAGGGCCGATGATCCCAGCCCATCACTGCTCTGAAGTGCTGTGTATCTTTGCAAGTTTTCTCCCCAACAAAACCCGCAACAGCGCAGCGGCGCCTCGGTCAGAGGAACTGTGAAATACACGCATATTTATACACGCAATATAAAGCTGACTACTTCACGGACTTCGCCTATCGTGGGTTAATTCTATAACGTAACCCCCACGATAAATGAGGGACCACTGTACTGAGCCGCATCAGAGGGATCAAAGAGCCGCATGCGGCTCCGGAGCTGCGGGTTGCCGACCCCTGGTTTAGAGCATTTATTTGCAGAAAATTACAAATGGTCAAAATAACAAAAAAGATACATGTTTTCAGACCTCAAACAATGCAAAGAATCAAGATCAAATTCATTTTAAAACAACATAATACTAATGTTTACACTTAAGAAGAGTTCAGAAATCAATATTTGGTGCCATAACCCTTATTTTGAATCACAGCTTTCATGCGTCTTGGCATGCTCTCCACAAGTCTTTCACATTGTTCTTGGGTGACTTTATTCCACTCCTGGTGCAAGAACTGAAGTATCTCAGCTTTGTGTTTGTGTTGGAATTCAACAGATGCTGGAATGGAATAGCTGTAAAATGCAGTGGTCTCTTATTTTTTCCAGAGCTGTATATGTGCACTAAAATAGGTCTAAAACCAGGTCCAAAGCAGGACTGTACCAAGACTAAAATGGGTTTAAACCAGGTCTAAACTATGCAGATTTGTGAGCTAAAGCAGCTAAAGCAACTGGCATCAGGACTAAACGAGGACTACACAAGGTCCAAACTAGGATTAAACCAGACTAAACCAGGACCACAATAGCACTAAACCCAGACTAAATGAGTACAAAGCCAAAACAAAACCAGGTCTAAAACAGGTTTGCACCAGTACTATGAAAGGACTGAACCAGGATTGTAAACAAAATAGCATTAAGCATTATACAAGAAGGACTACTACTAATAGCTGGAGCACATTTTTTGTGGAACACCTCCCAAGGGAGATGTTCCAGGCATGTGAGGGGGAGGGGAGGGGAGGAGGCCTCGGGGAAAACCCAGGACAGGCTGGAGGGACTATGTCTCCCGGCTGGCCTGGGAACGCCTTGGGGTCCCCTCGGAGGAGCTGGAGGAAGTGTCCGGGGTGAAGGAAGTCTGGGAGTCCCTGTTTAGACTGTTGCACCCGCGACCCGGCCCTGGATAAGCAGAAGAAAATGGAAAGATGGACATTTCCTCTGGTGCATGTTCAGGTTGATGAAACCGGAGTGCCCAGAGGAAACAAACCCAGACACAGCGAGAACAGTGGAACAAACTCCACTCAGAAAGGCGTGGGAGTCGAACCCAGAACCTTCTTGCTGTGAGGCATGAGTGCTAGTGACCTACTAAGCTAAATTTAGTCCTGAGGAACCAGGACTAAACAAGAACTAAACCAGGATTAAAGGAGAATTAACGTTTTTTACAATCTGAGCCTTATTTCGGAAATAAAACAAGTTGTTTTACTCACCCATAGCACTTTGGTGTCATATGGAGCATTTCCGGAGATGTTTTAGATTTGTGATATCCATAACGTGAGTTCTCGGGGCATATATTTGCGGTATCCAAATAACACAAACTTTAGCACTTTTCAAATCATAGAAGCTCAATGTCTTAGTCTACACTTTCGTTTGAGTCAAAAGTGGCCTCTAATCCGAGATTTATCCATAATTTCGAGTAGATGAGGACGCCAGTGTGCATGCGCTCAGTCACATCTTATTTCGCTCTAGCTCTCGGGACCCAAACATGAAACGCAAAGCTGTAAATTATGGATGAATCTCGGATTAGAGGCCACTTTTGACTCAAACGAAAGTGTAGACTAAGACATTGAGTTTCTATGATTTGAAAAGTGCTAAAGTTTGTGTTATTTGGAGACAGCAAATATATGCCCCGAGAACTCACGTTACGGAGATTGCTAATCTAAAACATCTCCGGAAATGCTCCAAATGACACCAAAGTGCTATGGGTGAGTAAAACAACTTGTTTTATTACCAAAATAAGGCTCAGATTATAAAAAACGTTAATTCTCCTTTAAGCATTACCAAAGGTCAACTACTAGGCCTGTTGTCGTCTAAAGAAACTTGTGATGGACTAAAGACATGTCCTGCTGATCAAAGCGGGACTACAGCTCTGGAAAAAATAAAATAAGAGACCACTGCATCTTTTTTTTTTTTTTTTTATCAGCATTTGTACATGTATTACAGCCATTCTATTCCAGCGTCTGTTGAATTCCAACACAAACACAAAGCTGAGCTACTTCAGACCACTATCAGACTGTATAACTCCACTATATTCTGTATTTTCTATATTCTCTTATTTACTTATTTTATTATTATGACTTATCTTGTCTGCGTGCACTTTCTTTGTTCTAACTTTCTTTGCACTAAACTGCCTGGAGCTGTTGTGGCAAGTGAATTTCTTCTGTGTGAGATCAATAAATTCTTATCTTATCTTATCTCTTCAGGAGTGGAATAAAGTCACCCAAGAACAATGTGAAAGACTTGTGGAGAGCATGCCAAGACGCATGAAAGCTGTGATTAAAAATAAGGGTTATTGTACCAAATATTGATTTCTGAACTCTTCTTAAGTGTAAACATTAGTATTATGTTGTTTTATACAACATAATAATTCTCTTTCATTCATATTTAAGTTATAATTATATAGATGCAAGTATGTTGCATCTGTTGTTGTTTTTTTTGTTTTGTTTTGTTTTGTCTTAAAGAATGAAATAAAGAAAGAAAAGGAAAAAAAGTAAAGCAGGACTAGACCAGGACTAAAGCAGGACTAAACCAGAACTAAAACAGAACTAAAGCAGGACTAGATCAGGACTAGATCAGGTTTCAACCAGGACTAAACCAGGACTAGACCAGGACTAGACCAGGACTAGACCAGGACTAAACCATGACTACACCAGGACTAGACCAGGTCTAGACCAGGACTAAACCAGGACTAGACCAGGACTAAACCAGGACTAGACCAGGACTAGACCAGGACTAGACCAGGACTAAACCATGACTACACCAGGACTAGACCAGGTCTAGACCAGGACTAGAACAGGACTAAACAAGGACTAGACCAGGACTAAACAAGGACTAGACCAGGACTAAACCAGGACTAAACCAGGACTAGACCAGGACTAAACTAGGGTTAGTTTAGTCCTGGACCTGGTCTAGTCCTGCTAATCTTGGTGCTAATCAAACAGTTTGTTCTCCTTTTCCCCCAAATTAGAATAGATAAGAGAATCGATAAAGAATCGGAATTATAAAAATCGGATCAGTTCCCATCCCTATGCGTGATGTGCTGAGAGAGGGTGAACAATGAGGAAATCCAGTGTTCCGTGTTTATCGCCCAGTGCATCTCTCCTCTGTCTTCTCTCAGATAATGATGCCCTCCCTCCCGCTCACGTGATGCTGATATTAGCAAACCCGGCCCGTGTGCGGGGAAGACAGCTTCTATTTTTAGCGTACAGTTCCATTCACGGGCGCGCTCATGTAGAGGGCCGCTGTTGAACTCTCACCTCCGCTATCCTCATTTTGATTGATCCAAATGTCAGCGATTGTCCCGGGCATAATGAGCAGTGCACGCTTACCCGGCCACATCCATATTCAGCAGAGGGCCAGCGGTTAAGTCCACGCTCGCCGCAGTGTTATCAGAGCGCCTGAGAGACGGCAGAGACGGCGAGGAGGCGGGGCTACAAGCATACATCAATGTCACCTTCAGGAGGATTCTTACACGCTGCAAAAGTAGGTCTATGCTAGTTTAAGACATTCCTGAAAAGGCAGAAAATGAATTGATGTTGGAGATTTTTTCACAAGTTTTAAGTCTAGATTGATTGACCTTTGTTTGTCACGTTTAATGAGAAATCGAGGGAGGACCCAAAATGCAGGACTGCTGTTAAAGTTCTGTAATAACAAACAAAGAATGATAAAAATCAAAAAAATCGAAACAGGCATGACATGAAAAGACACTAATAATGCCAATGGACCAACAAAGGGGTATACAGCTCTGGAAAAAACAAAGAGACCACTGCAAAAGGATCCATTTTTCCTGATTTTACTACTTATAGGTATGTGTTTGGGCAAAAGGAACATTTTTGTTTGAGTCTACAAATTACTGACAACATTTCCCCCAAATTCCAAATAAAAATATTCTCGTTTAGAGCATTTATTTGCAGAAAATGACAAATGGTCAAAATAGCAAAAAAGATACGTGTTCAGACCTCAAACAATGCAAAGAAACAAGATCAAATTCATTTTAAAACAACATAATACTAATGTTTACACTGGTTTAGGAAGTGGTTAACGGATTTGGCGCATGATTCGAAACATAAGGGCCAGTGAAACATAATGGATTCCCCCTCACATTTTGTGGTTTTGGGTTATTGCGAGTTTGGTACATTCTTTTTGTGATGGAGCCAGCAAGAAAAAAGATTTTCCCCTGTTTGGGAACATTTTGAGCTGATATCTTCTAATAAGGTATATAGTAAAAATGACGTCATTACATAAACAATGTTACTAAATGCGTGAAAAGTCCCTCAGTCGTCCAAATAGAATCCATGATAAAAGGAGAAGTTCAATTTGTCAACTGGACAACTTTATCCAGTTGACAAATTGAACTTCTCCTTTTCACGCAATGTTACTAAATACACAAATTTAACAACACAGTGTTTCCCCTGGTCTAATATGCGTGAAGAATCCCTCAGTCGTCCAGGTAGAATCCATGATAAAAGGAGAAATTCAATTTGTCAACTGGACAAAGTTTGTTTGGTCGAAAACGTTTCGCCGCTCATCCGAGAGGCTTCGTCAGCTCAGGCTTCGTCAGAGCTGACGAAGCCTCTCGGATGAGCCACCTTTAGCTCTTACTCCATTTTGCCTGATGAAGGCCGAGGGCCGAAACGCTGCATGTCTTAATAAATTTCTCATTTTGCAAGTAAGACGGAGTGCGGGATTGTTTTCTCCTCCTGTGTTCTGGGTCTGCTCCCTCACCTCCAACGCACCCGTCTGAAGAGATTGAAGTGCGAAGTTCTCATTTTTGGATAACATAGATCAGAAAATAGCATAATGGACCTTTTTTAACCTGCTTGTTTGGAAACAACAAATGACAATTTAATTAAGAATAAACCAGTATTACAATTGCTTCCAGTAAAAAAACTATATTTGATTTGAACACAGCAATCTAAATCTAACATTCAGTTCCTTTAAAGCTAAAACTAAACCTGTAAAGGTGTACATTTTCTGGTGGAGTATATGCAAATTGCTTGTCTTGGTAAACATATTAATGCTTGCCTGGAATGTTCCACAATATAGCATTAAACTAATCTATCTTGCAGGTGTTTTCATGGCTAAGAAATCCTTGTGGGACATGCATTCTTAGTGTCAGCAGGCTCATCTTTCCACAGATCTGACTAGGGATGCAAATTATCGATTAATTCATTAATTGATAGTTGATTGACCTTATCGATCGATTAACGATTAACTGATAAGCGGCGTTTTTCACCTGAATTTTAGTGTTTCAATAGGATCTTTAAGAATATAAGCTATAGTAACATAACACTGAGTCAAAAATATATCATAGTATTATTATATTGTATATTCCTCAATTAATTATTCCTCAGTAAAAAGCAGACAAATGTATTGATGCTGAATAACAAAATACAGTAATCCCTCGCTCTATCGCGGTTCGCAGATTTTTTTTTTTTTTTTTCAATTTTTTTTTTAATAGTGTAACATTGTGTTCTGCATCCTGATTGGCTAAGAGACTAGACCAGGACTAAACGTGGACTAAACCAGGTCTAGACCAGAACTAAACCAGGTCTAAACTAGGTCTAAACCTGGACTGGGCCTGGACTAAACCAGGACTGGACCAGGTCTAGACCTGGACTAAACCAGGATTAAACCACCACGTGCCGCTGCTGGTTTCGTGCGGCTGGTTTGTGGCTAGGGCTGAGACTACGCATTCCGGGCGCCGCGGTTCAATCTCGTGCTCAGCAGCAGTGCCGTTGGCGCCTGCGGCCGGCTGTGAGTCAAGCTTGGCGCAGCGCGGTGCGCAGTTGCCTTGTTTCGTGACCACGCGGGTGCGCATGTCCGCGATTAGCGATTAATTACAATTAATGCGTGAAGAGTCCCTCAGTCGTCCAGGTAGAATCCATGATAAAAGGAGAAATTCAATTTGTCAACTGGACAAAGTTTGTTTGGTCGAAAACGTTTCGCCGCTCATCCGAGAGGCTTCGTCAGTTCTGATTCGAGTGCTGGTAAGACACTGCTTATATCTAGCTGCAGGGAGGAGCTCACTACACTAAATTCTTCTGAAACTATCTCAACTAATTTGTATTGCAATTCTCTCTTTTGTATTTCGAATTTCTCTGGCGTCTAAACGTCTAGACGGCGACCAACGTCTTGATCGACAATTAATCGTAAGTCGATTAATTGTTGACATCCCTAGATCTTACCTTTAACTTGGCCTTGGCACTCCATGTTTGTTTCCATAGAGCTAGAAAAGTTCAATATCATACCGGGAACCAAACCCATAAGATCTCCATGGAGACAAACAGATGAGAGACCTTCCTCTGGAAAAGTTACACAGTGCATCTTTACGACATCAAGACATACAGTATATTTTTAGATCTATTCCTGTATACTGTACAAATGGGTTTTGGCACAGTGGAAAGTAGATGTACTCTGGTAAACATCTCCATACGGGAAGCCAGTCCAGGATCCAGTTGGGCTCCTCGTGAATATTTCATGAGCCTTAAACCTTCCATCACTGCTGCAAAGTGCTCATTCGTTTTTCCACATTTCAAAAGCTCTTCATTTCAGAGTTTGAATCCGAGACTATAGGGCTGCTTGGAGTTTGCACATTCTCCCTGTTTCCGGGTGGGTTTCATCTGGTTTCCTTAGCAACCCAAAATATGTTTCCTAGACTAAGGCTACATTTATACGGTGACGATCAAAACAGAAGACGCAAAAATGGCGTCTCGTCACATTTAGACGAGCGTTCTCAACAGGAAATGTTTGTTTATATGAAGACGCAAAAGTGGACGCAAAAGCCAGCGAAGGGAGGCTGGACTGAAAAAAAACAAACCATCACAACAGCGTCAAGTTACATTTCTAACCACGACTGTACCGGAAAAGAGAAAGGCAAAACTTCAAAATAAGATGTTCTAGTTGCGTTTTAAAGGAGTTGTTAAGTTCCGCTCCAAACATTTCAGTGACTTGTATTTTTGTTTACGTTTTTGAATATTGTACTGAAAATAGTTACATTACAGGAGGATTACAGTGAATTAGAAAATATAAAATCACATTGGGTTTTACATTTGAAGAGCCTCATGCGGAAGTCGCTTGTCTTGGCCGTCTGTGTGGCTGTGAGAGTGTGAGAAAGACTTGTACGGGAAGAAAAGAAAAGACCGTAGACGTGTGTGGGTGCGATTTATACAATTGTTGAAATGACTCTTGTATGTTGACTAGAGCTGCTAGAACATCCGTGGTATCAAGGTATGCTGCATCTATGTGACGTAAACGCGTACCGACGTGAGCAGATCTGACCAGGTTTGCGTCTTGGGCAGTTTACACCGAGACGCTACAGCGGAGCTTATTTAACTTTTCCACTCTGGAGGGTGGTTTCAGATTTTTGCGTTTTTAGGCCCCAAAAACGCTGTCACCGTGTAAACGAAAGGCACTTCCGATAAAATATTTTGTCGTTTTTACCCGTAAGCGTCCTCGTGTAAACGGGCCCTAAGCATCCACCTCGGTATCCACAGCCACTACACTACAATCAGGGCTCTCAAGTTTTGAGCGGGGTCGTGCGTGAGACTACGTAATTTCCGAGGAGCGGGGGGTGCAGGGGTGCGAGTGAACAATTTTTCCCGAGGAGCGGTTGGGGCCTTCAATTGCGTGCGAAATGCCGTGTCAATGCGTGAGACTTGAGAGCCCTGTGTAAATGTTTGTCTAAAGAGCAAACATAAACTACAAAGCAACTAATGAGAGTTACAGAAATGAAGTTATTACCTGATGGTTCTCAGTTTGTTTTATCATCTCCTCCTGTTCAGTCGCTGTCCTTATCACTGAGGGCGCACTGCACTGTCAACAGTCTGCCCAACAACAGAACAATCTATTTTCTGATTGGCTGAAAAGGGCGCGGCGCCTGATATCTGAGATTTTTTTCCGGGGAGCGGGGCGGGGGGGAGTTTTTTTCGCTGAAAACGCGCGGTGCCTGCATAAACTGAGCCACACAGACCGATTTTCTGGGCACAAAAAAACAAACAAACAAACAAAAAATCAGCGTGAGAAATGCCATGTGTGGCGTGTGAGCGTGTGAACACGTCGAATTGCGTGTGTCACACTCTCAATGCGTGAGACTTGAGAGCCCTGCTACAATTCAAGAGCTAGGTTTCTCATTTTTAACTTCTTCTGAAAGCTAATTTTTTTCCAGATAGAGATGGGGATGATCAGTAACTGAGATGTGTTATTTATTTATTTATTTAGCTAAACATACAGTGTGTAACATTCTGGAGGTGGCACGTCACCTGCATGATTCCATGGAAATAGAAAGTTAAAGCCATACTAATCTGGAACATTCTCCATGAAGATAGAGAAGCCTTATGCCATTCAGTGGCAGAACAAGATTTCCAGGAGCAACATTACCATGGAAACAAGCAGGAAGAGGCCCGTCCTCCCAGCCAAGAGTGAGGTTTGTGGAGATGCAAGGCTGCTCAGTTTTGTTTTTGTTTTTTCTCAGTACAATAAACACAAGCAACATTATTTCATTATTTTTTTTTATCTATTAATAGTTAAATTATTTTAAAAAATATATTTTGGCCAAAAAACATTATACACAGTGGCTTTAAGTTGTGAAAATATAATTTAGATATGTGTTTTTGTTGCATTTTTGAAAATTTTGTTTAAAAGATGAGGAGGTGCTGGAGAAGGAGGGTTGTTTTGTTTTGCTACTGAGCACGTGATGGAGGAGGAGGAGAAGGTGACGGAGGAGGAGGAGGTGCTAGAGGATGATAAAAAGGAGGAGAAGATGGAAGAAGAGAAGGAGGAAGAGGAGGTGATGGAGGAGTGTTGAGGGTTACACTGCTACTGAGGAGGAAGAGATGGAGAAGGTGGAGGGTTGTTCTGCTGAGAAGGTGATGGTGGAGGAGGTTGTTCTGCTACTGAGGAGGTGATGGAGGAGGAGATGGAGGAGTCGGCTTGTTCTACTGC
Organism: Paratrypauchen microcephalus; assembly: GCA_036785185.1. Classification (NCBI taxonomy): domain Eukaryota; kingdom Metazoa; phylum Chordata; class Actinopteri; order Gobiiformes; family Gobiidae; genus Paratrypauchen; species Paratrypauchen microcephalus. Next base: position 3,176,418 of record JAVJIX010000106.1, on the reverse strand, counting down.
TGAGGTTAGATACGAGTAGCCTTTATTGTCTCTTTTTCATAAATTCATGTTGGACAAACAATTGACAAGAAAACACACCAAGTCAGAGAATAGATCAGCACATGTTCACAATCACACAAAACGTCAGTCACTCTTCAGTCTTCAGAACAGGTTCTTCAGTCCTCTCCAGTCTGCGGCTCACACTAACCGTACCCACTCCTGATGCTCAAACACACTGTGCATGTCTGAAAAACATCATATCACATGAAATCCTTCAAAAAGTGAATTTACATCTCTTTATCGTTTGACGCACATGGGGAAAAGATTCGAGACAGACAGATTATGAAGAACATTGCTGCAGACCCTGCTCAGTTATTCTTTATTGCAGCTGTAGTTGGAGGACTCATTTAAAATCATATATGGATAGTTTGTAGTGACATCACGCTGGAGAGTCCTACATGTACAGCTCTGGAAAAAAATAAGAGACCACTGCATTTTTTTTTCTGAAATCAGCATCTCTACATGTATTACAGCCATTCCATTCCAGCGTCTGTTGAATTCCAACATAAACACAAAGCTGAGCTACTTCAGTTCTTGCAGCAGGAGTGGAATAAAGTCACCCAAGATGTTATTGGAGAGGGGCTTGTTTAACAGCACAAATCAGGTCACCTGTTCTAGATCAGTTTATGTGATTTGTTTGTCAGATTCAGTTGAAATAAAGCTCAGATTTAAGTCTAATCAAGACTCAGACAGAGCATGCCTACAGTTAGCATCACATCTCCAGAGAATGCGTGAAAAGTCCCTCAGTCGTCCAGGTAGAATCCATGATCAAAGGAGAAGTTCAATTTGTCAACTGGACAAAGTTTGTTTGGTTGAAAACGTTTCGCCGCTCATCCGAGAGGCTTCGTCAGCTCTGGTTATTGTACTGGTTAGACCCTGCTTATATCTAGCTGCCGGGAGGCGCGTCCTACAATGACAAAGCTCTGAAAACGATCCCCCTAATCTGTCTCTTTGTTTTTCAAATTACTCTGACGGCTGTTTCGACCCCCTATTCAACGTCTAACGACCCTCTCCACCCCTCTGCCCTGGCTCTGTTTGACTGGTCTAAGAATCGCATTATAAATGGGAGACAAGTTATGTCTCACTCCCCCATTTCTGTTTAATGACGGATTCTCTTTTTAGACAAAAATAGCCTCTTTAACTCCCCTCTCAAACCAGTTCTTTTCCCTGGCTAAGATCTGAACCTCACTGTCCTCAAAAGAATGGCCCGTGGCTTCTAGGTGAAGATGTACGGCAGATGACGGTCCACTCTGGCACGCCCGTCTGTGTTGGTACATCCTCTTGTGAAGTGGCTGCTTGGTTTCTCCAATATAGCGCTCACTGCAGTCTTCACTACACTGAATGGAGTAGACCACATTGCTTTGTTTGTGGCTCGGTGTTCTGTCCTTTGGGTGGACCAGTTTTTGTCTTAAAGTGTTTGTGGGTTTGAAATAAACTGGAATTTCATATTGTCTGAAAATCCTCTGTAGTTTTTCCGAAACGCCGGCCAGGTACGGAATCGCTACCCCTTTCCTCCTGGGTTCGGATTCTCTATAATAGAGAATCCGAACCCAGGAGGAAAGGGGTAGCGCTACATTGGGGAAACAAAACAGCCACTTCACAAGAGGATGTACCAACACAGACGGGCGTGCCAGAGTGGACCGGCTTCTGCCGTACATCTTCACCTAGAAGCCACGGGCCATTCTTTTGAGGACAGTGAGGTTCAGATCTTAGCCAGGGAAAAGAACTGGTTTGAGAGGGGAGTTAAAGAGGCTATTTTTGTCAAAAAAGAGAATCCGTCATTAAACAGAAATGGGGGAGTGAGACATAACTTGTCTCCCATTTATAATGCGATTCTTAGACCAGTCAAACAGAGCCAGGGCAGAGGGGTGGAGAGGGTCGTTAGACGTTGAATAGGGGGTCGAAACCAGCCGTCAGAGTAATTTGAAAAACAAAGAGACAGATTAGGGGGATCGTTTTCAGAGCTTTTGTCATTGTAGAACGCGCCTCCCGGCAGCTAGATATAAGCAGGGTCTAACCAGTACAATAACCAGAGCTGACGAAGCCTCTCGGATGAGCGGCGAAACGTTTTCAACCAAACAAACTTTGTCCAGTTGACAAATTGAACTTCTCCTTTGATCATCTCCAGAGAATGTTGACAACCTCAGCTGCAAAGGATCAATCTCTCATCTGTTCCCAACACATCCCTGAACATTAGAAAACACCTTCTCCATCTTCCCTGAATCAACAATATTAAACTTTGACACTAAGGCTACGTTCACACTGCAGCCTGAAGTGACCCAAATCTGATTTTTTTTGCCTCTATGAGACCTGTATCTGATCTTCTAATGACAGTCTGAAGGACAAAGATCCGTTTTTTTCAATGCGACCCAAGCCACTTGGATATGTGGTCCTAAAACCAATACATATCCAATCTTTTGGCATGCGACTTCAGTCTGAACGGCCATGTCACGTTCATCTGACCATCAACAAGTGAGAGTGGTACAAGTAGGCGCTCACAAATGTGCACAAACGTTCTTCCCGTCATACAAAAATTGTGTATAAAGTCCATGTCAGTGAAGCAGCAAAGCACATGGCAATCCCACCACTCTCAGCACCAACATGTTCCTCTTTTCTACGGACGTTGCTGCGACTGCCCCACAAAACGCCATGGCCAAAAACCTTCTCCTTCTCAATCTCATCCTTTAAAGAAATAAGCTAAACATGTTCTGGCTCTGGTGCGATAGCAACTTTAAAATCTCCATCTGCTCAATGCTGGCGTCCATGTTTAGGCGACTTGCATGTGACGTCGCCGTGTCCTCCAAGGCGCATGCGGGACACTTTTGGGGCGTTTAGAGTTCACACTGGAGATCACGTACAAGTCGCATTTAATTGGAAATGCGAACGGCCTCGCAAAAAAATCGGATTTCACAAAAAAATCCGAATTGAGCTTTAAGCCCTGCAGTCTGAACGTAGCCGAAATGGTGTCCGGTCTGCTTGCTGCATGTAGCCCATAGCATGTGCCCCATACCATGTGTACCGGGTGTGTACCGTGCTGTGCGGTCTGGGACATGGGACGCTGGGCTGACTCTGCTGTTTGCATGTGCTTCCCTGTAGACCCTGGCCGCTCTAACACGAAACTCAATTAACCTGCTCCCCAACCATCTCGCTCAAGCTTTGCATGTCCAGTGTGGGCCGGAGGAGATAAACACGTGCATAGCCAGCTCCATCCAGCAGAGGAGCGGAGATAAGCTGAGACGCGAGCACATGAAGCCTCTGTCACTCATGTTTAGAGTCACCAGCCTGGAACAGAACGTAGAGGGCGCCGGAGAGTTCACTGAGCAGCAGGCCTGTCACCATAACACATTTTGAGTATTGCTGACGAAAATATACGATAAAAGATCATAGAGAAACACATTTTTGCAGCTCAAACAATGATCTTAAAGAAAACATATTCTTGTGGTTTTAATTTCCTTTGAACCAGCTTTTGGTCATCTTAGGATATATACATTTTTCACATCTTTTAGCTTAAAAAGTCCAATATTAGATCAGATTGTGAGGTTTAAGACATGTTCTGTTACCTCCTCAAAAACAACTGGAGCTGTGTTTTGTTTCGTTCACACATGTTTGAGTAACCCTTTATTACACTGATCTACACATTTTTGGACTCAATCTGCTTCCAAGATAAAAGTGGCTAAATCTCATTTATATTGATAAGATGAACCCAAAATCAATTGATAATTGTGCTGGTTAGCTAATGTATTCAAGATATGTAATGATATAATCATAATAATAATAATATATATATTATATACATTGACATAGACATTAAAATGAACGTATGTGAATGTGCAGACAGGCTTTCAGATAGAACTGGTGCTTGTAGACACACTGTACCTTCTGATAAACTACCGTTTTTGCCTTATTTTGCACAAATTTCCTATTTTGACCCAATACTATATCTTGGAAACTATAGCCAATCAGCACTTCTCACTTACTTTTTCTTTATTAGTGACCTAAACCAAGAAAAATTTCACTACTTTTGTTCCGGAAGCATTTTGCTTGTAGACCAGTGTTATTGGTCTGTCTACATCTCCAAAGCTCAACATGCTCTGGTCCACCTTGTGATGTCATGAAGAGGTAGTTTTCAAGTTAAAATTTTTACTTTTAGTTTAGCGAAGATGGGCAATTCTAGGACTGAAATCATCCAAATGATTCTACTGAAGGTGTCTGGAGTTTGCAAACACAGTGAAACACTTCCTGTATTACCACATGACATCACAAGATGAAACAGCGTGTTTTTTGTTTGAGAGTCAACTAGAGCGAACAACGTGTTTCGCTGCTACAGTGTCATCAGGTTCGCTCAGGTATCTGATAATGCTGTAGAGGCGAAACGTGTTGTTCGCTCTAGCCTAATAAAGAATAAAGTCAAGCAAGTGTGTGTAAACGTTCTTTTTTTTTTTTTTTTGGAATTGTTGAATGTTCCTGCTGTTACCAGCACCTGGAAGCTGTGCATGGAGTCTTGAACTTTTGAATAACTCCAGGTCTGTTTGTGAGGAAGAAACAACATTAAAGGAGAATTAACGTTTTTTACAATCTGAGCCTTATTTCGGTAATAAAACAAGTTGTTTTACTCACCCATAGCACTTTGGTGTCATATGGAGCACTTCCAGAGATGTTTTAGATTAGCGATAGCCGTAGCGTGAGTTTGCATATATAATATGCCCCGAGCGGTCTCCAAATAACACAAACTTTAGCACTTTTCAAATCATAGAAGCTCGATGTCTTAGTCTACGCTTTCGTTTGTGTCAAAAGTGGCCTGTAATCCGAGATTTATCCATAGTTTCGAGTAGATGAGGACGCCAGTGCACATGTGCGGAGTCACAGTTTATTTCGCTCTCAGCTCTCGGGACCCAAACATCAATCAAACAATCAAACAATATTTATAAGGCGCTTTTCATACAAAATTGTAACACAAAGCGCCCTACAGTGGTCAAGGATTAGAAGATTGACCTTATTTGATCTGGCACAGGAGAAGTTGTTTCTATATTTGACCCGGGGACCATCCCCATGATTTTGTTTTGTTATTTAGGCTTTGGTCAGGCCCTAAGCTGGAGGATTTTACCTTTACCTATGGCGCATGTCTAGGTTGGTGGGGGAAACCGGAGTGCCCGGAGGAAACCCACCCAGACACGGGGAGAACATGCAGTCTCCGCACAGAAAGGCCCGGGCAAGCCGAACCTTCTTGCTGTGAAGCATGAGTGCTAGCCACTCAGCCACCGTGCCGCCAGAAAAAAAAAAAAAAAACAGGAACAGCAGCAACAACAACAACAACAGTAACAACAGCAGCAACAACAGCAGCAACAACAACAGCAACAACAGCAGCAACAACAACAGTAGCAACAGCAGCAACAACAACAGCAACAACGACAGGAACAACAGCAACAGTAACAACAGCAGCAACAGCAGCAACAACAACAACAGTAACAACAGCAGCAGCAGCAACGACAGAAACAACAGCAACAACAGCAGCAACAACAACGACAGAAACAACAGCAACAACAGCAACAACAGGAACAGCAGCAAGAAGAAGAAGAAGAAGTGAACTTTATTGATCTCACACTGGAGAAATTCTTCTCTGCATTTTAACCCATCCTATATATATATATATATATACATATATTAGGAGCAGTGGGCAGCACACACATTAGGGCGCCCGGGGACCATCTCCATGATCTTCTTGCTTCGGCTTGGTCAGGACCTAAGCTGGAGGTACCTATGGTGCATGTTTTGGGTTGGTGGGGGAAACCGGAGTGCCCGGAGGAAACCCACCCAGACACGGGGAGAACATGCAAACTCCACACAGAAAGGCTCGGGCGACCCGGGGATCGAACCCAGACCATGCATGCAAACTCCACACAGGAACACACACGGAAAGGTCTGGGCGACCCGGGGATCGAACCCGGAACCTTCTTGCTGTGAAGCAAGAGCGCTAACCACTCTGCTACCGTGCCGCCACAACAACAACAACAACAACAACAACAACAGCAACAGCAACAGCAACAACGACAGGAACAACAGCAACAGTAACAACAGCAGCAACATGAAACGCAAAGCTGTAAATTATGGATAAATCTCGGATTACAGGCCACTTTTGACTCAAACAAAAGTGTAGACTAAGACATCGAGCTTCTATGATTTGAAAAGTGCTAAAGTTTGTGTTATTTGGAGACTGCTCGGGGCATATAATATATGCGAACTCGCGCTACGGCTATCGCTAATCTAAAACATCTCTGGAAGTGCTCCATATGACACCAAAGTGCTATGGGTGAGTAAAACAACTTGTTTTATTACCAAAATAAGGCTCAGATTGTTAAAAACAAACAAACATTAATTCTCCTTTAAAACATTGAAAATAGTATAATATGGCCCTTTCAAATAATGTCTGCATTTGGCAGACATGGGACCAAGTCACACATGTGCAAGTCTCAAGTAAGTCTCAAGTCTTCACCTTCAAGTCCCAAGTAAGTCCCAAGTTTTTTTTTCTTGGGCAAGTCAAGTCAAGTCAAGTCAAGTCACAGGCTATGTCAAGTCAAGTCAAGTCAAGTCCTGTAATAGGTCAAGTCAAGTCCAAGTCAAGTCACCTTTGGCGTATTGTTGTAATTTTAGCTGCAGAATCTGATCTTAATAAAGTGAAAGGCAATATATAAGAAAGTGTAAGTAATCATCACTGGCTAATGTGCCCAACCTGTTATAAAATATTTGTATTGTAAATACTCATGTTCAGTAAAATATACTCAACAAAAATATAAACGCAACACTTTTGTTTTTGCTCCCATTTTTCCTGAGATGGACCTAAAGATCCAAAATTCACTCCAGATACACAACACTACCATTTCTCTCAAACATTGTTCACAAATCTGTCCAAATGTGTGACAGCGAGCACCTCTGCCCCGCTGAGACAATCCACCCCACCTCACAGGTGCGCCACATCAAGATGCCGATCCGACATCATGACCAGTGCACAGGTGCGCCCCAGACTGCCCACAATAAAAGGCCACCCCGAAATGTGCATTTTTTTTTGCTTTATTGGGGGTCTGGGGACTCAGAACCAGTCAGTATCTGGTGTGACCACCATTTGCCTCATGCAGTGCAACACATCTTCTTCGCATAGAGTTTATCAGATTGTCAATTGTGGCCTGTGGAATGTTGGTCCACTCCTCTTCAATGGCTGTGTGAAGTTGCTGGATATTAGTGGGAGCTGGTACACGCTGTCGTATACGCCGGTCAAGCACATCCCAAACATGCTCAATGGGTGACATGTCGGGTGAGTATGCTGGCCATGCAAGAACTGGGACATTTTCAGCTTCCAAGAATTGTGTACAGATCCTTGCAACATGGGGCCGTGCATTATCTTGCTGAAACATGAGGTGATGTTCATGGATGTATGGCACAACAATGGGCCTCAGGATCTCATCACGGTATCTCTGTGCATTCAAAATGCCATCAATAAAATGCACCTGTGTTCTTCGTCCATAACAGCCATTGAAGAGGAGTGGACCAACATTCCACAGGCCACAACTGACAATCTGATAAACTCTATGCGAAGAAGATGTGTTGCACTGCATGAGGCAAATGGTGGTCACACCAGATACTGACTGGTTCTGAGTCCCCAGACCCCCAATAAAGCAAAAAAAAAAAAAGCACATTTCGGGGTGGCCTTTTATTATGGGCAGTCTGGGGCGCACCTGTGCACTGGTCATGATGTCGGATCGGCATCTTGATGTGGCGCACCTGTGAGGTGGGGTGGATTGTCTCGGCGGGGCAGAGGTGCTCGCTGTCACACATTTGGACAGATTTGTGAACAATGTTTGAGAGAAATGGTAGTGTTGTGTATCTGGAGTGAATTTTGGATCTTTGGGTCCATCTCAGGAAAAATGGGAGCAAAAACAAAAGTGTTGCGTTTATATTTGTGTTGAGTGTACATCATAGACTCAAACAAAACAGTGATAATGTAATTATTGATTATTTATTGGCAAAAGTGATCTGTACATCGAAAACCAAACTGTTTCACATGTTTTCAACATTGAGCTGAAACCAGTAACAGCTAAAACAAACTTGTATTAAACTTTGTTACACTCACTAACTCACTCTGTCCCACACACACACACACGCACACACACACACACACGCACATACACACGCGCGCGCGCGCACACACACACACACACACACACACACACACACACACACACACACACACACACCACTCCTCGCGTGCGTAATGGGTCAGGCGCGCTCCTCGAGAGCTCGTGTATTTAGACTACACCTTTGTAAGACTGACTAAGAGTAAAAAGTGATGAGAGTTTTGTTTATTATTATTATTTGAACGTAGACCCTCGGTCAAGTGATCTCCTGCATTCCACAAAACCAAGTCAACAACTGATCTGAGCAACGCCAAGAGACAGTACATTAACGCCACATAGTCCTCCACCACAAGCGCAAACACAGCGCAACTCTCACATCTGAGGGGACGAAACCAGGACTGGACCAGGTCTAGACCTGGACTAAACCGGGATTAAACCACCACGGGCCACTCTTTGCTGATTTCGTGCGGCTGGTTTGTGGCTGGGGCTGAGAGTACGCGGTCCGGGCGCCGCGGATCGTTTTCGTGCTCGCAGCCCCGGTGTACGCGCGGCCTCGTGCCGGTGGTGGTGCATGTGGTGCACGCGTTGCGTCCCAGGACATGGCAGTGCCGCTGAATGAGCACGAAAACATTATGTGAACACGCAAGTCATTCAAGTCATCGTGTCTCAAGTCAAGTCAAGTCCCGAGTCCTAGACTTCCAAGTCCAAGTCAAGTCTCAAGTATTTCATTTTTTGTCGAGTCAAGTCACAAGTCATAAAAACAGCGACTCGAGTCGACTCGAGTCCAAGTCACTAAGTCTCAAGTCCCCATGTCTGGCATTTGGAAAATATACTTTATGCCTCTAATTTTAAGCATTGGAGCTCCCTTTGTCAGCAGCGGGAATTAACAATCAGAAAATAAATAAATGACGTCCATATGCCATGTGAATGCGATGCTAACAGAGCCACGTGTTTTTTGTGAACCCAGTTTGACGTCCACAGATGGTTTGTGGTTTTAAAAACTGCACAGGAAAAGTGTGGATTATTACCATACTAAAACAAGCGTGAACAAAGCAAAAACAGAAGTTCATCCATCATTTATTGAACATTATGTGGATGTAGTGTTTATGGTGACAGGCCTCCTGACCAGCTCACGAGGGTCCAAGCACAAAGGCAAGAGTCATTCAGAAACATGGATCAGAAAGTCAGATTTTAATGTCTCTTTTGAGCTAAGGTTCAGTAACAAGACAACAGCTTGTTATACAGCTCTGGAAAAAAATAAGCGAGCACTGCATTTTTTTCTGAAATCAGCATCTCTACATGTATTACAGCCATTCCATTCCAGCGTCTGTTGAATTCCAACACAAACACAAAACTGAGCTACTTCAGTTCAGTCACCCAAGAACAATGTGAAAGACTTGCCAAGACAAATGAAAGCTGTGATAAAAATAAGGGTTATTGCACCAAATATTGATTTCTGTAAACTATGGATGCAAATTATCGATTAATTCATTAATCTATAGTTGATTGACCTTATCGATCGACTTACGATTAACTGATAAGTGGCGTTTTTCACCTGAATTTTAGTGTTTCAATAGGGTCTTTAAGAATATAAGCTATAGTATACATAACACTGAGTCATAAATATATCGTAGTATTATTATATTGTATATTCCTCAATTAATTATTCTTTAGTAAAAAGCAGACAAATGTATTGATGCTGAATAACAGCAATAACAGTAATACAGTAATTCCTCGCTCTATCGCGGTTCACTGTTCGCTGCCTCCCTGTTTCGCAGATTTTTTTTCTTCAATTTTTTTTAATAGTGTAACATTTTTTTAGAGTGTAACATTGTGTTCTGCGTCCTGATTGGCTAAGAGACTAGACCAGGACTAAACGTGGACTAAACCAGGTCTAGACCAGAACTAAACCAGGTCTAAACCTGGACTGGACCTGGACTAAACCAGGACTGGACCAGGTCTAGACCTGGACTAAACCGGGATTAAACCAACACGTGACGCTCTTTGCTGGTTTCATGAGGCTGGTTTGTGGCTCGGGCTGAGAGTACGCAGTCCGGGCGCTGCGGATCGATTTCGTGCTCGCAGCCCCGGTGTACGCGCGGCCTCGCGCCGCTGGGGCACGTGTCACGCACTTCTCCAAGGGTTTGGTGCGCGTCGCGTCCCGGGAGATGGCAGTGCCGTTGAATGAGCGCAGTGCACCCTGCCCAGGACTAACCCAAGTCTAAACCAGAATTGCGGCTCTTTGCCTTGTTTTGCGCCCTCTAGCGATTAATGTAATTAATGCATTTTGTTCGGCCAACGTCTTGATCGACAATTAATTGTAAGTCGATTGATTGTTGACATTCCTACTGTAAACATTAGTAATATGTTGTTTTAAAAATAATTTGATCTTGTTTCTTTGCATTGTTTGAGATCTGAAAACATGTATCTTTTTTGTTATTTTGACCATTTGTCATTTTCTGCAAATAAATGCTCTAAACGATAATATTTTTATTTGGAATTTGAGGGAAGTTTTGTCAGTAGTTTATAGACTCAAACAAAAATGTTCCTTTTGCCCAAACACATACCTATAAGTAGTAAAATCAGAAAAACTGATCATTTTGCAGTGGTTTCTTTTTTTTCCAGGGCTGTAAGTGTTGAATTATTATTAGAATTCATTTTCACAAGCCACTTTGACCATGTGATTTTATTTTACTTCAGTTAGTTTTAGTTTTATACATTGCCTGAAATGTTACGCAGTGGGGCTTTAACATTCTCTTATTCAAATTTTCTTTCTACTGTAGCCCTTTATTAGATCGACTCTTTGGTTAATTAACCTATTCACAATGCTGAGAATTATACAATAACAGTGATAAATAAAAATAAAATAAAAATAAAGTGAAGTTGAGATGATTTTGAGACAGACTGGTGCTCCTCCTCTCTCTGCTGCCTTACATTCACTGAACGTTAAAGCTTCACTGTGGAACTTTCCCTTCTCTTTGAGTGAATGTAACGCTGTGCTGCTGCTGCTGCTGCTGCTGCTGTCGTGGTTGTGTCGCCCTTTGACCTTGTGGGTGCTGGTCGTCCCTCCCTTCTGTGCTGTGTAGCTGGCGGAGTTGTGTTCTTCATGTACCTGATTTGAGATACTGTCTGTGGAGGACGCTGTGTTCTTTGTGAAAAAAGAAATGACTCGCTGACTTTCCAGGTTGTAGATAACAGAAAGGGCCTTCAGGGCAGGGCGTCAGGGATATTTTTAAGAGTTCTTCGTCTGTGAGACTCTATGAGCAACTGTTTTGAACTGTTTTCCATATCAAAAGTACAAAAGTGCATACTAATTTACATGATTAAAGGAGACACGATACATAAAACTGCTAAAAATAAAACATTATACTGATTAAAATAAAACATTTTTGTTTTAAAAAATAAGAGATTACAACATATAGAGTGGAAATATTCAGCGCAGTTAAAAGGCCCATATGACGCTATTTTCTGATCTACAGTGCCGTGAAAAAGTATTTGCCCCCTTCCTGATTTCTGTGTTTTTTGCATATTTATCACTCAAAACATTGTCAGATCATCAAACCAATTTTAATATCACACAGAAACAACCCAAGGAAAGACAAAATTCAGTTTTTGAATGATGATTCCATTTATTAGTGCACAAAAAAAATCTAAACCTATCTGGCCCTATGTGAAAAAGTAATTGCCCCCCCTTGTTAAATCACAAACTAACTGTGACTAACCACAGTTTTGAGAAAACTTAGTTCAGTTCTACATGCCACACCCACACCTGATTGTCACCACCTGTGTTGAATCAAGAAATCACTTAAATAGTTCCTGTCAAACAAAGTGAAGTTGGCTACAACATCTCAAGAACAAACACATCATGCCACGATCCAAAGAAATTCAAGAACAAATGAGAAAAAAAGTGATAGAAGTCTATAATTCAGGAAAAGGTTACAAAGCCATTCCCAAAGCTCTGGGGCTCCAGCGAACCACTGTCAGAGCCATTATTCAAAAATGGAGGAAACTGGGAACAGTTGCAACCCTTCCCAGGAGTGGTCGACCAACTAAGATTACTCCAAGAGTGCGACGACGGCTCATTCAGGAAGTCACAAAAGAACCTAGACGCACATCGAAAGAACTACAGGCCTCGTTGGCCTCAGTTAAGGTCAGTGTTCATGACTCCACCATTAGAAAAACACTGGCCAAAAATGGCATCCATGGAAGAGTTCCCAGGAGAAAACCACTGCTTTCACAAAAGAACACAAAGGCTCGTCTCACCTTTGCCAAAAAGCACCTTGATGACCCTCAAGACTTTTGGAGAAACATTTTGTGGACCGATGAGTCTAAAATTGAACTTTTTGGAAGGTCTGCAGCCCGTTTCATCTGGCGTAAAAATGGCACAGCATTTGATAAAAAGAACATGGTGCCCACAGTAAAGCATGGTGGTGGCAGTGTGATGGTCTGGGCCTGCTTTGCTGCCTCAGGACCAGGACAACTTGCTGTGATTGACGGAAAAATGAATTCTGCTGTTTACCAGAAGATCCTGAAGGAGAATGTCCGGCCATCAGTTCGTGCCCTCAAACTCAAGCGCTCTTGGATCATGCAACAGGACAATGATCCAAAACACACCAGCAAGTCCACCTCTGAATGGCTCAAAGAAAACAAAATTAAGGTTTTGGAGTGGCCAAGTCAAAGTCCGGATTTAAATCCGATTGAGATGCTGTGGTGTGACCTTAAACGGGCAGTTCATACAAGAAAACCCTCCAATATGGCAGAATTGAAACAATTCTGCATAGAAGAGTGGGCCAAAATCCCTCCCCAGCGGTGTGAAAGACTCATCACCAATTATCGCAAACGTTTGGTTACAGTTATTGCTGTCAAAGGAGGCTCAACTGGCTATTAGATTAAGGGGGCAATTACTTTTTCACATAGGGCCAGATAGGTTTAGATTTTTTTTGTGCACTAATAAATGGAATCATCATTCAAAAACTGAATTTTGTCTTTCCTTGGGTTGTTTCTGTGTGATATTAAAATTGGTTTGATGATCTGACAATGTTTTGAGTGATAAATATGCAAAAAACACAGAAATCAGGAAGGGGGCAAATACTTTTTCACGGCACTGTACGTTATAATGTTGTGTCCTCATCACAAACAGACCTGGAGTTGTGTTTTGTTTTGTTCAGACATGTTTGTTTTCATACAGTATATTTTTATTCATGTGTAAACAAACAGATATAGATATGTCATTCAGACAACCCATGTACACACATTTTTATGCAAAGAAAACACAGCTAACAAAAACAAATCACTCAAACCTTGAGGAAATATGAAGAAATACAAGTAGTAGTGTCATACAATATAATAACAATATAATGATAGTAGATATACTACTATTATTAATAACCTATATATATGTATGTGCTGTCAGACGATTAAAAAAAATAATCTAATTAATTACAGGATTTGTAATTAATTAATCTAATTAATCGCATTTTAATAAATTTTTTAGGTGGTTTATTGTGCACTCCCACAGTGCAAAAAAGGGGTCAAACGTGCAATTTATAGTGGTACAGTGAAAAGACTGCAGACTTCCCCTTTAAGTCTTTAAGTTTTTCAGTCTGGCTCACTCTCTTTCTCTCCGTGCACACAAGACAAGACTGCTGGCAGAGTTACCCGTATACGCCCATCCCCCCTCCAACATTACATAACATTCATTCAAAAACTCATTTACACCATTCCACTATTACGTGGTGCCAAAAGGTGAGTACGTACAGTAGCTTTCATGCAACGTCAATGAATAAAATACAAAGCTTCAAATATACAGAGAATACAAATAATTGCCCAAAATAATTGCCCGTGCAAATTACTCATGGCTCACATGACCCCCGGAACCCTCGGGTTTGCCAGTACACATCAGATCGCACCGCGGGAGGATGGAGAAGGTGGCCACGCGTGGGTGAGTGAACGATCATGTTTAGTGATTTGGATGGGCAAAACTGGCGCTTCTAAGTGTGCAGTGGCAGAACACGCTGGCGAGGTTATTACCGCTCATAATTAATTGTGTTAATTTTTATAACGCGTTATTTTGTGGTGTAATTAATTAATCTAATTAACGCGTTAAACTGACAGCCCTAATATATATATACACATACATATCTGCATACATACATGCATACATACATATATACACACAAACACACCTATATATAACAATAATAATAATTATTATTATTAAATAAAACTAATAATTATTATTTAAAAAATAACAAAAGAAAAAAGGGGGAAAAAAGAAAGGAATGGCGGTGGCTTAGACTGTTTCAAAAAAGTCAGTAAATGATTGCCACTTTCTAAAAAATGTGTTTATTTTACCTTTCTTGGAGTACCTAATCTCCTCTACTTTCAAAAAGGACATAACTTCATTAATCCACTGAGTGCTGGATGCGGCATTTGTTGATTTCCAGTGCAAGAGGAGATGACGTCTTGCAATCAGAGAATGCTAAAAAATGCTAAAATCTGTAGCTGAGCAGTTGAATAGCAAGGGAAGTCTTCCGGGAGATCGTTCAGACATGTTTAACGCACTTATTAGATTTAGATTTAGATTTAGATTAAGCCTTTATTGGTCTCACACACAATGACACACAGTGACACACGGGAGAAATTTGACTTCTGCATTCGACCCATCCTTTTTCAGGAGTTCCGTGAAGGGTCTTGCCCAAGGACCCACACTGGTTAGCTCATTGCCCGGGGGAGATTTGAACACACAACCCCCGGGGGGAAAGTCAGTGACTTACCAGTTGAGCTAACCAGCCGGTTATTGAGCTGAGATCTGCTCTGTTCCACCTTGTGATGTCATGTGTTAATACAGGAAGAGCTCCAGACGCCTTCACTAGAATCATTCGGATAATTTCAGCCCTGGAAATGGCAATCTCTTCTGAACTAAAGGTAAAAGGAGCTGTGAACTTGAAAACTACCGCTTCATGACATCACAAGGTGGAACAGAGCATTTTGAGCTTTGGAGATGTACACAGATGAATATTAAAGGGTTACTCAAACAGGTGTAAATGAAACAAAGCAAAACTCCAGTGTTTTTTGATGAGGCCACAGTATTATAATGATTTAAAGCTCACAGGAGTTCATTTTGGGTAATGTAGGACTTTTAAAGATCCATGACATAGGATGGTACTTCTTGATGCTTTTATATGGCTCCTTAATGGTTCCCCTAATACTGTAAATGAATCCTTCTTCAAAATCAACACTCAGTGCATGAGAAACAGAGATAAGATAAGAAAGAGTCATAAAAATCTCTCTCAAACACTTTATTCTGGGCGTTGTTGCTTGAATGCAAATGAGGAGAAAAGAGATGGCCTATAGTAGAGGGTGGGGGCGTGGCCAAACTCTCCGCTCTCCGCTGTCAGCTCTCAGCTGATCCTTTTCCGTGTTTTTGCACGGGGGGAGAGATTTGAAGCGTTCCATTGAAAAATAAACACATTTCCACAGAAAATAAAATTAAACCACTGCTGTTCAAAGGTCCAGAGGCTCAGATAAAGGACTTCCGAGCCTAGAAACACTCGGACATGCCTCCAGGCAAATAAAAAAACGCATTTCGGATTGCCTAGCGCATTCGCAGTCCAAACTCTCTGGGCGTGATTTACAGAGACGCTGAGTACAGACAGACGGGGGTGGAACTGCATTTGCATTTCTTTTTTCGATCTGACGTCAATAAGGTGCCTTGTTCAAAATCGCCCGTTTGAGCTCCGATTTTTTGTAACGCAGAAAAGGATCGCAAATGCTCAGTTTAGACATTTCGCAACTTTTAACCATGGGGGGGGGGCTAAACAGGGTAGGGGAGCTCACATTAACGTTCAAAAACCTCAGAAAGTGAAAATTTCATGCCATGGGACCTTTAAGGAAGTCTGTAAAGCCACAACCCCTGAAGCAGTCTTTAGCTCATAAAAGAGGCCCTTAACATTTGTCCATACAGATAATATCCCAGACACTACTGTTATTTACCTCATTCCTTTTGAAACACATTTCCTACGAGAGATCCTTGAAGTGAAAGCACTATTGTTACTTCCCCCAGTGAGAGTGCTTTGGGGTCTTTGTTCCTTCTCATACCAGTGTTCGGTAACAAGCTAACAAAGCTTTTGGCACTGGTAGAGACTCATATTTTGTAAGTTTTGCATCTGTTTTAGAAGGCTTGCCAAATGTTGAAGGGTTGTTCTGATACCGATGCACATTTTTCAGGTGTCGGTATCGAAGAGTATGCAAAACAATTTCCTGATCTGATACTATACTGTTTATTTCTGAAGGAGGACCTGTGGTTGCTAACGCCCAGAGACTGGAGGCTCTGCAGATGCTAAAAAAAATGACAGAAAATAGATTTGTGTTACCTCATTTAATGCCTTTATCTTTGGAAGTGTAAAAGTGTAAAAAATACCCTGACACCAGACTAACACTGACTTTATTTACTCTGCAGAATTATCAGACACACACAGTAGGCCGGTATCAGTGTGGTACTCCCTATCAGCTTCTCTCAGGTATCAGATTAAAACATAAAAAATTGAAACAGTTGAAGGCATGTTGGCACGTTCACCTGACAGCGGGGAGATTCCTGGTTTGATTCCCTGAGCAGTTGCACACTGCTCCTCACAGGTCGCCTCAGGGACTCTGGTACTGTGGGTCAAAGGCAGAATGTGGGTCTACATAAACCTTGATCGTGTGAATGAGTTTGGGGCCCCTGCTCTTTGCTCTGCTGCTTGTGTTGGCCCGTGCATGTGCTGTGTGCTGCTCGTGGCGCGTTGAATATCTACATGAGTTAAAATGACCTGAACAATACAAAGCTGATGTGAGAAGTTTTGAATCCTGCTTTCATCAGTCCTACATTTCGCTTTGGCATGAACTTGGCTGCTCTTCAGTCACTGTGGAGCATTTTCAGGACCTGGGTCTGGTCTGGTGAACGTTATGGATGCAATGATACTGATACTGGTATTGAAGATGGGAGCTGATACTGAAAAATGTGCTGGTTCCATGGTATCAGCTGAACTGATATCCTGGTTGGGCCTTTAATTAGAATAGAATGCATAGAATGCCTTTTATTGTCACTATTCACATGTACAATTTACATTATACATACAATGAGATTGAAAGCATCTCACTTCAGCACAGAAAAATTTAAGTAGACATTTAAGATATTTACAACACAGTATAAAAAATTGTGCAGTTGGATGTAAGACTGGCAATACGGGCTGATTCTGGACTAGAACGTCTCATAATGTTTGAATCTTTATTCATACAAAGCTGTTCAGTTAGTCTTGTGAAGGATAAATAACAGTTACATAACACATTTGGACCTCTTGTATAATAAGTTAGCTTTGTTTTAAAGAAATAAGTGTCATTTTACATCCCTACACTAATATCGGTTAATATTGGGTATCGGCAGATACTTAAAGTCAAAGTATCAGTATCGGTATCGGAACTGGAAAAGGAGGATCGGTTCGCCCCTGTGAGCTTTAAAGGTGCACTGTGTAACTTTTGTGGAGAGGGCCCACAACCTGTTTGTCTCCGTGAAGATGTTAATGCTTTGGTTTGTGTGGTATTACACTAATCTGTCTTGCTCCTGTCACTTGCAAGGCGCCATGGATATTCACGTTTATGGCCATACTGTGGAACATTCTAGGTACATTTCCATGGAGACCAGCAGGTGGTGGAGCCTCCACTAGACAAGATACACAATGCACATTTAAAGAACAGGCTGAGTCTGATTTCTGAAAATATGACACTCAGCTGCTAACCTGGGAAATCCCAGGCTGGTTTGCACAATCGTTCCGATCTAAAAGACAGCCTGGCAACTAGGCTAAGCGAGGGCTCCTGATTCTGGGAGCCAATCAGAGAGCGGGGAGGGGTGGAAAGACGGTGACGCGTACTACGTGACAAACGGAAGCTTGTAGTTTGAACTGACAACTGACATGATTAGCTATGGGCAACGTATACGCCAAATGATAGACATTCGTAACGCCCAATAAACGGCCGTTGGCGATCATAAACCACACCTCTGCTACGAGATATTCAGTAGGTGGCTCCCAGACCATATATCACTTGTGATATGGTCTGGTGTAAACCAGGCAACTCAGCTGCATGTCCAATAATACGATTGTTTCTTTAGTCACTTTGCAGGTTTCATAAACCAACTGAAACCATTCAGACCTAATCAATAAATAAAATAATCAAAAGTACTTCTGAACTCCAGTCATCTTAACTCATGTGGATATTCTTTTTGTAGTAAGACAGTAGGACAGTTCTGTCTCTCACTAACCCTGTCCCTTGTCCCCTGTCCCTGCAGTACTCTCAGATGAGGGACGAGGTCTTCAAGTCCAACCTGGTGTGCGCCTTCATCGTGCTCATCTTCATCACGTCCATCCAGAGCCTGCTGCCCTCGGCCAGGTAAACATCGCCCCCTCGTGTCACACAGAGGGACTATTTACACTGGAGACATGACGTCTGATGACTTCCAACAATAAAGACGAACGAACAGCATGAACATCTGTATCAGAATTTGACCCCACAACCAACTAAAGTCTAGAGAAGAATACAGCCCATGGAACAGGTGTACTCGGGCACAACTCAGCTGTCTAGACCAGAATCAGCGTCAGTTCGAGCCTCTGATGTTTAATTAGAGGCTCGGACGGGCATGTATTGTTGATCTAGTCCTCAAAATCCATCAGTAAAAGCAGATTTTCTGTGTATTTTGACTGAAAACCGCTTCACTGCATGATTCTCCAGCAGGAAAATTTGCTTGGAGCTAGTTTGGATAAAAGAGCGGCTTCGACTGTGACCCAAAGCACACAACGCTTTAGTGTGTGATCTGTGCTCTCCAGCAGACCCAGGAGCACACAGCCTGAGACTTCCTGCTCAGGGCACTACGTCTGCCACTGTTACACAATTCTCTTTTGGACGTCATGTTTCTAACTTGTGTGTGTGTGTATGTGTGTGTGTGTGTGTGTGCGCGTGTGTGTGTTTTGTACCTGTGGCTCTCAGCGTGGTGACGATGGGCGTGCAGTTCTCGGTGTTGATCGCGCTACACTCGTGCCTGCTCCTGGTCACTACAGCGGAGGATTACAAGTGTCTCCCCCTGGTGTTGAGGACGGCGTGCTGCTGGGTCAACGAGACCGCCGCCGCACGCAACGCCATCGTCTGCCTCTCCATCCTCATCAACTTCCTGGCCGCCATGATCAACATCGTGAGTGCCACTGACACACTGACACACACTGACACACTCTGGAGGTGGACGTCACCACCTCATGACGTCACAAGGTGGAACTGAAGGGTGATCACGCCATGACACTCACATAGCCAAGTAGGAAAGCGGCGTGTGTGAGTGTGTGCGTGCGTGTGTGCGTGTGTGTTATTGTTGTTGATTATTGGAGGGGTGAGGGCACAGATTGGCAGCCTCGCTTCAGTCATTCTGCCCCAGAGCAGCTGTGGCTACAATAGTAATTTACCAACACAGTGTGGAGTGAATGAATAATGAATGATTAGGCACAGTGGCTGAGTGGCTAGCACTCACGCCTCACAACAGGAAGGTTCTGGGCACTTTGGTTCCCCCATCACCCCAAAAAACCTGCTCCACAGATAAGGGCAATTTCCCTACAGGGATAATAAAAGTACTACAAAACAAAAAACAAAATAATGCTCTATAACAGAGGTCATCAACAGGGGGGTCGCGACCCCTGGGGGGGTCGCGGAGGTACTGCAGGGGGCTCGCGAAATCTTTTGATTTCACTTTAAAATAATATAATTTTATATTTTATACTGTAAAATACAGTATTAACCTGTGTATTATTTCCTTGTATTGGATGTTCCATAACAGAGTAGCAATGTTTATACATGACACTAAGCTCAGTTTAATATAAAACACAATTCTATGCTGTATATATAGTAGGGGGTCCCTGGCCCAGTTCGCCATCTGTTTGGGGGTCCCTGGCCTGAAAAACGTTGAAGACCCCTGCTCTATAAAGTTCTTTAGGTGTGTAGAAAACTGTATTATTCTTATTAAACCCTCCGGCGTGAAGAGGCAGTGTGCTCAGAGAGAGACCGGGTCAAGAAGCTTTCAAGGAGCTGTATTTATTATAAGGTATTCGAGTCAATACACTTACCTTGGAATGGACCAAAATTGATTTTTTTTTTTGCCCAATATTTGGCCTGCTGCTGTTACCAATAACCGATATTTACAAATACCAATACAGGGGGTCCTCGGGTTACGACGGTCTCGGGTTACGACGTTTCGTGGTTACGAACGCGCCCCCATTAAAAAAAATATGTATATATTACGCGTCATTCCGTCTTACGCGGTTTAGCGTGGTAAGAGATGTAAACAAACACGAACGGCGCGCGGCGCACGGCGCAAGAATACGCTCTGTTGTGGTTGTAGGGAGAAGAAGACAGCCTCATGTGTGTGCCCAATGTGGGCGGAAGTACCTGATGTGGGCTCTGATCTGCTCCTATGAAAGCGGCAGTGATAACCAAGCAGCGTAGTGGTCTAATTATTGAGATGGAAAGGTTATTGGTGCTTTGGTTGGAAGATCAAAGGCAAAATCCGGTTTACGACGAAATTCGGGTTACGACGCGTCTTAAGAACGGATCAACGTCGTAACCCGAGGACTCCCTGTATTTAACTTTTAAAATTCACATCAACGCTCACAGATGTATTTCATTTATTGGCTTACCTAACTAACAGAAACCGTAAACAAATAGGTGTGATAGTTTCATAGTAATTTTATTGTAGTTAGTTCCTCCCTGCAGCCCGCCATAAGCAGTGTCTACCAGCACTCTAGCCAGAACTGAAGAAGCAGCTTGGATGAGCTGCGAAACGTCTTCGACCAAATAAACTTTTGTCCAGTTGACAAATTGAATTTCTCCTTTTGCCTTCATTTATTGAAGTTAAAGGTACACTGTGTAGGATGGTGGGTATTGCAATTCCGGTTCTAGCTACGGCAGACTTCGAGGGTCATACACAACAGTAATAAGTAGCAGAATCTCCCAGGAACCAGTAGGTGGCGGTATGCGCAAGCAAAGCGCAAGTATTACAAGAAGTTTGTGATATGAAACTGGAGCCACAGACGTATAGCATTTTAGAATTCAGACTGATATACAAATCATGTAAACCTACTTGTCTAGAAGCAGCGCGGCAAATTCGGCATGTCTTGTAACCCCCCTCTGTTGCATCAGGTATTTCCACCTTTTGAAAGAAGTCCCAATATTAACTTTTTTATTTTATTTTATTACTATGTCGACTTCTCTCTGTGTCGAGAGTCCTTCTTCTTTTCCTCTTAGATGAAGGTGCTTGCTCCTGCGATGTATGTGCGGAGTAAGTGTGATCCGGCAACATGCTTGTCGTTTGTACAAACGTGTACTATCTCGTTGTGTGAAATCCACGGGCCAGTGCCGACAGCTATAAAGAAAACGGCGAAGGCGGAGCCCAAAATACAGTATGTCCTTCTGCGGCTCTTGTAATTAAAATGGATGCCGCTACATGGGGAAGATCCCCCTTTTATGCAGGTGAAATCGACTATATCTAAGTCCAACAGAACACTTTGATTTCATGATGGAAGTGAAAAGGCTTGGAAAACATTGTATTTTTGAATGGGTATCTTCAATTTCGGTAATTAACGGGTAAAAATCTTACACAGTGTACCTTTAAGATCACAGATGAGCACATTGCATTTCTCTGGGATAAACAACTATGTCTTATATGTTTGTGTAACATACAGCCGGTCGGTCCAAAAATCTCATCTGAAAATTGGACCATGCCGAAAAAATATCAAATTGACATGTTACGATACTGATACCAGAATTGATACTGTATATGGCCCATCCCGCAGTGAGCCTGACTGTGGCTCTGTGCTCTTGTGTTCCAGTTGTGGTGTGACTTTGATAAGCCCAGCACGGTCCGAAACCAGACGTACAACATGTCAGGAGCAGTGTCAGACATCTGCTTCTACCCAGAGGTGAGCCCAGCCTCAACCTTCAGCTGATAACCCTGTCCAGAGTGTGAACAGAGACGTTTGTCACTGACTTCTGACATAAAAAATCCACTACACTCTTTTATATAGTCCATGAAGTATCTGATCTTCTGAGTAATGCTGTGTTTGTGTCCGTCAGTACTTTGTATTCACGGGTGTGCTGGCCATGGTGACCTGTGCCGTGTTCCTGCGCCTCAACTCCGTGCTGAAACTGGCCATCCTCCTCCTCATGATGGGAGTGTACTCACTACTGACCGAGGCCTTCTACACCGCCCTGTTTGTGAGATACGACACTGTCCACCACAACACACAGTGAGTAAGACCAGACCAGGACCAGACCAGGACTAGACCTGGACCAGGACTAGACCAGGACCAGACCAGGACTATAAGTAACACAGTAAAAATATTACTGTAAAAGTACTACAGATAATGCAGTAGGCCATGATTAGTTCAGAGATGTGGAGGTGTGTTGTGGATGTGTGTGTTGTGGATGTGTGTGTTGTGGATGTGTGTTGTGGATGTGTGTTGTGGATGTGTGTGATGTGGAGGTGTGTTGTGGATGTGTGTGTTGTGGATGTGTGCTGTGGATGTGTGTTGTGGATGTGTGTTGTGGATGTGTGTGTTGTGGATGTGTGTGTTGTGGATGTGTGTTGTGGATGTGTGTTGTGGATGTGTGTGTTGTGGATGTGTGTGTTGTGGATGTGTGTTGTGGAGGTGTGTGTTGTGGAGGTGTGTTGTGGAGGTGTGTTGTGGTGGTGTGTTGTGGATGTGTGTTGTGGAGGTGTGTTGTGGAGGTGTTTTGTGGATGTGTGTTGTGGAGGTGTGTTGTGGATGTGTGTGTTGTGGTGGTGTGTTGTGGTGGTGTGTTGTGGTGGTGTGTTGTGGAGGTGTGTGTTGTGGAGGTGTTGTGGATGTGTGTTGTGGTGGTGTGTTGTGGATGTGTGTTGTGGATGTGTGTTGTGGAGGTGTGTTGTGGTGGTGTGTTGTGGATGTGTGTTGTGGAGGTGTGTTGTGGTGGTGTGTTGTGGATGTGTGTTGTGGAGATGTGTGTTGTGGAGGTGTTGTGGATGTGTGTTGTGGAGGTGTGTTGTGGATGTGTGTTGTGGAGGTGTGTTGTGGATGTGTGTTGTGGAGGTGTGTTGTGGTGGTGTGTTGTGGATGTGTGTTGTGGATGTGTGTTGTGGAGGTGTGTTGTGGATGTGTGTTGTGGATGTGTGTGTTGTGGAGGTGTGTTGTGGAGGTGTGTTGTGGAGGTGTGTTGTGGTGGTGTGTTGTGGATGTGTGTTGTGGATGTGTGTTGTGGATGTGTGTTGTGGAGGTGTGTTGTGGATGTGTGTGTTGTGGAGGTGTGTTGTGGAGGTGTGTTGTGGATGTGTGTTGTGGAGGTGTGTTGTGGATGTGTGTTGTGGATGTGTGTTGTGGATAGGGTTGGGCGGTAATACGGTATACTGCGGTATCTAAAAATAGCAACGGTATCAGATTCATTACCGTCATTAAAAAAAAAAAATCTTGCCCTAATATAATATTAACTATAATTAATTTAAAGGGATATTCCAGGATTTTTGACATGGGGGCTCATTTCCAAGTTAGCCAGAGTGCTGCAGAGATGTGGAGACACTTTTTAGCGAATTTCATGCAGTCCTTCCAGCTGCAGAGTTTTCAGATGCTAGGCTAGCGCAAGTCAATGGTAAAGCCTGATTAGCCTGATTTTAATCAGGCTTACCCACTCCATAGTGCACCCAAAACAAGTCAACTATAACGCCAGACTGTCGATGCAAATGTCTGTGTTGATGGAACAATTTTAGAAATATAATCAACCTTGTAATTTAAAGGATTTATGTCCTTATGCAACAGCGCGTTTTTCCCCCGATCTAGCTAGGCATGGGCGGAGTGATATCACCTTGCAGTTAGGTTTCCAGCTGTTTTTTGTTTACCTTCAGCTGTCGTCGTTAGCCGTAGAGTACAGTAGCCTGCCCTGTTCTACAATCCAGACATGGCCACGTTTGGAGGTCTCCCCGATGCTTGGAATATACAGATGAAGAGTTGAGAGAGATGGATGTTGAAAGGGCAGAACGCGAGAGAGTGTCGGTGAGTTAGCCCCCGCTACAGCTACAGAAAACCGGGTTGTTGCATTGTTTGTTGGAATGAACGATCAATGCGGGGCTGTCTTTTCAGTTCCGTGCTCAACATGAATGTTCACGGGCTAGCAACAACTTTATGAGCGTGCATGCCTTTTGACCAGCAGGCTAACATAACGACAGGAGCAAGCTTGGGTAAAAAAGGTACAAACCTGTTCTTCATCACGGGATCTTGCCCTTGGAAAGACAGATGGTACTGCAGTGGTTGTCAGACTAGGCTTTTCAAGGGATTTGGTGTAGTCGTCTGGTCCGAAATGATCACTGCAAATCTTCTGTTTATGTAGCGTCTCCACCGGTGTGTTGATGTCTAAGCCAGCAGCTACAAGCCACAGTCGCGTCATTTCTCGATCGTGCACGGTAAAGCTGTGAAAACTTTGTGGTGCCCACCTGCGGGCTTTATTTGTACATTTTCGAAATGCACACTGAAAAACCATTTTGCCCGGTAGTTCTTTTAAAATTCACCTCTTCACTCTGTGGTCTTCCCTACTACGTCTTTTCTCGCTTCTCTGTTTACCATCATTTAATCCACTTCCACTACAATGAAGCCTAGCAACCATATCCCGCGCAAGTTGTGCGGTGCTGCGGCGCAACCCTCAGCGTATCAAATCGCTTTGAACAATTGCCGTATCCGTTTGTTTTCAAAAATTACTCAATCAACATACATTTACATCGACAGTCTGCCGTTATAATTGACTTGTTTTGGGTGCACTATGGAGTGGGTAAGCCTTATTTAAATCCGGCTACCATTTACCGTTGACTTGCGCTAGCCTAGCATCTGAAAACTCTGCAGCTGTAGTGCTACCAAGTGCACTGTAGTGCTACCAAGTGTTTTTTTGTTTTTTTTAGCCATAGCAACGGTAATACCGTATACCCCGGGAAAATGTGGACACGGTTTAACGGTATCAAAATTTGGATACCGCCCAACTCTACTTGTGGATGTGTGTTGTGGAGGGGTGTTGTGGATGTGTGTTGTGGAGGTGTGTTGTGGATGTGTGTGTTGTGGAGGTGTGTTGTGGATGTGTGTTGTGGATGTGTGTTGTGGATGTGTGTTGTGGAGGTGTTGTGGATGTGTGTTGTGGAGGTGTGTTGTGGATGTGTGTTGTGGAGGTGTGTTGTGGATGTGTGTTGTGGAGATGTGTGTTGTGGAGGTGTGTTGTGGAGATGTGTGTTGTGGAGGTGTTGTGGATGTGTGTTGTGGAGGTGTTGTGGATGTGTGTTGTGGAGGTGTGTTGTGGAGGTGTGTTGTGGAGGTGTGTTGTGGAGGTGTGTTGTGGATGTGTGTGTTGTGGATGTATGTTGTGGAGGTGTGTTGTGGAGGTGTGTTGTGGAGGGGTGTTGTGGATGTGTGTTGTGGATGTGTGTTGTGGATGTGTGTGTTGTGGATGTATGTTGTGGAGGTGTGTTGTGGAGGTGTGTTGTGGAGGTGTGTTGTGGAGGTGTGTTGTGGATGTGTGTTGTGGAGGTGTGTTGTGGATGTGTGTTGTGGATGTGTGTTGTGGATGTGTGTTGTGGATGTGTGTTGTGGAGGTGTGTTGTGGAGGTGTGTTGTGGATGTGTGTTGTGGATGAGTGTGTTGTGGATGTGTGTTGTGGATGTGTGTTGTGGATGTGTGTGTTGTGGATGTGTGTTGTGGATGTGTGTTGTGGAGGTGTGTTGTGGATGTGTGTTGTGGAGGTGTGTTGTGGAGGTGTGTTGTGGATGTGTGTTGTGGAGGTGTGTTGTGGAGGTGTGTTGTGGATGTGTGAGCAGGTCTGGCCTTTGCTCTGGTCATATGACACAGAGGTGAGAAATCCCACCCTTAGGCCCACCATGAACGCACCACGACCTTTCCTCTGACAGCACCGAGTTATGTGACCGGGTCATGTGACACAAACACCGCACTGCTGAGCGTCACACGCACGATTACACTTACACACAAGTCTGTTTGAACGATTTGATGATTTATGTGACACTGAGAGTCAGAGAGAGTATTTTCTGTATTTTTCCTCCTGGTTCAGTCCTGGTTTAACATTGGTTTAGTCCTGGTTCAGTCTTGGGATCAGTCCTAGTTCAGTCCTGGTTTAGTCCCGGTTCAGTCCTGGGATCAGTCCTGGTTCAGTCCTGGTCATTCAGTCCTGGGATTGGTCCTGGTTTAATCCTTGATCAGTCCTGGTTTAGTCCTGGTTTAGTCCCGGTTCAGTCCTGGGATCAGTCCTGGTTTAGTCCTGGTTCAGTCCTGGTTCAGTCCTGGTTTAGTCCTGGTTCAGTCCTGGGATCAGTCCTGGTTTAGTTCTGGTTCAGTCCTGGGATCAGTCCTGGTTTAGTCCTGGTTCAGTCCTGGTTTAGTCCTGGTTCAGTCCTGGTTTCGCCCTGGTTTAGTCCTGGTTCAGTCCCGGGATCAGTCCTGGTTCAGTCCTGGTTTAGTCCTGGTTCAGTCCTGGTTTAGCCCTGGTTTAGTTCTGGTTCAGTCCTGGGATCAGTCCTGGTTTAATCCTGGTTCAGTCCTGGTTTAGCCCTGGTTCAGTCCTGGGATCAGTCCTGGTTTAGTCCTGGCTCAGTCCTGGGATCAGTCATGGTTTAATCCTGGTTCAGTCCTGGTTTAGTCCTGGTTCAGTCCTGGGATCAGTCCTGGTTTAATCCTGGTTCAGTCCTGGTTTAGTCCTGGTTCAGTCCCGGGATCAGTCCTGGTTTAGTCCTGGTTTAGTCCTGGTTCAGTCCTGTGATCAGTCCTGGTTCAGTCCTGGTTTAGTCCTGGTTCAGTCCCAGGATCAGTCCTGGTTTAGTCCTGGTTTAGTCCTGCTTCAGTCCTGGTTCAGTCCTGGTTTAGCCCTGGTTTAGTCCTGCTTCAGTCCTGGTTCAGTCCTGGTTTAGCCCTGGTTTAGTCCTGCTTCAGTCCTGTGATCAGTCCTGGTTTAGTCCTGGTTTAGTCCTGGTTCAGTCCTGGTTTAGCCCTGGTTTAGTCCTGGTTCAGTCCCGGGTTCAGTCCTGGTTCAGTCCTGGTTTAGTCCTGGTTTAATCCTGGTTCAGTCCTGGTTTAGTCCTGGTTCAGTTCTGGGATCAGTCCTGGTTTAGTCCTGGTTCAGTCCTGGTTTAGTCCTGGTTCAGTTCTGGGATCAGTCCTGGTTTAGTCCTGGTTCAGTCCTGGTTTAGTCCTGGTTTAGTTCTGGTTCAGTCCTGGGATCAGTCCTGGTTCAGTCCTGTTTACCTTGTTTTCTTGGAATGGCGGAAAGTTGAAAAAGCTTAAACGCCACCACTGCGACCAAGGAAAAATAAATGTTTGAGTGCGGGGACGTTTGATAAAAAATGGAAATGGCGCCACTCTAACAATTAGACGTCAATGTCAGAGTGGCGGTTTATTGGAATGGCAGCGTGTAACCGTTTCGCCCAAATGGAAATCATACCTTGTCATATGGTAATACAGGAAGTGCTCTACTGTTTTTAAACTCCACACACCTTCACTAAAATCATCTGGATTATTTCTGCCCTGGAATTACCAATTTCTACTGAATTGGAGGTAAAATGTTGCTAAATCAAGGTTAGAAACATTATTTAGTGCCCGCCTCTTGCTAAACCAGTGGGAACAGGTGGTACCTTCAACAACCTCACTCCTGATTAGCTCATTGGTTGCTATGATACTCGCCATCAGAATTCCGAATATGGAAGCCGGCTCCAAATTCGCTCCTATAACTGTTAGCCTCCATGAGCTTCATTTGACTGGAGCTGAACACAGCGGGTCTCGCTCTTAGTCCACTTATTTTTACAGTTTATCGAGTCAAACGAGATTTACAGGCACATTTGGATCGTATAAATGTCATTTTATTTATATTATTGTTATCAGAGGAGGCCACAGGGAAGACCTAGGACACATCGGAGGGACTAGGAGCCTAGGAGACACAGCCGGAGGTGAAGGAGGAGTCAGTCAGGGAGTCCTTGCAGAAGAAAATGGAGGATTATTGCTCTGAACAGAACAGAATAACGATGCTATTTTGTCCACATCTCCACACCGTACACTTAAAACTTCTGATGTTTCCCGATATGGTGTTTCTCTGTTTGTTGTTGTAGGAACTTCTTGGGGACCAAAGAAACATCTCTTCTTCTCATGGCCATGTTCCTCCTGGCCGTCTTCTACCATGGGCAGCAGGTCAGACTTTGGAGATCTCCTCTCCTCTGCTCCTCCTCTGACCCTCTCCTCTACTCCTCCTCTGACCATCTCCTCTACTCCTCTGACCCTCTCCTCTTCTCCTCCTCTGACCATCTCTGCTCCTCCTCTGACCTTCTCCTCTGCTCCTCTGACCCTCTCCTCTGTTCCTCCTCTGACCATCTCTGCTCCTCCTCTGACCCTCTCCTCTGCTCCTTTAACCCTCTCCTCTGCTCCTCCTCTGACCCTCTCCTCTTCTCCTCCTCTGACCTTCTCCTCTGCTCCTCCTCTGACCCTCTCCTCTGCTCCTCTGACCTTCTCCTCTGCTCCTCCTCTGACCCTCTCCTCTTCTCCTCCTCTGACCATCTCTGCTCCTCCTCTGACCTTCTCCTCTTCTCCTCTGCCCCTCTCCTCTGTTCCTCCTCTGACCATCTCTGCTCCTCCTCTGACCCTCTCCCCTGCTCCTCCTCTGACCCTCTCCTCTTCTCCTCCTCTGACCTTCTACTCTGCTCCTCCTCTGACCCTCTCCCCTGCTCCTCCTCTGACCCTCTCCTCTTCTCCTCCTCTGACCCTCTCCTCTGCTCCTCCTCTGACCCTCTCCTCTGCTCCTCCTCTGACCCTCTCCTCTGCTCCTCTGACCATCTCCTCTGCTCCTCTGACCATCTCCTCTGCTCCTCCTCTGACCCTGTCCTCTGCTCCTCCTCTGACCTTCTCCTCTGCTCCTCCTCTGACCCTCCTCTGCTCCTCCTATGACCCTCTCCTCTGCTCCTCTGACCATCTCCTCTGGTCCTCCTCTGACCCTCTCCTCAGCTCCTCCTCTGAATCTCTCCTCTGCTCCTCTGACCATCTCCTCTGCTCCTCCTCTGACCCTCTCCTCGGCTCCTCCTCTGACCCTCTCCTCTGCTCCTCCTCTGACACTCTCCTCTGCTCCTCCTCTGACCCTCTCCTCTGCTCCTCTGACCATCTCCTCTGCTCCTCCTCTGACCCTCTCCTCTGCTCCTCTGGCCATCTCCTCTGCTCCTCCTCTGACCCTCTCCTCTGCTCCTCTGACCCTCTCCTCGGCTCCTCTGCTCCTACTCTGACCATCTCCTCTGCTCCTCCTCTGACACTCTCCTCTGCTCCTCCTCTCACCCTCTCCTCTGCTCCTCCTCTGACCCTCTCCTCTGCTCCTCCTCTGACCCTCTCCTCTGCTCCTCTGACCCTCTCCTCGGCTCCTCTGCTCCTACTCTGACACTCTCCTCTGCTCCTCCTCTGACCCTCTCCTCAGCTCCTCCTCTGACCCTCTCCTCTGCTCCTTTGACCATCTCCTCTGCTCCTCCTCAGATCCTCTCCTCTGCTCCTCTGACCCTCTCCTCGGCTCCTCTGCTCCTACTCTGACCCTCTCCTCTGCTCCTCTGACCCTCTCCTCAGCTCCTCCTCTGACCCTCTCCTCGGCTCCTCTGCTCCTCCTCTGACTCTCTCCTCTGCTCCTCTGACCCTCTCCTCGGCTCCTCCTCTGACCCTCTCTTCTGCTCCTCCTCTGACCCTCTCCTCGGCTCCTCCTCTGACCCTCTCCTTTGCTTCTCCTCTGACCATCTCCTCTGCTTCTCCACCGACCCTCTCCTCTGCTCCTCTGACCCTCTCCTCAGCTCCTCCTTTGACCCTCTCCCCTGCTCCTCCTCTGACCCTCTCCTCGGCTCCTCTGACCCTCTCCTCAGCTCCTGCTTTGACCCTTTCCTCTGCTCCTCCTCTGACCCTCTCCTCTGCTCCTCTGACCCTCTCCTCAGCTCCTCCTTTGACCCTCTCCTCTGCTCCTCCTATGACCCTCTCCTCGGCTCCTCCTCTGACCATCTCCTCTGCTCCTCCTCTGACCTTCTCCTCTGCTTCTCCACTGACCCTCTCCTCTGCTCCTCTGACCCTCTCCTCTGCTCCTCCTCTGACCCTCTCCTCGGCTCCTCCTCTGACCCTCTCCTCGGCTCCTCTGCTCCTCCTCTGACCCTCTCCTCTGCTCCTCTGACCCTCTCCTCGGCTCCTCCTCTGACCCTCTCTTCTGCTCCTCCTCTGACCATCTCCTCGGCTCCTCCTCTGACCCTCTCCTTTGCTTCTCCTCTGACCCTCTCCTCTGCTCCTCCTCTGACCCTCTCCTCGGCTCCTCCTCTGACCTTCTCCTCGGCTCCTCCTCTGCTCCTCCTCTGACCCTCTCCTCTGCTCCTCCTCTGACCCTCTCCTCGGCTCCTCCTCTGCTCCTCCTCTGACCCTCTCCTCGGCTCCTCCTCTGACCCTCTCCTCTGCTCCTCGGCTCCTCCTCTGACCCTCTGCTCCTCCTCTGACCCTCTCCTCGGCTCCTCCTCTGACCCTCTCCTCTGCTCCTCCTCTGACCCTCTCCTCTTCTCCTCTCCTCTGCTCCTCAGCTCCTCTTCTCTTCTGAACCCTGTGGAGCATAAACACACAAACACGATCAGGGACACTGAAGCACACGCGAGGCTTTACTTGTCGTGTGTTCGTGTGCCTGTTCGTTTGTGTTTAATTGAAATCACTGATGTGAGAGGTGATGTAAAAACGCTGCAGCTCAGGGACACTTGGCACATCCTGTGTTAATGAGCTGTGTTCATAAAGATAATGATCAGGTTTAATCATGCATCTATTTCCTGATTGAGAAAAAGGCCTAAAATAAAGCACTCTCAGAGTACTGTGTGTACTGCCTGGATCATCATGACCGTGTGCTCATCCATAAATGGAACATGAGTTACAGTATTGGGGCTTAGTATTGATCAGATGTACTTTTCATTTCAGTGGGAAAGGTTTGTACAAGTTTAATGTGTGGGCTCAAATAACTTCAGTGTAGTGAAACTATTGCACTCTGTGCCCTGTTTATTTATCAAGCTCTTGTTTTTCCCTTTAAAGGGGAAATGTTCTGGTGGTGGGACTGCTTTCTTCATCTTGAAAACAACCAAGTTAAGCTCAAGTCCACTTTATTCTCTCATAGGGAATAAGTCCTCTGCATTTGACCCATCCTTCACTGCTGCTGGGTCCTCTTTGTCAGGAGCAGTGGACCCATCTCCAGATGGTGAGGTAGTCTTGGTCAGGACATTAGTTGCATTGAGGATGTTTTAGGTGGATGGGGGAAACCACATGGACACAGGAGGAAACATCCAAGGCACAAACAGAAAGCCCTGGGGGAACCAGGAGTTGTGGGCCCGAACCCACAACCTTCATGCTGTGAGTGCTAGCCACTGAACCACTGTGCTGCTGGTGCTCCTCACTAGAAAAGTTACATAGTGCATAGTTTCTCCATGTCTTCTGTAACAGCATGTTGGAGATGCTGCTGCTGTGACAGACAAAGTAACACTGGTGCCTCCATCTAAACTGGATCATCTACATGAATCATTCATATGATTTATATGTGCTCCTGTGACCCTCTGACCCTCTCCTCTGCTCCTTTGACCCTTTGACCCCCTCTTCTGCTCCT
The DNA here is from genome assembly GCA_036785185.1 of Paratrypauchen microcephalus. Taxonomy (NCBI): domain Eukaryota; kingdom Metazoa; phylum Chordata; class Actinopteri; order Gobiiformes; family Gobiidae; genus Paratrypauchen; species Paratrypauchen microcephalus. Next base: position 3,144,547 of record JAVJIX010000106.1, on the reverse strand, counting down.
CTGACCCTCTCCTCTGCTCCTCTGACCCCCTCTTCTGCTCCTCTGACCCTCTCCTCTGCTCCTCTTCTCCTCTGACCCTCTCCTCTGCTCCTCTGACCCCCTCTTCTGCTCCTCTGACCCTCTCCTCTGCTCCTCTGACCCTCTCCTCTGCTCCTCTGACCCTCTCCTCTGCTCCTCTGACCCTCTCCTCTGCTCCTCTTCTCCTCTGACCCTCTCCTCTGCTCCTCTGACCCTCTCTTCTGCTCCTCTGACTCTCTCCTCTGCTCCTCTGACCCTCTCTTCTGCTCCTCTGACCCTCTCCTCTGCTCCTCTGACCCTCTCCTCTGCTCCTCTGACCCTCCCTTCTGCTCCTCTGACCCTCTCCTCTGCTCCTCTGACCCTCTCTTCTGCTCCTCTGACCCTCTCCTCTGCTCCTCTGACCCTCTCCTCTTCTCCTCTGACCCCCTCTTCTGCTCCTCTGACCCTCTCCTCTGCTCCTCTTCTCCTCTGCTCCTCTGACCCTCTCTTCTGCTCCTCTGACCCTCTCCTCTGCTCCTCTGACCCTCTCCTCTTCTCCTCTGACCCTCTCTTCTGCTCCTCTGACCCTCTCCTCTGCTCCTCTGACCCTCTCTTCTGCTCCTCTGACCCTCTCTTCTGCTCCTCTGACCCTCTCCTCTTCTCCTCTGACCCCCTCTTCTGCTCCTCTGACCCTCTCCTCTGCTCCTCTGACCCTCTCCTCTGCTCCTCTGACCCTCTCTTCTGCTCCTCTGACCCTCTCTTCTGCTCCTCTGGCCCTCTCGTCTGCTCCTCTGACCCTCTCCTCTGCTCCTCTGACCCTCTCCTCTGCTCCTCTTCTCCTCTGCTCCTCTGACCCTCTCCTCTGCTCCTCTCCTCTGCTCCTCTGACCCTCTCTTCTGCTCCTCTGACCCTCTCTTCTGCTCCTCTGACCCTCTCCTCTTCTCCTCTGACCCCCTCTTCTGCTCCTCTGACCCTCTCCTCTGCTCCTCTGACCCTCTCCTCTGCTCCTCTGACCCTCTCTTCTGCTCCTCTGACCCTCTCGTCTGCTCCTCTGACCCTCTCCTCTGCTCCTCTTCTCCTCTGACCCTCTCCTCTTCTCCTCTGACCCTCTCCTCTGCTCCTCTGACCATTTGACCCCCTCTTCTGCTCCTCTGACCCTCTCCTCTGCTCCTCTGACCCCCTCTTTTGCTCCTCTGACACTCTCCTCTGCTCCTCTTCTCCTCTGACCCTCTCCTCTGCTCCTCTGACCCTCTCCTCTGCTCCTCTGACCCCCTCTTCTCCTCTGTGTTTGTCAGTTGGAGTACACAGCGCGGTTGGACTTCTTGTGGAGGGTCCAGGCGAAGGAAGAGATCAATGAGATGAAGGAGCTGAGGGAGCATAACGAGAACATGCTGAGGAACATCCTGCCCAGCCACGTGGCGAGACACTTCCTGGAGAAGGACCGCGACAATGAGGTGAGAGCAGACATGTTCACAACTCCATATTTACACTTTCCTGATGACTTTTATTTGTTAAAGCTTCTATGTTACATGAAAATGAACTCCTGTGAGCTTTAAGCCATGTTATAATGTTACCTCCTCAAAAACATCCCAGGAATTTTGTTTGAGTAACCCTGCATTTTTAGGTTTTAGGTAAAGCTCAAAATGCTCTGTTCCCAGTGACGTGCGGTGAGGGTCATGTCTGGTGAGGCACTGACGTCGTCACAATCAGATTTACAAATATGTAAACCAGGGCCAGTTTCTCTCCCTGTAAGTGACTGGAGCTCGGAATATTTTTGATGTGAAGCTGAAAATTAATTATTATTGTTTAGTGCATTTTCCAGAGCACCGAGTAGTGTCATAAATTAAAATAGCAACGTTTTTAGTGCGATCTGGCTCTGAATGTGAGTGGTGGACCACTCATGTTTAAAGGTCCCATGGCATGAAATTTTCACTTTCTGAGGTTTTTGAACATTAATGTGAGCTCCCCTACCCTGTTTAGGCCCCCCCCCATGGTTAAAAGTTGCGAAATGTCTAAACTGAGCATTTGCGATCCTTTTCTGCGTTACAAAAAATCAGAGCTCAAACGGGCGATTTTGAACAAGGCACCTTATTGACGTCAGATCAAAAAAAGAAATGCAAATGCAGTTCCACCCCCGTCTGTCTGAACTCAGCGTCTCTGTAAATCACGCCCAGAGAGTTTGGACTGCGAATGCGCTAGGCAATGCGAAATGCGTTTTTTTATTTGCCTGGAGGCACGTCCGAGTGTTTCTAGGCTCGGAAGTCCTTTATCTGAGCCTCTGGACCTTTGAACAGCAGTGGTTTAATTTTATTTTCTGTGGAAATGTGTTTATTTTTCAATGGAACGCTTCAAATCTCTCCCCCGTGCAAAAACAAGGAAATGGATCAGAGGGCACAGCTGAGAGCTCAGAGCCGAGAGTGGAGAGTTTGGCCACGCCCCCACCCTCTACTATAGGCCATCTCTTTTCTCCTCATTTGCATTCAAGCAACAACGCCCATTATGGATTGTTCAGAGAGAGAAAAATTACTCTCTCATCTTATCTCTGTTTCTCATGCACTGAGTGTTGATTTTGAAGGATTCATTTACAGTATTAGGGAACCATTAAGGAGCCATATAAAAGCATAAAGAAGTACCATGTCATGGGATCTTTAATGTGAGCTCCCCTACCTTGTTTAGGGCCCCCCCTTCCCCATGGCTAAAAGTTGCGAAATGTGTAAACTGAGCATTTGCGATCCTTTTCTGCGTTTGAAAAAAAAGACAGCTCAAACGGCCGATTCTGAACAAGGGAAATTTCTGACGTCACATTCGTGGAAAGGTTTCCACCCCCCATCTGGATGTCTACCCACCGTCTCTGGAAATGACGCCCAGAGAGTTTGGACCGCAAACGAGCTACGCAATGCGAGATGCGTTTTTTTATTTGCCTGGAGGCACGTGAGAGTGTTTCCAGGCTCGGATGTCCTTTATCCGAGCCTCCGAACCTCTGAAACAGCAGTGGTTTAATTTTATTTTCTGTGTAAATGTGTTTTTTAATGCAACTCGTCTCATATCTTCCTCCGCGCTTACACACACGGAAGTGGGTGACAGCGCACATCGCACCGCTAAAACAAGGAACCAGCGGCGCATTTGGCCACACCCCCACCCGCTGCACTGGCCTGTCTCTGTCCTACTCATTTGCATTCAAGCAACAACGCCCAGAATAAAGTGTTTGAGAGACATATTTATGACTCTGACTGTCTTCATGAGGCTATCTCATGCACTGAGTCTTGATTTTGAAGAAGGATTCATTTACAGTATTAGGGAACCATTAAGGCGCCATATAAAAGCACCAAGAAGTACCATGTCATGGGATCTTTAACAAGGCTTCTTTGCAAATTTTTCAGGTCACAATATCCATCTGAGTCCAGACATCGTCACAGCAGGTTGAGAAAAGGAGGAAAAGAAGATTTCTTACCAGGCTGTTTGAAAAGAGCGAGTGTTTCGTCCCGTAGTCTGTAGCAAACCCTTTAGCGTTGGTCTTCCTTTAATTATAACCTCCTGCTTCGACCCAAAGTCCAGTTTAGAAAACTGCTCGAGCTTTAATATGAAATCTTCCTCCATTTAAAAAGTCGGGCCAGACAAGAAGAAAAAAATGAACGGATTATTAAACTTGACTTAACTCTAAATTGTATCTTGTGTCAATTATTCTAATCTGCTGCTCCAGGAGTTGCAGAAAAATCCCTGGGCTCACGAGTGCCTCGACCATGAGGCCAGGTAACTACGAGCCTCACCCGGCGCCTTTTCACCGCTGCTTTAACCCGGCGCCTTTTCACCGCCGCTTTAACCCGGCGCCTTTTCACCGCCGCTTTAACCCGGCGCCTTTTCACCGCCGCTTTAGCGCAGAATCTGTCACTGCTGAGCTACAGCACAGTCAGTCCATGTGAGGCACCAACGGCTGGTGCCTCTCCATACGTCTCTTCTCAGGATTTGAACGGTAAAAGTGAAAATTCAGTGATTTTGAATAAAAAAATAATTAAAATGACGAAGTTAAATAGAAAATAACTTTATAGTACAAATCATTGGATAAATATAACCATTTATTTTTTCATTTTACTTTTTTTCCCCTCTGTGATCCCCAAGATGTTACCGTTAAAAAAATGTTTTCACTTTTGCTCCGTCCAGTTTTGCTCAGATTGTAGAAGGTTTAGTCATTCCACATCTGAAACGATTCCAGTGATTCTAGTAAAGGTTTAAAACCACAGTGGAACAAGGTGGAACAGAGTGCTTTCTGTTTGAGAGAAGAACCAGAACTAAATATGCAGAGTTTGTGTATTAAACATGTGTGAGTGAAACAAAACACAACTCCAGGTGTGTTTTTGAGGAAGTAACAACATTATAACATGATTTAAAGCTCACAAGGGTCCAGTTTGCGTATTATAGCAGCTTTATAGTTATGTTCACAAAGTTTGAAGTTTTTACTACAAACTTTCAGAAGCAGAACTTTGAGCCTGGATTCTATAAATACATGTTTGTGCAAAGGAAGAGAGTCGGCCGTATCTGCAGGGAGAGCTCCATCGATTTGCTGTGTGTTTTTGTATGGCTCCTGTGCCTCTCATGCCTCTCGGCTCCAGTCCCTAAGTGCAGCTCTCATTTCTCAAACATTGATTTTTCCAAAGCAAAGACGACCTGCTGTTTATGGAGTGTCCAACATGGCAACCGCATGGGAAACAGTACGGGCTAATACCGAGAAAGACGCAACAGTGCGGAGAAAGCATCTAACTGTACTTTTCTCACAGATGACGACACAGACACAAGCAGGCTGTGGAGCTATTGTTACTGAGGGTCACTACAGCCGTTAGCTTCAACGTTACGATAAAGTCTACTCACGCTTACCAGAAGAAACAGATGACGACTATCAAGAATGTTAACTTCCATCTGTAGTCCCTGGGCAGGTGACACCACCGCAAAAACTACGCTAGTCCGTGGATATACGCGACCTGCACATACACGTGGATACGCAAATTAACACGGCAAAACTGTTAAAATGGAGTGACCGCGTTCTTATGGGGTGAGTCATATTATCGTATTATTTCTGCATCAAAGGGACAGATTAGCTGACAGCAGGGGCCTAAACTAAACCAAGACTAAACCAGGACTAAACCGAGTCTAAACCAGGACTAAACCGGGACTAAACCAGGTCTAAACCAGGACTAAACCAGGACTAAACCGGGTCTAAACCAGGACTAAACCGGGTCTAAAACAGGTCTAAACCGGGACTAAACCGGGACTAAACCGGGTCTAAAGCAGGACTAAACCGGGTCTAAACCGCGACTAAACCGGGTCTATACCAGGACTAAACCAAGACTAGACCAGGTCTAAACCAGGTCTAAACCAGGACTAAATCGGGTCTAAACCGGGACTAAACTGAGTCTAAACCAGGACTAAACCAAGACTAAACCAGGTCTAAACCAGATCTAAACCGGGACTAAACCAGGACTAAACCCAGACTAAACCAGGTCTAGACTAGGACTAAACCGGGTCTAAACCAGGACTAAACCACGACTAAACCAGGTCTAAACCAGGACTAAACCGGGTCTAAACCAGGACTAAACCAGAACTAAACCGGGTCTAAACCAAGACTAAACCAGGACCGAGTCCATAAGTCTGGTTTTCCTTTAGCCGCTGTTTCAAGTGTGATTTGAAAGTGACCACTGTTAGAGTCTTATTGATGATGGGAGAGAGTTCCAGAACTTAGTGCCCCTGACTGAGAGCACAGTTTGTCCAAATGTAGTGTGCGGGACCTCACAGTTCCCCCGGGGCCTGTGCGGGACCTCACAGTTCCCCCGGGGTCTGTGCGGGACCTCACAGTTCCCCCGGGGTCTGTGCGGGACCTCAGAGTTCCCCCGGGGTCTGTGTGGGACCTCACAGTTCCCCTGGGGTCTGTGCGGGACCTCACAGTCAACCACAAAATACATTTTTACATTGACACTGAGTTTGTGAGTTTGACTTTTTGGAACTTTCTACCATGTTAGAACATTTTTCCTTGCTCAAAAACACTTTTAGGTGTCATCCATGCATGTTTGGGCAATTTAGGGATCTCTCAGGGCCATATTCAAATCCTCCTTATGGTTACCAGTACGCATACATCACAATGGACAGTCCTGGACTGGTAATCGGGCATACCGGGCCTTTTCCCGGGGGCCCGACAGTTCTAGGGGCCGATGGTTTTTTTTTTTGGTTTTTTTTTACTTGGAGACCGGCCCACAATTTACAGGCAGCCGATTGGTCCATCTTCAATATAGACAGTGGACTAAACCAATCAGGATATAGAAGCTTACGAGAATGGTCCCGCCCCTTTCTCTGCACTGATCCCCGCCAGTTTCAGTGTTGAGCGTGGAAACATGGAGAAGCGACAGAAAGGGGGTGCGGAGAAGTTGCGGGCTAAAAGATTAAAAAATCTCACTACAGACACTGCAAAATGTTCTAAAATAACAAACATATTCTCTGGAGGGGCTGCTGGAGCCTCCACGTCCTCAGGGAGAGGAGCAGCCAGAGACTGTGGACAGGGAACCCGAGGGAACCTGAGGTGTAGCACAGGCACAGCAGGTCAGCAGGTAGTAATGTTAGGATAATACCGGGACTTTTAGGTGATGGACAGGCATGAAAATCGCTCACCTATCAGCGAAATTTGCTGTTTTGAAGCCAAAAGAGGTGACCTATGTGAATCGTGTAGATTCGATGAGAAAAGATTTTTGTATGTGTGTGCAAAATGCATTTTAAATAAACCATTGAATATGTAGTTACTGTGAGTTTGCTGGTGGTTTTGGGGATTTTTCCTTTAAATGTTGCGCCCTGGTTTCCCCTCGGCAAAGACGTAACAATAGTCAAATACTTTGCTTCAGGGAACACAAACATAAATTAGTCCGTTGTGCTCCGCTAATTATGAGGGGCCGGTCTAAGCCAAAAATGCCAGGGCCGTTTTTTTTGTCCTAGTCCAGCCCTGACCAGGACTGGACCGGTGGAGCTGAAAACAGGAGTAGATCTGATATCTTGAATACAGGAGAATAAAAATTACTCAAATATGCACGAGTCACTTCAAATACAACTTTAGAGGGTCAATAAGAAGGAAACTACTAGACACTTTTGCAGAATAAGTTTGATTTAACCATAAACCAGGTCAACAGAACTGCAATCTGACATTTACACAACAAACTCCACCCGAGAGTTCTGACCTGTCGCAGCTCAGTTTGAACTCGAGGGATTCTCCATGAGCTGATGTGCCAAACCTATGGAAATAATTCTTCAGACAGTCTTTATGTGGGTGACGAGAGCGCAGCGCCCTAATCCTAAAGATCAGATGTAAGGTGAGCTTCAGGGGGAGATCAGGTTCCAGCTCCAGTGTTCCATGTGGAGGAGACCAGGCCTGGACCAGAGTCGAGGAGGTGGCCCATTGTGAGGTCCTATTGAGGAGCAGTAGACCCAAGAAAGAGTCGAGACAAAAGACACCTGCATTATGAATGTGGGAGCAAAGGGCGTCATGTGCACTAAAACAGGACTGGACCAGGACTGGACCAGGACTAAAGCAGGACTGGACCAGGACTGGACCAGGACTAAAGCAGGACTGGACCAGGACTGGACCAGGACTAAAGCAGGACTGGACCAGGACTGGACCAGGACTAAAGCAGGACTGGACCAGGACTAAAGCAGGACTGGACCAGGACTAAAGCAGGACTGGACCAGGACTGGACCAGGACTAAAGCAGGACTGGACCAGGACTGGACCAGGACTAAAGCAGGACTGGACCAGGACTGGACCAGGACTAAACCAGGACTGGACCAGGACTGGACCAGGACTAAAGCAGGACTGGACCAGGACTAAAGCAGGACTGGACCAGGACTGGACCAGGACTAAAGCAGGACTGGACCAGGACTAAAGCAGGACTGGGCCAGGACTGGACCAGGACTAAAGCAGGACTGGACCAGGATTAAAGCAGGACTGGACCAGGACTAAAGCAGGACTGGACCAGGACTAAAGCAGGACTGGACCAGGACTAAAGCAGGACTGGACCAGGGCTGGGCCAGGACTGGACCAGGACTGGACTAGGACTGGACCAGGACTAAAGCAGGACTGGACCAGGACTGGACCAGGACTAAACCAGGACTGGACCAGGACTGGACCAGGACTGGACCAGGACTAAAGCAGGACTGGACCAGGACTAAAGCAGGACTGGACCAGGACTGGACCAGGACTAAAGCAGGACTGGACCAGGACTAAAGCAGGACTGGGCCAGGACTGGACCAGGACTAAAGCAGGACTGGACCAGGATTAAAGCAGGACTGGACCAGGACTAAAGCAGGACTGGACCAGGACTAAAGCAGGACTGGACCAGGGCTGGGCCAGGACTGGACCAGGACTGGACTAGGACTGGACCAGGACTAAAGCAGGACTGGACCAGGACTGGACCAGGACTGAACCAGGACTGGACCAGGACTGAACCAGGACTGGGACAGAACAGAAACCAGGAATAAACCAGGACTGGACCAGGATTGAACCAGGACTGGACCAGGATTGAACCAGGACTGGACCAGGACTGGACCAGGACTGGACCAGGACTGGAACAGAACAGAACAGAAACCAGGAATGGACCAGGACTGAACCAGGACTGAACCAGGACAGGACCAGGACAGAAACCAGGACTGGACCAGGACAGAAACCAAGACTGAACCAGGACAAAAGCAGGACTAAATCAGGGCTGGGACACGACTGAATCAGGACAGAACCAGGACCGGACCAGGACTAAACCAGGACTCGAACATGGCTAAACCAGGACTATACTAGACAAATACCAAACCAGAAGTAGATCAGGATTTTTTTTTTTTTTTTTTTTTAGTAATGTTTTTATAATTGCTTTTGTTTTTAGTGATTGTATTATTAGCACTTTATTTATTGCTATTTTAGTAATGTTATTAAGTTCTATTAATTTTATGTGCAGCACTTTGGAAACTGTCTCTGTTTATAAAATGTGCTATAGAAATAAAGTTGGATTGGATTGGATTGGAGGATTGCTCAAATGCTCAACTAGGACTAATCCAGAACTGAACCAGGACTAAACCAATACTAGACCAAGATTAAGACTTAAACTAGGACTAAACCAGGACTACAGAAGGACTGAAGCAGGACCAAACCAGGGTCTGAACCGGGTCTAAACTAGGACAAATGTGTAGCAGTATAACTTTGTACGTGAGTGTCCAGTCAGCAAAGTTCCATTCTCTAGTCCTTCCACAGAAAAAAGGACTAAGCCAGCTCTCAACCAGGTCTAAACCAGGTCTAAACAAGAACTAAACCAGGTCTAAACAAGAACTAAACCAGGTCTAAAGCAGATCTAAACCAGGTCTAAACCAGGACAAATTTGTAGCAGTATAACTTTGTACGTGAGTGTCCAATCAGTAAAGTTCCACTCTCTAGCCCTTCCACAGAAAATACAGGTCCAAACCAGGACTAAACCAGATCTAAACAAGGACTAAACCAGATCTAAAGCAGCAAATATTTATGGCAATATTTAAAGGTTCACTGTGTAACTTTTCAGTTGGGGGTCAGTCAATTGCTTGTTTCCATGGGTATGTCATAGATCTGCTTGGAATGTTCCACAATATGACTTTAAATGGCTCAAACCTTACATTTTTTTCCAATTACAGGTGATTTTACTGTTCAGAAATACCTATAAAAACATTTTGCAGTCTGACTGTGAGCGCCGGGGTTGCCTCTTAACAAAATAAAGGTGTTTTATTTTTATAACTCTTACTTCCTGATTGGACAAGGGATAAGAGATAATCCCGTAGCTGTTACCTAGCAACCATAAAGCAAACAAGGGCCAAAAGACGTCTAAATTACACAATAGTCAAGGTAAACTTAACTTAAATGGTGAGGCTCAGAGCGACATCCTCTACAGCAGTGGTTCCAACCTTTTTTGGCCTGTGACCCCATTTTGACATCACACTTTTTTTTTTATTATCATGTTTAAGTTTCAGCCTCAGTCACAATATTGTGTCAAATGGTTCGATGTGTCTGAGGCCTCGGAGAAACACTGACCTCTAGTGGACAAATTTAACCATTGCAAACCAACACACAACCCATGATTTGGATGGGAATGAATCGCTTTTTTCCACTTGTAGATGCCATTGAAAATGAAACAAATGCCAAAAGTCGCCAGAAGTCACCAAAATCACCACTAACGTCACACAATACTCCTCACTACACAACATTTTTAAGAAATATTGGTGCATCTTTTATACTGTTGCAGTTTAGCGCTTGTCAAACCAAGGAAGCGCGTTGAACACTCTGAAGCACTCTGAACCAATCGCAGAGCGGAACATTCGCTGAGCCAATGAAACGCTTCGATACACTGAAGCGATTGACACTCAGAGCGAAGCGGCGGGGGGAGGGACCGACACTTTGGTCACGTGAGCAGCTGCTGCGAGACAGTTTCAGAAAGAACGAGACGTGCTCCGGAGCTCCGTCTCATTTGACCATCACTAGTTATTGTGACTGCACTGCTCCGTACATTTCAGGCGACCCCGTTTGAATTCTAGGCCACCCCACGTGGGGTCGCAACCTGAAGTTTGAAAAACGCTGCTCTACAGGTTGACCCCCCAAAACCTCCTAACTGTAGCTGAAAGTTTGATCCCAGTCCTGTCCGCTGTTGTTATGTCCTTGAGCAAGACACTCCACCCTCACCAGTATGTGTGTGAGTGCGTGAGCGAGGGAGGGAAAAGGAAAACATCTAATATCGAACATTTGACCAAAAAATATAACAAAATGTATTATGCTCACAAAAAGTACCATAGAAATGACAGAGAATTCTCATACAGCTCTGGAAAAAAAATAAGAGACCACTGTAAAATGATCTGTTTTTCTGATTTTACTACTTATAGGTATGTGTTTGGGCAAAATGAACATTTTTGTTTCAGTCTATAAACTACTGACAACATTTCCCCCAAATTCCAAATAAAAATATTATCGTTTAGAGCATTTACTTGCAGAAAATGACAAATGGTCAAAATAACAAATAAGATACATGTTTTCAGACCTCAAACAATGCAAAGAAACAAGATCAAATTCATTTTAAAACGACATAATACTAATGTTTACACTTAAGAAGAGTTCAGAAATCAATATTTGGTGCAATAACCCTTATTTTTAATCACAGCTTTCATGCGTCTTGGCATGCTCTCCACAAGTCTTTCACTTTGTTCTTGGGTGACTTTATTCCACTCCTGGTGCAAGAACTGAAGTAGCTCAGCTTTGTGTTTGTGTTGGAATTCAACAGACGCTGGAATGGAATGGCTGTAATACATGTAGAGATGCTGATTTCAGAAAAATTTTTTAGTGGTCTCTTATTTTTTTTTCCAGAGCTGTATAACTGGTACACACTGCCCTCTGGTGGTGGGACCAGAGAAGTACAGACAGACTCAGATCATCAACTGGGATTTATTTGATTCTTTGATTCTTCTTGTCCATGTTTAGGATTTGGAACTGTTTCTAAATTAATAAGTCATTAATAAGTCATTATGTATCCAGGAGCAGTAGTAGTCTCTGCAGTATTCGTTACTGAATGCCCGTAGCAGTAGTAGTAGTAGTAGTAGTAGTAGTAGTATTAATTGTACTTGTATGTGTTTCAGGAGCTGTACTCTCAGTCGTACGACGCAGTAGTAGTAGTAGTAGTTGTAGTAGTATTAATTGTACTTGTATGTGTTTCAGGAGCTGTACTCTCAGTCGTACGATGCAGTGGGGGTCATGTTCGCGTCCATCCCGGGCTTCGCAGACTTTTACTCTCAGACGGAGATGAATAACCAGGGTGTGGAGTGTCTACGTCTGCTCAACGAGATCATCGCGGACTTTGACGAGGTGAGGGCCACTTTCACATCTACTGACCCTGTGTCTCACAGGCGTCTGCTGACCCTGTGTCAGATGTGAGCTCACAGGAGTCTGCAGAGAGTGTTCAAAATACAAAAACACAGAGACAGAGCCTTCTCCATTGCTGCCCCCACCCTCTGGAACTCACTCCCACAACCTATCCGTGACTGCTCTGACCTCCCCACCTTCAAAAAACTGCTCAAGACTCACCTTTTTAAAACTGCTTTTAATGTTTCTTAATGTTTAATGTTTTTCTGATTGTTTATTGTTTTGTTACTTGTTTTATTACTGATTTTACCTCTTGTACAGCGTCTTTGAGTGTCTTGAAAAGCGCTTTATAAATAAAATGTATTATTATTAAAAATGACCTTATACAATATATACTACACTACACTACACTATACTATTATACTATACTACTAAAACTACCTTATATAATATAATATACTATACTATAGTATACTATACTATACTACTAAAACTACCTTATATAATATACTATACTACTAAAATTACCTACAATATACTATACTATACTAATACTATACTATACTACACTTTACTATACTACTAAAATGGCCTTATACAATACAATATACTATACTAATACTATATTATACTATACTATACTACACTACATTATACTATACTACTAAAATGGCCTTATATGCTATACTATACTACACCAGTGTTTCCCAACCAGGGGTAAAAGTACCCCTAGGGGTACTCGAGCACACTGCAGGGGGTACTCAGGGGGAGGTTTTTTGGAATTTTTCAATTCTAATTTGAGTAAATTTGAGTTAAAGAAAAGAGAGAAAATGCCTGAGAATTAAAATTTCAAATTAAGGAGATGAAATAAAAATGATTTTCATTTAATAATGTGTCACGCTCTATTTTTGGAGAATTATCAACACGTATGCGTGAGGGGGCACTCGAGGTATGACAGAAAGGCTCAGGGGGTACACAAAAAAGGTTGGGAAACACTGTACTACACTGCACTACACTACACTATACTACTAAAATGGCCTTATATACTATACAATACTACACTATACTATACTACTAAAATGGCCTTCTATACTATACTATACTATACTATACTATACTATACTATACTATACTATACTATACTACTAAAACTACCTTATATAATATACTATGAGTAATGTATAGCTCATCCAGTCTTTACTCTTTGCTCTTTACTCTGGTTCTGTCCTAGGCCCCTCCTCTTCATTACTTATCTTCCACCCCAGCAATATTTTCTGTAAATGTAACATTCATTTTCATTGCTCCACAGTCCCACACTCCTCTTCTCCAACTGTCTAACAGAAATCAAACATTGATACACATCCAACTTCCTAAAACTTTATCCCCAGTCTGAGCTTTACATGAGGCATGGCCTGTCCCTATACTGAGGATGACACAAACTTGGATGTGTCTTCTATCTGCAGGTTAAAGCTTTGGAAACACAGGCTCATTTGTTACTGTGGTACCTTTTGAAAACTGTAAGAGCACACGATACATACAGCATGAATCATGAGCATTGAAAAGGTCCACTCCCGATGACTGAAGCAGTCCACTAATTCCGCCCTCCTGTGCTCCTGCAGCTGCTGGGAGAGGAGCGCTTCCAGGACATCGAGAAGATCAAGACCATCGGCAGCACCTACATGGCAGTGTCCGGCCTGTCCCCCGAGAAGCAGGTGAGGGACATCCTGCTGTCTTATATGTGTTTAAGTAATCCTGCAGAATGCCCACGGCAGAGGCTGGAATGTCCCCAGGGGCTCTGCTAAGCCTGTTGTTTAGACCAGTGATTGTTAACGTTAGATCCAGGGCCCAAAGTGGAGCGGCAAACACCCACCTAAGGGCTAGAAGAATACAGCTCTGGAAAAAAATAAGAGACCACTGCATTTGTTTCTGAAATCTGCATCTCTACATGTATTACAGCCATTCCATTCCAGCGTCTGTTGAATTCCAACACAAACACAAAGCTGAGCTAGCAGCAGGAGTGGAATAAAGTCACCCAAGAACAACGTGAAAGACTTGTGGAGAGCATGCCAAGACGCATGGAAGCTGTGATTAAAAATAAGGGTTATTGCACCAAATATTGATTTCTGAACTCTTCTTAAGTGTAAATATTAGTATTATGTTTTAAAATGAATTTGATCTTGTTTCTTTGCAATGTTTGAGGTCTGAAAACATGGATCTTTTTTGTTATTTTGACCATTTCTGCAAATAAATGCTCTAAACGATAATATTTTTATTTGGAATTTGTAGAAAATGTTGTCAGTAGTTTATAGACTCAAACAAAAATGTTCCTTTTGCCCAAACACATACCTATAAGTAGTAAAATCAGAAAAACTGATCATTTTGCAGTGGTCTCTTACTTTTTTTTCAGAGCTGTATAATACATTTAATATGGCCCCAAGTTAGTTTTTACTGAAAAAGTCAGGTCCCACGATCAAAAAGGTTAAAGATCCCATGACATGGTACTTCTTGATGCTTTTATATGGCTCCTTAATGGTTCCCTAATACTGTAAATGAATCCTTCTTCAAAATCAACACTCAGTGCATGAGAAACAGAGATAAGATGAGAAAGAGTAATTTTTCTTTCTCTGAACAGTCCATAATGGGCGTTGTTGCTTGAATGCAAATGAGGAGGACAGAGATGGCCAATAGTAGAGGGTGGGGGCGTGGCCAAACTCTCCGCTCTCAGCTCTCAGCTGTCCGCTCTGATCCATTTCCGCGTTTTTGCGTGGAGATGAGATGAGAAGCGTTCCATTGAAAAATAAACACATTTCCACAGAAAATCAAATTAAACCACTGCTGTTCAAAGGTCCAGAGGCTCAGATAAAGGACTTCCGAGCCTAGAAACACTCGGACGTGCCTCCAGGCAAATAAAAAAACGCATTTCGCATTGCCTAGCGCATTAACAGTCCAAACTCTCTGGGCGTGATTTACAGAGACGCTGAGTACAGACAGAAGGGGGTGGAACTGCATTTTTCGAGCTGACGTCAATAAGGTGCCTTGTTGAGAATTGCCCGTTTGAGCTGTGTTTTTTTCTAATGCAGAAAAGGATCGCAAATGCTCAGTTTAGACATTTCGCAACTTTTAGCCATGGGGGGGGGGGGCTAAACAGGGTAGGGGAGCTCACATTAACGTTCAAAAACCTCAGAAAGTGAAAATTTCATGCCATGGGACCTTTAAGAACCCAGAGTTTAGACCTCTACATGAAAAGTCCCTGGCTGACGTGTGGTTGTGTTGTGCTTCTCACAGCAGTGTGAGGATAAGTGGGGACACCTGTGCGCTCTGGCAGACTTCGCCATCGCGCTGAACGAGAGCATCCAGGAGATCAACAAACACTCCTTCAACAACTTTGAGCTGAGGATCGGTGAGACACACACACACACACACACACACTTAATGATGATGTGTCAATAATTGTACAATTCTGATGTTATTTTTCACAATAACTGAAACACCATAAAGTGGCCGTGTGACATCCCTTCATAGGACCAAGTGGAGCTTGCCTATAGTCTTAAAGGAGAATTAACGTTTTTTACAATCTGAGCCTTATTTCGGTAATAAAACAAGTTGTTTTACTCACCCATAGCACTTTGGTGTCATATAGAGAACTTCCAGAGATGTTTTAGATTAGCAATTAGCGTTCTCGGGGCATAGAGCATGTAATATATGCCCCGAGTGGTCTCCAAATAACACAAACTTTAGCACTTTTCAAATCATAGAAGCTCGATGTCTTAGTCTACGCCTTTGTTTGAGTCAAAAGTGGCCATACTGAAGTCGTTTTTTAGAAAGTAAATTGAAGCCCGCCCACACAGAAAGCTGATTGGCTAGTTTTGCTGAGCGTAATCTATCAATCTATCTATCTATCTATCTCTCTCTCTCTCTCTCTCTCTCTCTCTCTCTCTATCTATCTATCTCTCTATCTATCTCTCTATCTCTCTATCTATCTATCTATCTCTCTATCTATCTATATCTTGCGTGCACGCTACAGTCCAAAACAAAAAAAAACCCTCACATTGTCTAAAATCCGGGATATTTTATCTGACTTGCGGGCATCAGGGAGCCACTATAATTATCCAGGAGACTCCCGGAACTTCTGGGAGACTTGGGATGTCTGCTCTATGCCCCGAGAACGCTAATCGCTAATCTAAAACATCTCCGGAAGTGCTCCATATGACACCAAAGTGCTATGGGTGAGTAAAACAACTTGTTTTATTAGTGAAATAAGGCTCAGATTGTAAAAAAAACGTTAATTGTCCTTTAACATTTTCACTGAGCCAAATTAAATGAAAATAAAATCACACAAAACTGAAAACAAACATGCTTGTGGAGGTACATGTATCCAAAATGAATTGTTTTTCATAGGCAAGACTGCAGAAAATCAATAAGGGATTTGCAAACTTTATTAACCCTAGAACACTTTCGCTATAAAAAGTAACACCATCAATTTTATTATATACTCAACAAAAAGTACTTGTCATGAAAAATAGATCAAAATATGACAACACATGATAAATTAGAGTGGTTTTCTTTTATTTTCAACTGTGGTATGTGTAACTGAGGCTACCTTTATACAGCGACGATCAAAACAGAAGGCGCAAAAGTGGCGTCTCGTCTTCAATTTTTTATCCGCGTTTAGACGAGCGTTCTCAACAGGTTTATACGAAGACGCAAAAGTGGGCAATTGAATATTCATGCCAGGCCGCTAGGTGGCACTGTGATAGAGCGGCCTGGCATGTCGGCGAGCATGCGCAAAATTGTCATTTTCTGTTTCTTGTGCGAAATAACAATGATGGCGGTTGCTAAGAAGAACTTTGTTTGGACCGACTCTTGTATGTTGACTAGAGCTGCTAGCGTAGTTTGAACATCCGTGGTATCAAGGTAGTCAGACATGTTATTGTTATTGTTTTTACCAGCTTGGCGCATCCAGTGTGACGTCAGGTGTATGCGACGTGAACATGTTTTGCGCTTCTTGCCGTTTAGACAGAGACACGACCCGGGCCGTCTTCAGAACTCCACACTCTGGAAGGAGTCTTCAGATTTTTGCGGTTTCAGAGCCCGATGGCGCCGCTGCCGTGTAAACGAAAGACACTTCCGGTCGTTTTCAGTCGCAATCGTCCTTGTCTAAACGGCCCCTGAATGGGAAAAAAACATAGGAAAACCCTAAAAACATGCTTCAAAATTAGGAATTTGAGAACAAAAAATTCCTAAAACAAAAATAATAATGATACTGGAAACTTGTTCTTTGGTCCACCCATTCCTGGGACATGTGAGACTTCCCTGGTGAAGCACAGACTCCTCGACACACGAACAGTTGCAAGAGAGAGGAACAAAAAATTGTATTTTTTCAGTGGATAAAAATGACCAGTTGACTAAAATGTTGTTTTCACCATAAGAATTCCCTTTGTGATATTTATTCATAACCACTGCACTAAATAAGGATAGATACACATTCCAGGACCACTCTTACTTACCTATTCCTTACATCCTCTTACATTAAATTCATAACATTCTTACATTCCTCTTTCACTATTGGCGGGTGAAAATCAGCCGAAAGCCTGTAGGAAAAAGTGGGCTTTGGGGCAGGGAAACACCTACACCTTCAAAGACGTCAAAAACAACGGTGACGCTCCCCAGGAAAAATGCAATATATTGAAAATCATGTATATACTTTTACTTTTGGCGATAGTGCTCTAGGGTTAAACTTATTAAACTTTATTTTTATTTAAAGATCCCATGACATGGTACTTCTTGATGCTTTTATATGGCTCCTTAATGGTTCCCTAATACTGTAAATGAATCCTTCTTCAAAATCAACACTCAGTGCATGAGAAACAGAGATAAGATGAGAAAGAGTCATAAATATCTCTCTCAAACACTTTATTCTGGGCGTTGTTGCTTGAATGCAAATGAGGAGAAAAGAGCTGGCCTATAGTAGAGGGTATAGTAGAGAGAGAAAGCTCACCCATTACAATCTGTCTCACGGTGCACTGCAGTGGATAGAATCCTATCTTAAAGGCCGTGTCCAGTGTGTACGTGTAAACTCAAAGCTGTCAACATCTAAGGCCAATGATATGGGTGTCCCGCAAGGCTCTGTCCTTGGGCCATTGCTTTTTACAATTTATATAAATGATCTCCATTCAGTTTGTGGTGATGTGGATATACAAATGTATGCGGACGATACCGTCGTTTATGTACATGGGAGTGAAGCGACCAGTGTGGCAAAAAAACTAACTGATGTCATGGAAAACATCTCACGCTGGCTACAATCTGCTTCTCTCACTTTGAACACAAACAAAACGGTGGCAATGTATTTTACTAAGACACAAAAACAAAAGTCTTCCTTTCCATGTATATACATAAATAAGAGCCAACTCAAAACAGTAGAGGAATTCAAATATTTAGGAGTTGTTCTGGATCCAATTTTTAGTTTTAAAAAGCATGTTAAAAAAGTTTCTAATACTTTAAAATATAGTCTGTCTGTGTTTAGACACACTCGAAACAAATTTAACAATAATGCTGCAAAGGTTTATCTGGATGCAATGATTACCTCACATATTAATTATTGTATAACTTGTTGGTCTCAAGCATGTGAGACAACAACAAAACCCTTAAAGTCCTTATATAATCAGGCTGTTAAGATACTGGACAAAAAGCCACTGCGATATCATCATTGTCCAATATTTGCACAACATAAAATGCTAAACTTTGACAATTTAATCACCTATTCAAATGTGCGATTAGTCTTTAAAATCTTAAATAACACAGCGCCTCCTCCATTGAAAAAATTTGTACAGCTCTGCTCTGAACAAACAACCAGGACCTCCAGGTCCACAAGTCACAATGACTGCAGAGTACCTAAACGGAGCTCGGCCTTTGCACAGACAGCTTTTTCTTTCAAAGCCATCAAAGAATGGAATAAATTGCCACAAAGTTTGAAACTTTCCTCTGACATGAAAAACTTTTCATTTAACGTTAAGAAATTATTATTAGAGAATCAGCAGTGTCAGCATTAAGAATGATAACTGGTATGTTATAATCTGAGTGAGATTTTATTGTAATATTTTATTGTGTAATAATTGGTAATTTGTAGTGTGTGAGTGTGTATTGATTATATTGTTTACGTTTTATATTGTATTTCTCACCTGCTCAGGGACTACAGATGGAAACTAGCTTCAGCTATAATCTGCTGTAAAGCATCTCTAATGTTTTTGCACATTGTCCCTGTCAAATAAACTAATAAAGAAAGAAAGGTGGGGGCGTGGCCAAACTCTCCGCTGTCAGCTCTCAGCTGATCCATTTCCGTGTTTTTGCACGGGGGGAGAGATTTGAAGCATTCCATTGAAAAATAAACACATTTCCACAGAAAATAAAATTAAACCACTGCTGTTCAAAGGTCCAGAGGCTCAGATAAAGGACTTCCGAGCCTAGAAACACTCGGACGTGCCTCCAGGCAAATAAAAAAACGCATTTCGCATTGCCTCGCGCATTCGCAGTCCAAACTCTCTGGGCGTGATTTACAGAGACGCTGAGTACAGACAGACGGGGGTGGAACTGCATTTGCATTTCTTTTTTCGATCTGACGTCAATAAGGTGCCTTGTTCAAAATCGCCTGTTTGAGCTCCGATTTTTTGTAACGCAGAAAAGGATCGCAAATGCTCAGTTTAGACATTTCGCAACTTTTAACCATGGGGGGGGGGGCCTAAACAGGGTAGGGGAGCTCACATTAACGTTCAAAAACCTCAGAAAGTGAAAATTTCATGCCATGGGACCTTTAACATTATTTTTGTATTTAGTTTGGACAGTGTCTCAGAAAAATGGATGGGTATACTCCGAGAACCTCATGGTGGGGTCACTGTTGAGCTTCTTTGTGTAGAAATAATAAAGTCATATAATATTTCCTTCTAAATCTCCTGCTCCTCCCACAGGCATGGCTCACGGGTCAGTGGTCGCCGGCGTGATCGGAGCCAAGAAGCCCCAGTACGATATCTGGGGCAAAACGGTGAACCTGGCCAGCCGCATGGACAGCACCGGGGTCAGCGGCAAGATACAGGTCCCCGAGGAGACCTACCTGATCCTCAAGGAGCGCGGGTTCGCCTTCGAGTACCGCGGCGAGATCTACGTCAAGGGCATCAGCGAGCAGGAGGGCAAGATCCGCACGCACTTCCTCCTGGGCCGCGTCCAGCCCAACCCCCTCATCCTGCAGCCTCGCAAGATCACTGGCCAATACTCGCTGGCCGCCGTGGTCCTGGGGCTCGTGCAGTCGCTCAATCGGCAGAAGCAGAAGCAGATACTCAACGAAAACAACAACTCTGGGATCATGAAGGGACACCATTACAACCGCAGGACGTTGTTAGCGCCCGCGGGGTCGGATAGCACAAGCGGGCACCACGCCGAGTCCACCGACAAAACCGAGTTGTCGTGAGGAAAGGAGGAGAGCGACGGCGACTACACAAAAACACTTGAAGAGATGGCACAAAAACTGATCCGAAGCCAGGGATTTATGAGCAAAGCAATGTAGGGAAGAACGGGTGTTGCTAAAGCTAAAGCTAAAGGCTAACTTATTTAATGAGATGTAAAGGAGGGGATAATGGAGATTTGGGTTATGGTTTGTGGTGGTGTGTCCAGTGTCACGCTTGGTTTTGTCCAGTGATCTCAAATGTCTAAATGACATGAATACATATTATAAAGTTCCCATATTATGCTTGTTTGGCTTTTTAAACTCATTTGAGAGGCGTTAGCTTGTTTATTTTTTCATGATTTTAAACTTAATTTGTCATAAACTGTAAAGTTGATCGTGAACCCGGAGGTAATGCTGGTGCAGTGTCAGCATGCTAGTTGTTGTTAGTGTTCCTGTGATGCAAAACACGAGGTTGGGCAGCTATGTACGGAAGCCGACAGAGGCCATGTTCGTAATGATTATTTTCCACCTTAATAACGAGAAAATTAACTCTCGAGAAAGCGACACAATTAATTTGTGATCTTGAGAAAACAAAACTGTTGTTCCGTGATCTCGAGAAAGCAAAGAGTTATTCCGTGATCTTGAGAAAACAAAAAATTATTCCGTCTCAAAACATGAAACATTCTGGATGTTGTAGTTGTAACATATCGCCATTAGATGTCACTGTGGAGAGAGTTCCGAACTGTGTTTCAGCTCCGGCACGATCGCTTCAACTGCTTCGGTGTTTCATGAAGCCTCACTTTGCCCATCCCTAGTATCTCCGTCGGTAAAGACGAAGCCGGGCCAGTCTTCTGCGGAGGTGCCGCGGACTAATCTTGAAATTATCCCGAATTAAAAGACATAACGCAATCTCCCCCTGTGTCGACCCCTGATCAAAATATTGCCTTATCAGCTGATCGATTATTATTCCAGACATTCTAATGACCAAAAACATGTCTATCACAACGTGGAGGTAGACGTTTCAGTTGTTTTCTCGAGATCTCGAATTAATTATTTCGTTATCTCGGAATAACAAGGAAGAAAAAATATTGCTTATGAATTATTATCTGTCGACTTCCGTAGCTACGAATTCCTGCTTCTTCACTGTTTTTTTTTATCTCGCAGAGTTCAGAGGGGGCGTGATTGACAGGTTAATTAGCCAATCAGGGACATGCGTGGTCTGTCTGTATCAAAACAAACATGGCTGCTGTGTGAAGCACTAAACTGTTAATCTGAAAGTTGTCAAATGTGCTAAGAAACATCAAAAATGACCGCTGCAAATGGTTTCAAATGATCTGGATCTATTCATGTATTTAAAATTTTAAATTATGTGTAAGGAAAGAAGTAATTCAACACAGATTTAAGAGTTGCACTGATCCAGAGTTTCAATACTTTGGAGCAAACCCTTCAGCTCCGGCGTTTGTCTTCCTTTAATTATAACCTCCTGCTTCGACCGAAAGTCCAGTTTAGAAAACTGCTCGAGCTTTAATATGAAATCTTCCTCCATTTAAAAAGTCGGGCCAGACAAGAAGAAAAAAGTGAACGGATTATTAAACTTGACTTAACTCTAAATTGTATCTTGTGTCACTTATTTTAATCTGCTGCTCCAGGAGTTGCAGAAGAATCCCTGGGCTCACGAGTGCCTCTACCATGAGGCCAGGTAACTACGAGCCTCACCCGGCGCCTTTTCACCGCCGCTTTAACCCGGCGCCTTTTCACCGCCGCTTTAACCCGGCGCCTTTTCACCGCCGCTTTAACACGGCGCCTTTTCATCCCCGCTTTAACCCGGCGCCTTTTCACCGCCGCTTTAACACGGCGCCTTTTCACCGCCGCTTTAACCCGGCGCCTTTTCACCGCCGCTTTAACCCGGCGCCTTTTCACCGCCGCTTTAACCCGGCGCCTTTTCACCGCCGCTTTAACCCGGCGCCTTTTCACCTCTGCTTTAACCCGGCGCCTTTTCACCTCCGCTTTAACCCGGCGCCTTTTCACCGCCGCTTTAACCCGGCGCCTTTTCACCTCCGCTTTAACCCGTCGCCTTTTCACCGCCGCTTTAACCCGGCGCCTTTTCACCGCCGCTTTAACCCGGCGCCTTTTCACCTCCGCTTTAACCCGGCGCCTTTTCACCGCCGCTTTAACCCGGCGCCTTTTCACCCCCGCTTTAACCCGGCGCCTTTTCACCGCCGCTTTAGCGCAGAATCTGTCACTGCTGAGCTACAGCACAGTCAGTCCATGTGAGGCACCAACGGCTGGTGCCTCTCCGTACGCCAAAAGACCACTATTTGAATGGTTAAAGTGAAAATTCAGCGATTTTGAATTTTTTTAAAATTAAAATGGCAAAGTTAAATAGAAAATAACTTTATAGTACAAATCATTGGATAAATATAACCATTTCATTTATTATTTCATTTTACTTTTTTTTTTCTTCTCTGTGATGACCTCCAATGGCTGCACGTCACTGGTTGTTGTACAGTTGTAGGGTAGCCTGGCATATCTCACTTGTGATATGGTCAGGTGTTAACCAGACTAGTTGTAGGGAGTATTATCTGTTACATAAGGGTGAGTTGTTGTACAGTTGTAGGAGCCTGTGGGAGAAATCATCTTAATACAAAATTGGATCTTGACTGAACCGATCTACCAAAATATTCAATACCAGTGTCTCATTTCTGCATCCCTAACTGCAAATGACGCTGTAGGTGATGCGCCCCCTGCTGGAAACAGTGAGGACAGGAGGCCTTTTGGACAGATGTAGAAAGTTAAATTTAAACCACCAGCGAGTCCGTCGAGTTCACGATCATTTCAAATGGTTCATGACACAATCACAATCTTAAGTTGAAGCTGTGCATTATACTCTACAGAGAAATACACTTTTTACATCATCACAAGGGAAAAACTTTACACACAGGGCTTTTAAACGAGGCTAGCATCAGTAGCTGCAATCGCTGATGTTTTTGTTGTTTGGCAATGCTTTCCGGTGAAGGCAATTTGCGTAAAGAGTCTAGTGAAAGCGTTTGGACTTTAAAAACACAGAGGAGCACAAGAGTAGCCATTTCCAGCTCTCCAAAAAAGGTACGAAAAGTCTGCGAAGCAAAATATGGGATCTTTAAGGGTTTGTTGTAGCAGTTTTGGCTATGATTTTCTCCATTTCAGCAATTCTATTCTACAATTCTAGCACTAATACCGTGGGTTTGATCAATGTGACGACAACTTGAAATTCCTAGGGCAGTACACGATTGTGAAGAGCTCGCAGTGGGCCGATTCCTTCAGATGCCCTACCGCTCAGTCAGAAATACAGACCACTGGAGCAAAGAATAAAATAAAATGAAATTGAAACATTCCAACAGAACATTACCTCTGGCCCCACCCATTGCAATTGTTCGACCAATCAGGTGCCTCCAAACGGCGCCTCTCTATGAATGTTGCTTTCGAAACGGAGGATAAAGACTGTGCTGTTTCCTTTTTTTTACGCCCGCCCCCCCTCGGCCCCGATGTCTAATAATATTTATTTTGTATTTCTTTTCTATTTAAACTGACAATAAAGGGGTCTACTTTTCTTACATCCTGGTCATGTTGTTTTTCCAATTTCAATCTTCAAATACCTGATTTTAAATGTCTTTTTTTTTCAAAGGATGGACACAAAAATGACGAGTATACGCCCATGGAACTTACCTGGACCTGAGGATATAAGGACACATGGGAATAGAAAAGATAGTACAGTGGTACCTCGCCTTACGAAAGACCCAACAAACGAAAATTCCAAGTTGGTCTCTAGATACGAAAGAAAATTCAAGTTACGAAACGTGAAATCTCAAAAATTCAAATAATGCGCGCTCTGATGCACGCCCCGAAACGTAAATACACTTTATCAACACACACGGGGTTATGTTCCAGAAATAACCCGCAACAAGAGAAATCCGCGAAGTCGGACAACTTTATATTTTACAGTTATTCTACATGTTTTAAGGCTGTAAATGCCTCACCACACACATTATACACTTTTCTCAGACTGGAATTAACCTTTTCTCACATTTCTCTCTCATTTAAACACTCAAACTTTCATAGATTTTCAATAAAATGTATTAAATAGTGAAGCGTGGGGGGGAGACACGGCTCCGGAAGCCCTGCAAGGAGCACCGCGTCGCGCGAGGAGGAGCACCGCTAGTCCTGGTCTACACGACCGGCACCGGGTCTGCGAGCACGATAGAACCGCGGCGCCCGGATCGCGTCCTCTGGAGCCCAAGCCACAAACCAGCGGCATGTGGTAGTTTAATCCTGGTTTAGTCCAGGTCCAGTCCAGGTTTAGACCTGGTTTAGAAATGGTCTAGACCTGGTTTATTCCACGTTTAGTCCTGGCTCTACAGTCTCTTAGCCAATCAGGACGCAGAACACAAAGTTACACTATAAAAAAAACGTTAAGATAAGATAAGCCTTTATTGATCTCACACAGGAGAAATTTACTCGCCACAGAAGCTCCAGGACATTTGGACAAGAGGGAAAATGTGCATGCAGGCAGGGAGGGGATAAAGTAAGTAATAAATAATACAAATAGTAATACGTAATAATAATAATAATGAAAATAGTAATAGTGATAACAACAAACATCAACATGAAAAAGGAGGATATTGCACGTCTGGCCTATATGTTAGAATTATAGTTACACTATAAAACTTGGAACGAATCAGGCCTTTTCCATTAAAATAGCTACTCAACTTACGAAAAATTCACGTTACGAAACCACTTCTGGAACGAGTTAATTTCGTAAGGTGAGGTACCACTGTACTAATATTTCGTGTGGAAAAATCACATTTTTCTGTTTACGTTAAGACAATAGGATGTAATTTTCAACATTAACATTTTTTTTTTTTACTGTTGTATCGAAATGTACTCATTTTAGGCAAAAAGTAAACAAAATGAAAAAATAATTAAATTAAAAAGGGACAAGTGAAGACAAGATCCATGCTCTTTTTGATAATATACAATTTTAATGCATTTCTCAATCAAATACCAAACCACTAAGCAAACTCTGTCCAAGGTCAAATCGGACTATAAGCACATGTTGTAGAAAGTTTGAAGCAAGTCAACGCAATTTAATAATATACAAGATTTCATACATTTACTACCACATTTAGTCAAAGACGGGACTAAAATTGGTAGTAAAAAGTCACATTGTTGGGTAAAGTATCCACACATTGTACTGAATTTATGTGAAAGATAAAGGGTCAGTCATATTGAATTATATAATGAACTGTCCATATCCATGTATCCTGTGGTATTTCTGTGTACCAAAAACACTAAAAACAGCTAACAAGGTTGTTACCTTGTTTAAACAGTAAAATATGTGCGTTATATTTATGTACAATTGTCCAGTGTAAGATTGTAGATGTAAAAGGCCTCTTACTAGCCCAGGACAGCTGTAGCACCCGAAGGGTCAAACAAAAAAGGAAGAAAAGAAAATTTGAGCTCTTCACCTTTTTTTTAATTTATCCACACCATTTGCATGACAGACAATATCTCCCCATGACAGACAACAGGCAACAACAACAGTGGGGGGAAACAAAAAACACAAAACAAAAAACTTATATAGCCCAGCCTAAACCACTAAGCCCCACACACAGGTACCTTTACACATACAAAAACTACCAAATCTATTGCACTATTTACAGGTTCACATTTCACAAATATAATATATAGTAGAATACAAAATATTGCACATTGTTGGTGTATAATCAGTTTTTAAATCTTAGTTCATATATCAATAGTTGGTTAAAATAATTTCCTCAGATAAACCTCCCCTCCCAAAGCAGCACTTGGTAGAGTCCAGATCAGGATGATGGGGTGCACCTGAGCTGCATTGATAAGGGCGCGCCTCCAAATCAATGTCTCCACCAATCACCTCGAAGGCAAAGGAAAAAAAAGGAGTGAACAGTGAAAACTAACATGGCAACTTAATGACTCAACTGATTATATAACTGTGCATCAAGTCAAGTATACACTATATAAAGATAGAAACATGAAGGTATACACCTGATAAGTGAGGGCGTGGTCTACACTCCCTCACATCCAGAATATTGTACATTACCCCATATACAAAAAGAATGAGTCCATGTTTATGGAGACATGTCCTACATGAGAGGCGGGACATCTGGGTCATCCACAAACCCGGGGGACACACTGGGCTCTGACTGGACAGTCGTCCCCCTGGTGTCCAGAGGACCCTCTGCGCTGTGAAGACGCTGGACGATGTTGGTGAAATCCACCAGTCCGCTGGAATCTACCTCCAACCTCTCATGGGCTGGACCAGTCCTACAATACAACACAACTCAATGTGAAATTAAACTAAATATTCAAAATACAGTGTGTGGTTGGACTAAAGGGGAGCGTGAGGGGGAGGAGCGGGGTCTGGAGGACTAAAGGGGAGCGTGAGGGGGAGGAGCGGGGTCTGGAGGACTAAAGGAGAGCGTGAGGGGGAGGAGCGGGGTCTGGAGGACTAAAGGGGAGCGTGAGGGGGAGGAGCGGGGTCTGGAGGACTAAAGGGGAGCGTGAGGGGGAGGAGAGTGGGGGTCTGGAGGACTAAAGGGGAGTGTGAGGGGGAGGAGAGTGGAGTCTGGAGGACTAAAGGGGAGCGTGAGGGGGAGGAGAGTGGGAGTCTGGAGGACTAAAGGGGAGCGTGAGGGGGAGGAGAGTGGGGGTCTGGAGGACTAAAGGGGAGTGTGAGGGGGAGGAGAGTGGAGTCTGGAGGACTAAAGGGGAGCGTGAGGGGGAGGAGAGTGGGAGTCTGGAGGACTAAAGGGGAGCGTGAGGGGGAGGAGAGTGGGGGTCTGGAGGACTAAAGGGGAGCGTGAGGGGGAAGAGCGGGGGGGTCTGGAGGACTAAAGGGAAGCGTGAGGGGGAGGAGAGTGGGGGTCTGGAGGACTAAAGGGGAGAGTGAGGGGGAGGAGAGTGGGGGTCTGGAGGACTAAAGGGGAGCGTGAGGGGGAAGAGCGGGGGGGTCTGGAGGACTAAAGGGAAGCGTGAGGGGGAGGAGAGTGGGGGTCTGGAGGACTAAAGGGGAGAGTGAGGGGGAGGAGAGTGGGGGTCTGGAGGACTAAAGGGGAGTGTGAGGGGGGAGGAGAGTGGGGGTCTGGAGGACTAAAGGGGAGCGTGAGGGGGAGGAGAGTGGGGGTCTGGAGGACTAAAGGGGAGCGTGAGGGGGGAAAGGGGCAGGGTCTGTAGGACTAAAGGGGAGCATGAGGGGGAGGAGTGGGGGGGTCTGGAGGACTAAAGGGGAGCGTGAGGGGGGAGAAGGGGCGGGGTCTGTAGGACTAACAGCTATTTGCACTTCAAACTCGCCCCTGCAGCTGGAGGCAGTGCACACTCAGTTTTTGACTGTTTTTGACCATAAAGATGCAAATTGCCTTGGTTTGTACGAAAAATGTTAAAAATGATGAGGAACATTAGACAAACACTACAGGAACACTATATACACAGCTTAGAATCACAAAAGTGGATTTAGTGTTTGTCGTCATATATTTTGACTCACCTGCTGCTGTGGTCCGTCTGTTGTTTGGGCACGAAAGGCTTCTTCTTCTTCTTCACTTGGATTTCCCCTTCAGCCTGAAACAGACATTCTTAATCACAAAAACATACAAAAACAACAAATTGTTTATGTTATAATTTGTTGTTTTGGTTCTCAACACAATTATTTAATCAGAAAGCAGAATGAGCATACATAACATAATCTCATTTATGTTGCCAGTTTCAAAGCTGAGTTGGGTTAAACTTAAAATGCCTCTTTCGGATCTGAATGGACGCTCCCTAAACCCCAGCTCCTGCAGCTAAACCTGAAACAGTGCTAGTGTAGCCTCTGCAGCTCAGGGAGGGAATTCTAGAGGTTCTGAAAAAAAACTGTGTTCTTGGCCCTCGTAGATGTAATTTTTGTCAAAACTCAGCACTACTTTCCTAAATTTCCCAAACTTAATCCGGTATTATATCTCTCATTATAAAAACAGTAGAACCTTCAGTCATATGCACTGTGGAGTACAGACGGTGGGGCAGTTACCCGGGGCATGGTGAGGACGAGGTGCCCTGTGCTCTGGGACCTCTGGGCTGTGGAGGCATCAGGTTTTACTTCAGCGGGGAGCACCATCTGGAACACCTGCAACCACCAAAACCCATCATCTATGACAGACAGAGGCGGGTAGAGTCGCCAAAATCTGTACCCAAGTAAGAGTAACCTTACTGCAAAATAACATTACTCAAGAAGAAGAACAAAGTAGTGGTCCAAGAGTAATTAGCCACATTTTTATCGAGCGTTTCCACCTTTACGGCACTCAAATGAACCACTCCGTTCATGAACCGTTCATACACCAGTGGGTGCAGACACTAGGGCGTGGTGGGTTACGTGTCTTACAACCTTTTTTTTTAGAATTTAAATGTATTTTATGAAATTAATTTGAATGTAATGTGAAGGACAAAACATTAATAATAATAATAATAATAATAATAATAATAATAATAATAATAATAATAATAATAATAATAATAATAATAATAATGCACAAAAATCTGGTATTTTCCAAAGACAGACAGAAATGACTTACTCACAGTGGGAAGAGGAAACACAACTTTTAGAAATGGTTCAGTCCTGGTTTAGTCCTGGTTCAGTCCTGGTTTAGTCCTGGTTTAGTCCTGGTTTATTCCTGGTTCAGTCCTGGTTCAAGCCTGGTTTAGACCTGGTTCAGTCCTGGTTTATTCCTGGTTCAGTCCTGGTTCAGTCCTGGTTTAGTCCTGGTTCAGTCCTGGTTTAGTCCTTGTTCAGTCCTGGTTTAGAACTGGTTCAGTCCTGGTTCAGTCCTGGTTTAGTCCTGGTTCAGTCCTGGTTTAGTCCTTGTTCAGTCCTGGTTTAGTCCTGGTTCAGTCCTGGTTCGTTCCTGGACTGGTCCTGGTTTAGTCCTGGCTTAGCCCTGGTTCAGTCCTGGTTTAGTCCTGGCTTAGCCCTGGTTCAGTCCTGGTTTAGTCCTGGTTTAGTCCTGGTTCAGTCCTGGTTTAGCCCTGGTTCAGTTCTGGTTTAGTCCTGGTTCAGTCCTGGTTTAGTCCTGGTCTAGTCCTGGTTTAGACCTGGTTCAGTCCTGGTTTAGTCCTGGTTCAATCCTGGTTCAGTCCTGGTCTAGTCCTGGTTTAGACCTGGTTCAATCCTGGTTCAGTCCTGGTTCAGTCCCGGTTTAGTCCTGGTTCAATCCTGGTTCAGTCCTGGTTCAGTCCTGGTTTAGACCTGGTTCAGTCCTGGTTTAGTCCTGGTTCAATCCTGGTTCAGTCCTGGTCTAGTCCTGGTTTAGACCTGGTTCAGTCCTGGTTTAGTCCTGGTTCAATCCTGGTTCAATCCTGGTTCAGTCCTGGTTCAGTCCTGGTCTAGTCCTGGTTTAGTCCTGGATATGTCACACTCTGGAACTTTTCCCATGTGCACTTGTACGTCAACAGCAGAAAATGACACAGTGCAGCTCTTGAGACGCTCACCTTCCCTTTGAGCAGGACCCGGACGTAGCTGGGCTGTATGTCCACGTCAATCAGAGAGGTGTCCAAGTGTCTGACGGAGCAAATATACATGACGTCAAATGAAACAACTGATTTTAGAGAAATTTATACACTGACCGTAGTTTGAAAATGCGTCTGAAAATAGTATAATTTGTCTTTTAACTGTTAAAGATGCATCTGGTGCTTTTCTTCATGGAGATGTTATTGCTTCATCTGGAATGTTCCACAGTATTGTATTAAACCTTTGTTCATGGAGACCAAACCAGACCAAATTACAGGTCAGATCTGTGGAGAGGCGACCCCCGCTCACAGTCAGAACGCCTGGTTTTCTGGGTATTTTTGAGCTCTAAAACCACCTGTAATTGAATAAATGTAAAGTAGAGCTGTTTAATGTCATACTGTGGAACATTCCAGGCATAGCAACGACATCTCCATAGAAACCAGCAGGTGTCGGAGCCCCAGGCAAAAAGTTACACAGGGTACGCATGTTTTCTGTTCAGTTATTTCACTCAAAATTACACAAATTCTAAATAGCTTAAATGGCAAATTCACTTGAAATAAAAATTCTGACGATTTATTTATAAGAGTTCACGTGCTTATCGCGTTTGTGTGAGTGAATCATATCAGCTTTTTGTCAGTGTAATTAAAACAATAATTTCACTTCACACTCATTCTGCTGACAGAGAAGTTTTTTTTTGTTTTTTTTGCCCAGCAGCTACAAGGATATCAACCATAAATGAGGACAAATATCTTAATTCTGAGAGTTAAATGTTCCTGTATTACACTGTTTTCTCATCTATGTTCTAATGTTGTTTCCTCATCACAAACAGACCTGGAGTTGTGTTTTTTTGTTTCATTCACACATGTTTAACACACAAACTCTGCATATTTAGGCTGAGTTTAGATCATTTGGATGATTTCAGCCCTGGAATCTCCACTGAACAAAGGTTAAAGTTGAAAACTACCACTTCACGATGTCACAAGTTGGAACACAGCATTTTGAGCTTTGGAGATGTAGACAGAGGAATAATAAAGAGTTACTCAAACATGTGTGAATGAACCAAAGCACAACTCCAGGTATGTTTTTGGGGAGGTAACAGCATTAGAAATGGTTTAAAGCTCACAAAAGTCCATTTTGTGTAAGCCAAATTCTACTGCTCCTCCCTCCATCCATTTTCTTCCGTTTTATATGAATAACAATATTTATGTAAACAAAACCTTTAGTCAGTTTTGGCAGTGATGGAAGAAGTACTTAACTGGTATTTATGTTTAAAACAACAGACACAGGAGCAAAGTAATAAAGTAAAATAAAAAATAAAAATGGAATTAAAAGGAAAAGGTATCCACTGTAAAATGTACTGAAGTAATGCAGCACAGTACTAATTTCGTTCCCCTGCTCACCTGTAAACAGCCAGATCCAGAACAAAGGTGTTGTTCTCCTCGTTTTCAGTCAGACAGAAGTCCAGCCTGAGGCACAAAGAAGAGAGTGAGCGGAGAGGTGGAGGAGAGGGGGATCACGGGGTGGAGGAGAGAACAGGAGGACACTGGGCTTGCAGGGACTAGAGGAGAGCTCGGTTGTCTACAGGACTAACTAGGACTAAACAAGGACTAAAGCCAGCCTAAACCTGGTCTACACTGGGCCTATACCAGAACTAAACACAGATAAAACCATGGAACTAGACCAGGTCTATACCAAGACTAAAGCAGTTCTAAACCATGGTTAAATGAAACTATAGATTGGATTAAACCACACAGGTCTAAACCGGGATTACTACAGATTTTAAAGAGGCGGTGTAACAGTTATTATTAAATGTAACATGTACAGCTCTGATAAGAGACCACTGCATTTTTTTCTGAAATCAGCATCTCTACATGTATTACAGCCATTCCATTCCAGCGTCTGTTGAATTCAAACACAAACACAAAGCTGAGCTACTTCAGGAGTGGAATAAAGTCACCCAAGAACAATGTGAAAGACTTGTGGAGAGCATGCCAAGACACATGAAAGCTGTGATTAAAAATAAGGGTTATTGCACCAAATATTGATTTCTGAACTCTTCTTAAGCGTAAACATTAGTATTATGTTGTTTTAAAATGAATTTGATCTTGTTTCTTTGCATTGTTTGTGGTCTGAAAACTGATTTTCTACTAAAATATTTTAATTATATTTTAATTTTCTATTAAAATATTGGTAATTTTCTGTGGCTCTTTTCTGCACAGTTTAGCATAGCAGCGTCTCCGGCGCCTCTGTGCGTGGCCCCTCCCACCAGAGCAGCACAAATGAAGACTCGCCTCTTTCCAAACGCTCTTAAAGGACCATCGTTTTGACTGTTGACGTCACACCCTCATCAGCAAAATGTCAAAAATGAGAAAAGTGGACGCCGAGTGCAGGATTTTCCCAGAAAAATTGACTAATTCCTGTTTGTTCATGGAGGTGAATGGGAAACCTGTACGCTTGTGTTGAAATTACATTTTTCTTCAAGTTTCAGGTTGTTCATAATCTTATAATATTTTGTAAAAGAAAGAGTTCATCAAATAAAAAAAAGACTTCTGTAATAGATTTGTGTTTCTCTGCACAAATATTTGGACTTATTGTTATTTTTGGGGTATATTTGCCATGAGTTTTCTGATCCGGCCCCTTTGGGATCAAAGTAGGTTGGATACGGCCCCCGGACCAAAATGAGTTTGACACCCCTGAACTAAACGAGATATATATATATATATATATATATATATATATATATATATATATATATATATATATATATATATATATATATATATATATATATATATATATATAATGCTGTATAATGTTTAGAGCAAATAAATGTTCTAAACGATAATATTTTTATTTGGAATTTGGGGGAAATGTTGTCAGTAGTTTATAGACTCAAACAAAAATATTCCTTTTGCCCAAACACATACCTATAAGTAGTAAAATCAGAAAAAGTGATCATTTTGCAGTGGTCTCTTATTTTTTCCAGACCTGTATTAGATCACCATGTTGCCTTTTATTGTTTTGAAAAGGCTAGATTTACCAAAAACAATGTAATTTAAAACAAGTCTCCCCTCCCTCTGCTCCCTACACTAAGTCACTCCCCCTTCAGAGCGCTACCACAACACAATCCCACTAAAGAACCCGCTAAAGAAACTAGTGCACATCGCATCAGGTTTGTCGAGTTTGAGTAAGGCCCAGGACAGATCAATAAAATTCCAAAGACCAGAAAGATCTAAACCAGGTCTATAACAGGACTATTCCAGGTCTAATCTAGGACTAAACCAGGTCTAAACCATATCTAAACCCGGTCTATAACAGGACTATAACAAGACTATTCCAGGTCTAATCTAGGACTAAACCAGGTCTAAACTAGATCTAAACCCGGTCTATAACAGGACTATTCCAGGTCTAATCTAAAACTAAACCAGGTCTAAACCACATCTAAACCCGGTCTATAACAGGACTATAACAGGACTATTCCAGGTTTAATCTAGGACTAAACCAGGTCTAAATTAGATCTAAATTCTCAGACATAATACCCCCTCTTTAAACTAGGATTAAGTATTCAAACAGACCATGAAGAGGAATAAACCAGGACTAAACCAAGACTAAACCAGGACTTGAGCAGGTCCTCACTTGGGCTCGTTGGCGTTGAGCACTCGTCCGTCTGCTGTGATCAGGGTCCGAGGAGGACGGGGCTTCTTCTGAGCGTCCCTAAAGCACATCAACACATAGTACAGTTTTCAGGTACGGAAATGTATAAGTTTAAGTAACACATAAAAAGGAACAGCGTTATGATTCGTTATGATTCGTTATGATTCGTGTGAAATGAATGAAAAGTGATGACAGATTTGGGCTCTTACGGGTCCTTGGCCCTGCGCCTCTCCTCCAGGTGTTTGTGAGTGGCCAGTCTGGACTCAGGAGTGAAGGAGCAGGGAGTCTGCCAGAAGTCCAACTCCGCCTGCTCCTCCTGCTCCGCCTGCTCCGCCTGCTCCGCCTCTGAGCGCGACTGCTGCTCCTGCTCAGCGCCACTAGAGGGAGACACACAGAAACAAATGCAGTGGTGCAAAAAACAAAGTAGAAGTAGTAAATTTAAGTATATATTTTAGGTATCTGTAATTCGCTTAAGTCGATTTTTAGACACTTTTGACTTTTACTTCACTACAGGTCTAATCTTGGACTAAACCAGGTCTAAACCACATCTAAACCTGGTCTATAATAGGATTATAACAGGACTATTCCAGGTCTAATCTTGGACTAAACCAGGTCTAAACTAGATCTAAACCCGGTCTATAACAGGACTATTCCAGGTCTAATCTAGGAGTTTAGATTAGACCTAGACTTTAGTCTAATCTAGGACTAAACCACATCTAAACCCGGTCTATATCAGGACTATTTCAAATCTAATCTTGGACTAAACCAGGTCTAAACTACATCTAAATCTGGTCTATAACAGGACTATAACAGGACTATAACAGGATTATTCCAGGTCTAATTTAGGGATAAACAAGTCCTATAACAGGACTATTCTAGCTCTAATCTTGGACTAAACCAGGTCTTAACTACATCTAAACTTGGTCTATATCAGGACTATTCCAGGTCTAATCTTGGACTAAACCAGGCCTTAACTACATCTAAACCTGGTCTATAACAGGACTATAACAGGACTATTCCAGGTCTAATCTAGGACTAAACCAGGTCTAAACCCGGTCTATATCAGGACTATTTCAAATCTAATCTTGGACTAAACCAGGTCTAAACTACATCTAAATCTGGTCTATAACAGGACTATAACAGGACTATTCCAGGTCTAATTTAGGGATGAACAAGTCCTATAACAGGACTATTCTAGCTCTAATCTTGGACTAAACCAGGTCTTAACTACATCTAAACTTGGTCTATATCAGGACTATTCCAGGTCTAATCTTGGACTAAACCAGGCCTTAACTACATCTAAACCTGGTCTATAACAGGACTATAACAGGACTATTCCAGGTCTAATCTAGGACTAAACCAGGTCTAAACTAGATCTAAACCTGGTCTATAACAGGTCTATAACAGGACTATTCTTGGTCTAATCTAAGACTAAACCAGAGCTAAACCCAGTCTATAACAGGACTATAACAGAGCTATTGCAGGTCTAATCTAAGACTAAACCAGGTCTAAACTAGATCTAAACCCGGTCTATATCAGGACTATTCCAGGTCTAATCTAAGACTAAACCAGGTCTAAACTAGATCTAAACCTGGTCTATAACAGGACTATAGCAGGGCTATTGCAGGTCTAATCTAAGACTAAACCAGGTCTAAACTAAATCTAAACCCGGTCTATATCAGGACTATTCCAGGTCTAATTTAGGGCTAAACAAGTCCTATAACAGGACTATTCCAGGTCTAATCTAGGACTAAACCAGGTCTAAACTAGATCTAAACCCGGTCTATAATAGGACTATAACAGGAATATTCCAGGTCTAATCTAGGACTTTTTTTTCTTCTTTTTTTTTTTAAAGTTTTCTTTATTTTATTTTCTATAAAACCACACACTAACACACAATGGTGTTTATGTACAGTATACAAAAAGTACAGAGTATAAATGTCCACAATTACAACATTGTTATATTCTTTTTCAGGGGTCCACTACAAGTTCAAATGCTCTAAAATGGGTTTCCAAACCTTCTGAAATTTTTGAGGACTGCCCGACACCTCGTACCTAACTCTCTCAATATGTAGCACTCCCACTAATTCCCCACCTGAGCTGTAAGTCACTACTGTATTGACATCATGATCCATATTTTCCAAAGTGCTTGAGGCCAAAAAGAGCGGTTTCAGGATCAGGGTCTATAGTTACCTTTATCGCACTGGAATACCATTTAAATATTGAACACCAGAAACTTTGGGAGCTTTGGGCATAAGCAGAATTGATGTGCGAGCGTACTATTAATTGTTTTGCATCTGTCACAGAGAGGTGATGTTTGAGGAAAAAATTAATTAACTTTACTTTTGAATCTACTTCACTACATTTGAGAACATGTACCTGTACTTTCTACTCCGCTACATTTTCAACTGGACTTAAAAGTAAAAGTCTTTTTTATTATTCTCTGAGCCCTCCGTGGAGAAAAGGCGGAGGGGTTTCATTTTAACTCATTTGTAGTTACAGGTACTTAGGGAGATTTTTTTCATGTGATACTTTTACTTTGCTTTGGTATCAACTGAGTACTTCGTCTTCCGCTGCGCTCAAGTGATAAGGGATACATTTTGGCCTAGATTTAAACACCATTGTAGAAGCATCTTTAGATTTAAAAAAAAGAAAAGAAAAGAGGTGAATATAAATTCAGTTACTGCCTGTTACGCCTCTGACATGTAGGCCAGCAACCAAGTCTGTCCATCAAAACTCTGTCCTTTAAAACAGGACTATTATAGGTCTAATCTAGGACTAAACCACATCTAAACCCGGTCTATAACAGGACTATACCAGGTCTAATGTAAAACTAAACCAGGTCTAAACCAGGTCTAAACCAGGTCTAAACCCGGTCTATAACAGGACTATAACAGGGCTTTTGCAGGTTTAATCTTGGACTAAACCAGGTCTAAACCAGATCAAACCAGGTCTATAACAGGACAATTCCAGGTCTAATCTAGGACTAAACCAGGTCTAAACTAGATCTAAACCCGATCTATAACAGTACAATAACAGGACTATTCCAGAATCTAAAACTAAACCTAAACCAGGTCTAAACCAGGTCTAAACCCAGTCTATAAACCCAGGACTATAACAGGACTCTTCCAGGTCTAATCTAGGATTAAACCAGGTCTTAACAAGATCTAAACCCAGTCTATAACAGGACTATAACAGGACTATAACAGGG
The DNA here is from genome assembly GCA_036785185.1 of Paratrypauchen microcephalus. Lineage (NCBI taxonomy): Eukaryota > Metazoa > Chordata > Actinopteri > Gobiiformes > Gobiidae > Paratrypauchen > Paratrypauchen microcephalus. Next base: position 3,107,827 of record JAVJIX010000106.1, on the reverse strand, counting down.
CTATTGCAGGTCTAATCTTGGACTAAAACAGGTCTAAAGTAGATCTAAACCCAGTCTATAACAGGACTATTACAGGTCTAATTTAGGGCTAAACAAGTCCTATAACAGGACTATTCCACTTCTAATCTTGGACTAAACCAGGTCTAAACCACATCGAAACCCGATCTATAACAGGACTATAACAGAACTATTACAGGTCTAATCTAGGATTAAACCAGGTCTAAAGTAGATCTAATCCAGGTCTATAACAGGACTATAACAGGGCTATTGGAGGTCTAATTTAGGGCTAAAAGTGGACTACATCATTTCCACTATAGTTCTAAACAAGGAATGATCCAAAAGAGGAAAGAAAAGTGGATGAAATGAACTGTAAATGAGGCAAACGCACAAACAGAAAAACTCCAGGTGACACCAGAAGGAGCTGCAGCACAGTTTGAGAAACACGGGTGTAACAACGATACGTGCAAAACGATACATCTGATTCCTCCGAGTTCAACCTAAGATCACGCTGCGCCAGCGTTAGAGACGATATGTAGTACAATCGTGACTCAGACTCACTGTGCACTGCTGATGTCTGTGTACCAGCGTCCATCGAAGCCCGGTCTCGCACCCCTTTCCTTCTCTCCTTCGTCCTTCTCTCCTTCATCCTTCCTGCCCTCCTCCTCCTTCTCTCTCTCCCTCCTCCTCACATACTCTTCTTCCTGTTGGTGGACGAGGGCTCTGACCCGGTCCAGTCCCTGAGCCGCTCTGAGTCGCTCCGAGCGGCTGATCTCTGCACCGTCCAGAAACTGACAAACACAAAGACACAACACGTTTCTTAAAACTCCTGTATCACCAATGAATACAGCTATGGAAAAAAAATAAGAGACCACTATCACCATTATCATTTTTTCTGATTTTACTACTTATAGGTATGTGTTTGGGCGAAAGGAACATTTTTGTTTGAGTCTATAAACTACTGACAACATTTCCCCCAAATTCCAAATAAAAATATTATCGTTTAGAGCATTTATGTGCAGAAAATGACAAATGATCAAAATAACAAAAAAGATACATGTTTTCAGACCTCAAACAATGCAAAGAAACAAGATCAAATTCATTTTAAAACAACATAATACTAATGTTTACACTTAAGAAGAGTTCAGAAATCAATATTTGGTGCAATAACCCTTATTTTTAATCACAGTTTTCATGCGTCTTGGCATGCTCTCCACAAGTCTGTCACATTGTTCTTGGGTCCTAGTTTAGACCTGGTTTAGTCTTGGTTCAGACTGGGTTTAGTCCTAGTTTAGTCCTGGTTTAGTCCCTGTTTTAACCTGGTTTAGCCCTGGTTCAGTCCAAGTTTAGACCTGATTTAATCCTAGTTTAGTCCTGGTTTAGTCCTGGTTCAGATCTGGTTTAGTCCTAGTTTAAACATGATTTCGTCTTGGTTCAGACCAGGTTTAGTCCTAGTTTAGTTCTGGTTTAGTCCCCTTTTTAACCTGGTTTATTCTTGGTTCAGACCTGGTTTAGTCCTAGTTTAGACTTGCTTTAGTCTTGGTTCAGATCTTGGGTGTTCTTGGGTTATTCCACTCCTGGTGCAAGAACTGAAGTAGCTCAGCTTTGTGTTTGTGTTGGAATTCAACAGACGCTGGAATGGAATGGCTGTAATACATGTAGAGATGCTGATTTCAGAAAAAATATTATTTTATTATTTTATTTTTTTTCCAGGGCTGTATTTGGCTTAAAGCTCCTATATTACACAGTTTCAAGCCAAGTTATAATGTTTCCTCCTCAAAAACAGACCTGGAGTTGTGTTTGTTTCATTCACACATGTTTGAGTAACACTTTATTATTTGTCTGTCTACATCTCCAAAGCTCAAAATGCTCTGCTCCACAGTGTGATGTCATGAAGTGGTAGTATTCAAGTTCACAGCTCCTTTCCCCTTTAGTTCAGGATAAAAGATTCAAGTGAAGATGTATAGAGTTTAAGCCTAGAGTGCCCGAGCAAAAGTATTTACATGATTTTCAATATGTTCCATTTTTCTGAGTGTCATGGGTCTCTGGGGAGCTTCACCATTGTTTTTGACGTCTTTGAAGGTGTAGGTGTTTCCCTGCCCCAAAGCCCACTTTTTCCGACAGGCTTTCGGCTGATTTTCACCCGGCAACAGTGAAAGAGGAATGTAAGAATCTAAAGAATTTAATGTAAAGCCCTATTCGGACGGGATTAGTTTCACAGGGGGATGTAGAGTAATGTTGGTTTATCACAGGACCTCTGTAATATAAATGACCCCATCCACACAGGACAAGAAATGTCCGTAATATTTATTTGAGATGTTTACGCTCTGCCGTCACGTATTCGTCGCTGTGCACGTCACAGGATTTTGGTGGGGCAGGGCATAAAGCATCAGCTGAAGATAGAGAAGTCATGATTGTATGAAATATTAGCGAACTATGCAAATTATTGCCCATAATCAGGACTAATAGAGCATATATTACCTAAAACAAGCAGAAGTTTCGTGCCTCTGACGACTGATTTATATTTCCTGGGCTTTTTCATCGGTCGATGTGTGCGTTTGTTTGAGAGTACCGGTAGATCATTTTGCTTGCCGGCAAAACAAAGCGCTTCAAGCTCCTCCATGTTTGAAAATTGCTGTAAATTATTTCTTTAAACTGATGTGACGAAATATTACATACATCTTTACCGAGGGTCGCATTCGCACGGGATTAAGATTACCTATGGTAATTCCTCCAGACCGTTTTACAGAAGGTGAAACTCGCTGTACATTTCACAGACATACTCCGTTATGTTTACGGACATGGCGCGTACGGACAGGACTAAATTCCCTGGTAATTGCGTGAAGAGTCCCTCAGTCGTCCAGGTAGAATCCATGATAAAAGAAGAAATTCAATTTGTCAACTGGACAAAGTTTGTTTGGTCGAAAACGTTTCGCCGCTCATCCGAGAGGCTTTGTCAGCTCTAATTAGAATGCTGGTAAGACACTTGCTTATATCTTGCTGCAGGGAGGAGCTAGTTAGCTAGTTAGTTAGTTAGGAGGTAGTTAGCTAGTTAGCTCCTCCCTGCAGCAAGATACAGTATAAGCAAGTGCAGCATTCTAATTAGAGCTGACGAAGCCTCTCGGATGAGCGGCGAAACGTTTTCGACCAAACAAACTTTGTCCAGTTGACAAATTGAATTTCTTCTTTTATCCCTGGTAATTATTACTTCACCCCATGTCACCCCGGAATAGGTAAGTAAGAGTGGTCCTGGAATGTGTATCTATCCTTATTTAGTGCGGTGGTTATGAATAAATATCACAAAAGTGGTGATTTCAAAGGGAATTCTTATGGTGAAAACAATATTTTAGTCAACTGGTCATTTTTACCCACTGAAAAAATACTATTTTTTTATTCTTTGTATTTTTGTATCTCCTGCAACTGTTCGTGTGTCGAGGAGTCTGAGTTTCACCAGGGAAGTCTCACATGTCCCAGGAATGGGTGGACCAAAGAACAAGTTTCCAGTATCTTTTTTTTTTATTAATTTTTTGTTCTCAAATTCCTAATTTTGGAGCATGTTTTTAGGGTTTTCCTATGTTTTTTTTCCCATTTTGTTACACATACCACAGTTGAAAATAAAAGAAAACCACTCTAATTTATCATGTGTTGTCATATTTTGATCTCTTTTTCATGACAAGTACTTTTTGTTGGGTATATTATATCAGGTAAAAAATGTCCGGCAAAAGTGATGTGAGTGTTGTTACTTTTTACAGCGAAAGTGTTCTAGGGTTAAAAACATAGTGGAGCACTTCCTGTATGGATTTAACTAAACCAACTAAACTAAACTAAAACTAACTTTTTGCTTGCTCAGCTTCGACCAATCAGATTCAAATAATCGCCATGACGTTCTGAGTTTTCCAATGACTTTCAGTGATCCGAGAGCCGTTCCAGAATGATGTGTAGAACTGAGTTTAAAGGTTTAAAGGTTAACTTGAAGCTTCATGACATCACAAGGTGGAGCTTTGGAGATGTAGACAGACTAAAATTAAAGGGTTACTCAAACATGTGTGTGAATGAAACACAACTCCAGGTGTGGTTTTGAGGAGGTAAAAACATATCACAACAATCCAATTCGCATAGTATAGGAGCTTTAAGTTCAAAACCTGCTGTGGTGGTGTGCCGGGAGGACTGACCTGCAGCTGGGGCAGAGCGTTCACCACATACTCCCTGTAGCCCTGGAAGTCTGCGCAGGGGTTCCCCACCAGGAACAGCTCCCTCAGGTGGACGTTGTGCGTAAGCGACTGCACACTGCTCAGACGCCCCACGAAGTTCACGGTGAGGTCCAGCTTCTGCAGAGACTCACAGCCTGAAATCAAGTACAAATACGAAGAAGAAGAAGTGAACTTTATTGATCTCACACTGGAGAAATTGCTTCGGCTTGGTCAGGACCTAAGCTGGAGTACCTATGGTGCATGTTTTGGGTTGGTGGGGGAAACCGGAGTGCCCGGAGGAAACCCATCCAGACACGGGGAGAACATGCAAACTCCACACAGAAAGGCTCGGGCGACCCGGGGATCGAACCCAGACCATGCATGCAAACTCCACACAGAACACACACGGAAAGGTCTGGGTGACCCGGGGATCGAACCCGGAACCTTCTTGCTGTGAAGCAAGAGCGCTAACCACTCTGCTACCGTGCCGCCAAATACTAGAACAACTACTCGAATAAATACTAGAACAAATACTTGGAACAAATACTAGAACAAATACTCGAATAAATACTAGAACAAATACTTGAACAAATACTAGAACAAATACTCGAATAAATACTAGAACAAATACTAGTACAGAAAGGTCTATAACAGGACTATAACAGGGCTATTGCAGGTCTAATCTAAGACTAAACCAGGACTAAACCAGGTCTAAACCCAGTCTATAACAGGACTATAACAGGGCTATTGCAGGTCTAATATAGGACTAAACCAGGTCTAAACTAGATCTAAACCAGGTCTAAACTATATCTAAGCCCAGTCTATAACAGGACTATTCCAGGTCTAATCTAGGACTAAACCAGGTCTAAACCCAGTCTATAACAGGACTATAACAGGGCTATTGCAGGTCTAATCTAAGATTAAACCAGGTCTAAACTAGATCTAAACCAGGTCTATAGCAGGACTATTCCAGGTCTAATCTAGGACTAAACCAGGTCTAAACCACATTTAAACCTGGTCTATAACAGAACTATAACAGGACTATTCCTGGTCTAATCTAGGACTAAACCAGGTCTAAACTAGATCTAAACCCGGTCTATAACAGGACTATAACAGTACTATTCCAGGTCTAATTTAGGGCTAAACGTGGACTACATCATTTCCACTATAGTTCTAAACAAGGAATGATCCAAAAGAGGACAGAAAAGTGGATGAAATGAACTGTAAATGAGACAAACGCTCAAACAGAAAAACTCTGAGTGACACCAGAAGTGTTCCCTCACTGTCTCCAGGCCTGTCATAGCTGTTATATCAACTCATTTTCTTACAACTGCAAACAGAAGTATTTCTCTGTCATTATGGTTTAGTAAAAGTAGCTGAGGGGGTAAAAAGTCTGGAGACGCCTGGTGCATTATGTGAAAACACATATTTCTCCATCAGTTACATGCGGTGAAAACGCTCCTGACCCTCCAGGTTCTCGATGAGCTCGATGTTGTTGAGAGCCAGGTTCAGATACTCCAGCTTCTTCAGCTTCCCCACGTTCTCTGCAAACACAACACAACACACACTTTATCATCTCTGACTTATTATCAGGTGTGAGTTATGTTCTGACATTAAAGGGATAGAGCGTTTTTTTTATGTGAATCTGTATGGGTTCCCCTCTAACAGTGTCGTGCATTAACACTGGTTTACCGCTGACCACGTCGTCTGAGCCGGGTTCTGCTCGGGTTCTGGAACTCACGGAAGTAGGTCCAGTAAGTTCGTGGGGACAGTTAATAAAACTTATTTTTCTTCTCAAAACAACAATTGTACAAGAAGTGATATATACTCAACAAAAATATAAACGCAACACTTTTGTTTTTGCTCCCATTTTTCCTGAGATGGACCCAAAGATCCAAAATTCACTCCAGATACACAACACTACCATTTCTCTCAAACATTGTTCACAAATCTGTCCAAATGTGTGACAGCGAGCACCTCTGCCCCGCCGAGACAATCCACCCCACCTCACAGGTGCGCCACATCAAGATGCCGATCCGACATCATGACCAGTGCACAGGTGTGCCCCAGACTGCCCACAATAAAAGGCCACCCCGAAATGTGCATTTATTTTTTGCTTTATTGGGGGTCTGGGGACTCAGAACCAGTCAGTATCTGGTGTGACCACCATTTGCCTCATGCAGTGCAACACATCTTCTTCGCATAGAGTTTATCAGATTGTCAATTGTGGCCTGTGGAATGTTGGTCCACTCCTCTTCAATGGCTGTGTGAAGTTGCTGGATATTAGTGGGAGCTGGTACACGCTGTCGTATACGCCGCTCAAGCACATCCCAAACATGCTCAATGGGTGACATGTCCGGTGAGTATGCTGGCCATGCAAGAACTGGGACATTTTCAGCTTCCAAGAATTGTGTACAGATCCTTGCAACATGGGGCCGTGCATTATCTTGCTGAAACATGAGGTGATGTTCATGGATGTATGGCACAACAATGGGCCTCAGGATCTCATCACGGTATCTCTGTGCATTCAAAATGCCATCAATAAAATGCACCTGTGTTCTTCGTCCATAACAGCCTTTGAAGAGGAGTGGACCAACATTCCACAGGCCACAACTGACAATCTGATCAACTCTATGCGAAGAAGATGTGTTGCACTGCATGAGGCAAATGGTGGTCACACCAGATACTGACTGGTTCTGAGTCCCCAGACCCCCAATAAAGCAAAAAAAATGCACATTTCGGGGTGACCTTTTATTGTGGGCAGTCTGGGGTGCACCTGTGCACTGGTCATGATGTCGGACCGGCATCTTGATGTGGCGCACCTGTGAGGTGGGGTGGATTGTCTCGGCGGGGCAGAGGTGCTCGCTGTCACACATTTGGACAGATTTGTGAACAATGTTTGAGAGAAATGGTAGTGTTGTGTATCTGGAGTGAATTTTGGATCTTTGGGTCCATCTCAGGAAAAATGGGAGCAAAAACAAAAGTGTTGCGTTTATATTTTTGTTGAGTGTATTTGAATCACAAACAGTGCTATTTTCTCTCGAGTCGTTTCACTGCGCGCCTATTATTATTATTAGCCTGTTCACAAAATATCACGTATTATTACTCAAAGTTAAAAGTAGTACTCGTGTAAAACTGCAGTAAAAATATCACATATTTCTCACAGTTAAAAGTAGTACTCGTGTAAAACTGCAGTAAAAATATCACGTATTTCTCACAGTTAAAAGTAGTACTCGTGTAAAACTGCAGTTAAAATATCACGTATTACTCACAGTTAAAAGTAGTACTCGTGTAAAACTGCAGTAAAAATATCACGTATTTCTCACAGTTAAAAGTAGTACTCGTGTAAAACTGCAGTAAAAATATCACGTATTTCTCACAGTTAAAAGTAGTACTCGTGTAAAACTGCAGTTAAAATATCACGTATTATTACTCAAAGTTAAAAGTAGTACTCGTGTAAAACTGCAGTCAAAATATCACGTATTATTATTCAAAGTTAAAAGTAGTACTTGTGTAAAACTGCAGTTCAAATATCACATATTACTCAAAGTTAAAAGTAGTACTTGTGTAAAACTGCAGTAAAAATAACACGTATTACTCACAGTTAAAAGTAGTACTCATGTAAAACTGCAGTTAAAATATCACGTATTATTACTCAAAGTTAAAAGTAGTACTCGTGTAAAACTGCAGTTCAAATATCACATATTACTCAAAGTTAAAAGTAGTACTTGTGTAAAACTGCAGTAAAAATAACACGTATTACTCACAGTTAAAAGTAGTACTCATGTAAAACTGCAGTTAAAATATCACGTATTATTACTCAAAGTTAAAAGTAGTACTCGTGTAAAACTGCAGTTCAAATATCACATATTACTCAAAGTTAAAAGTAGTACTTGTGTAAAACTGCAGTAAAAATAACACGTATTACTCACAGTTAAAAGTAGTACTCGTGTAAAACTGCAGTCAAAATATCACGTATTATTATTCAAAGTTAAAAGTAGTACTTGTGTAAAACTGCAGTTCAAATATCACATATTACTCAAAGTTAAAAGTAGTACTTGTGTAAAACTGCAGTAAAAATAACACGTATTACTCACAGTTAAAAGTAGTACTCATGTAAAACTGCAGTTAAAATATCACGTATTATTACTCAAAGTTAAAAGTAGTACTCGTGTAAAACTGCAGTCAAAATATCACGTATTATTACTCAAAGTTAAAAGTAGTACTCGTGTAAAACTGCAGTAAAAATATCACATATTTCTCACAGTTAAAAGTAGTACTCGTGTAAAACTGCAGTAAAAATATCACGTATTTCTCACAGTTAAAAGTAGTACTCGTGTAAAACTGCAGTAAAAATATCACGTATTTCTCACAGTTAAAAGTAGTACTCGTGTAAAACTGCAGTTAAAATATCACGTATTATTACTCAAAGTTAAAAGTAGTACTCGTGTAAAACTGCAGTCAAAATATCACGTATTATTACTCAAAGTTAAAAGTAGTACTTGTGTAAAACTGCAGTAAAAATATCACGTATTACTCACAGTTAAAAGTAGTACTTGTGTAAAACTGCAGTAAAAATATCACGTATTACTCACAGTTAAAAGTAGTACTTGTGTAAAACTGCAGTAAAAATATCACGTATTTTTACTCACAGTTAAAAGTAGTACTCGTGTAAAACTGCAGTCAAAATATCACGTATTATTATTCAAAGTTAAAAGTAGTACTTGTGTAAAACTGCAGTTCAAATATCACATATTACTCAAAGTTAAAAGTAGTACTTGTGTAAAACTGCAGTAAAAATAACACGTATTACTCACAGTTAAAAGTAGTACTCATGTAAAACTGCAGTTAAAATATCACGTATTATTACTCAAAGTTAAAAGTAGTACTCGTGTAAAACTGCAGTCAAAATATCACGTATTTCTCACAGTTAAAAGTAGTACTCGTGTAAAACTGCAGTTAAAATATCACGTATTATTACTCAAAGTTAAAAGTAGTACTTGTGTAAAACTGCAGTTCAAATATCACATATTACTCAAAGTTAAAAGTAGTACTTGTGTAAAACTGCAGTAAAAATAACACGTATTACTCACAGTTAAAAGTAGTACTCATGTAAAACTGCAGTTAAAATATCACGTATTATTACTCAAAGTTAAAAGTAGTACTCGTTTAAAACTGCAGTTAAAATATCACGTATTTCTCACAGTTAAAAGTAGTACTCGTGTAAAACTGCAGTTAAAATATCACGTATTATTACTCACAGTTAAAAGTAGTACTTGTGTAAAACTGCAGTAAAAATAACACGTATTACTCACAGTTAAAAGTAGTACTCGTGTAAAACTGCAGTAAAAATAACACAGTTAAAAGTAAGCATAATGTCTATGTTTTGGCTGCCATCACTTTGCCTGGAATATTGACTCATTTGACTCGTGTTACTTGGTTCCCATGGAGACAGAGCGTCAGATGACCCTCCGTCAGAAAAGTGACATAGTCCACCTTTAATTGTGGACTAACATTACAGACTGTGTGGTACAAACGTGATGAACCTCCTTGTACTTCAAACTCTGTCCGTTCTCAGTGTGGAGCTTTGTAGCCAAATATGGACCAAACAAAAGTATGTTTTTTAGTTTGTTTATTGTAGTGAAAAATTGAAGGACATTTTACTCTCAGCAGGCTTGCATCTCCACAAACCTGACTTATTTGACCTCCATCTGCTTGACTCCATGGAGATGTTGTTTCTTTGGACATAATATTCCAAAGCATAACAGAAAACTTAATCTCCATGGAGGATGTTCCAAAGTACAGTATATCTTTAAGTTAAGTTCTAAATTACCTCCAGAAAGTGTTCCTCATAAGTTGTGGATGAAACGTACCAATGGTGGAGATGAGGTTGTTCTGCAGGTAGAGGATGCGCAGCTGTCTGCACCACTGATCCAGGTGCTGGATCTTCTGGATGTCCTGCTGGTGCAGAGACAGCTCCTCCAGAGAGAACATCTCCCCATCATTATGCTCCGCACGCTTCCGGACCATCTCCTCTGTGACTGGGGACAAGCACACTCAGACTCAAACTCAGGCTCAAACTCAGGCTCACACTCAGGTTCACACTCTGGTTCACACTCAGACTCACACTCAGACTCACACTCAGACTCACACTCAGACTCACACTCAGACTCAAACTCAGGCTCACACTCAGGTTCACACTCTGGTTCACACTCAGACTCACACTCAGACTCACACTCAGGTTCACACTCAGACTCACACTCAGGTTCACACTCAGACTCACACTTAGGCTCACACTCAGGTTCACACTCAGACTCACACTCAGACTCACACTCAGGCTCACACTCAGACTCAAACTCAGGCTCACACTCAGGTTCACACTCTGGTTCACACTCAGACTCACACTCAGACTCACACTCAGGTTCACACTCAGGTTCACACTCAGGTTCACACTCTGGTTCACACTCAGGCTCACACTCTGGTTCACACTCAGACTCACACTCAGGCTCACACTCAGGCTCACACTCAGGCTCACACTCTGGTTCACACTCAGACTCACACTCAGGTTCATACTCTGGTTCACACTCAGGCTCACACTCAGACTCACACTCAGGCTCACACTCTGGTTCACACTCAGACTCACACTCAGGCTCACACTCAGACTCACACTCAGACTCACACTCAGGCTCACACTCTGGTTCACACTCAGACTCACACTCAGGCTCACACTCAGACTCACACTCAGGCTCACACTCAGGTTCACACTCAGACTCACACTCAGGCTCACACTCAGGTTCACACTCAGACTCACACTCAGGCTCACACTCAGGTTCACACTCAGACTCACACTCAGGCTCACACTCAGGTTCACACTCAGACTCACACTCAGGCTCACACTCAGACTCACACTCAGACTCACACTCAGGTTCACACTCTGGTTCACACTCAGACTCACACTCAGGTTCACACTCTGGTTCACACTCAGGCTCACACTCAGGTTCACACTATGGTTCACACTCAGACTCACACTCAGACTCACAATCAGACTCACACTCAGGTTCACACTCAGGTTCCCACTTGCTCAGGTTCACAGTCGCTCAGGTTCACACTCACTCAGGCTCACACTCAGGTTCACACTCGCTCAGGTTCACACTCAGGTTCACATTCGCTCAGGTTCACACTTAGGCTGACACTCAGGCTCACATTCATGCTCACACTCACTCAGGTTCACACTCAGGCTCACATTCAGGCTCACACTCAGGTTCACACTCAGGTTCACACTCTGGTTCACACTCTGGTTCACACTCAGACTCACACTCAGGTTCACACTCAGGTTCACACTCTGGTTCACACTCAGGTTCACACTCAGGTTCACACTCTGGTTCACACTCAGGCTCACACTCAGGTTCACACTCTGGTTCACACTCAGACTCACACTCAGGCTCACACTCAGGTTCACACTCAGGTTCACACTCTGGTTCACACTCAGGCTCACACTCAGGTTCACACTCTCGTTCACACTCAGGTTCACACTCTGGTTCACACTCGCTCAGGTTCACAATCGCTCAGGTTCACACTCACTCAGGGTCACACTCAGGTTCACACTCAGGCTCACACTCAGGCTCACACTCAGGTTCACACTCAGGTTCACACTCGCTCAGGTTCACAATCGCTCAGGTTCACACTCACTCAGGGTCACACTCAGGTTCACACTCAGGTTCACACTCACTCAGGTTCACACTCAGGTTCACACCCAGCTTCAGGCTCATACTTTCAATCTGTTTCACTATACTACATCAAGAAAATGTCTAGGATCATTGCGGCAGTCGTGCTAACAGTGAACAGTGTTTGTAGGCCAGTGTACGGTGACCAGACATCCCTATTTACCTGGGACAGTCCCAGTTTTGAGCCCTGTGTCCCCTGTCCCTGAGACAACCATTAATTTGTCTCAGTTTTATACAAGAAATGTCCAAGGTATCCCTATTTTGGACCAATCTGATCCCTGCCAACAGTAAAGAGAGGCATACATTGACATTTGTTTAGGTAAAATACAGAAAAGCTGCTTAAAAATAACCAAAACACAAAGAAAATGTAACTCACTTGTTGGTCATGAATGGTCAATTCTCCTCGTTTCACAATTTTATTATTACCAACCACCATAAACCGGGGGTGTCCCAGATTTGGATTTTGAAAAGCCGGTCACCCTAGACTAGTATAGTGTATACACCTCTGGAAAAAATAAGAAACCACTGAATTTTTTTCTGAAATCAGCATCTCTACATGTATTACAGCCATTCCATTCCAGCGTCTGTTGAATTCCAACACAAACACAAAGCTGAGCTACTTCAGTTCTTGCATCAGGAGTGGAATAAAGTCACCCAAGAACAATGTGAAACACTTGTGGAGAGCATGTCAAGACAAATGAAAGCTGTGATTAAAAATAAGGGTTATTGCACCAAATATTGATTTCTGAACTCTTCTTAAGTGTAAACATTAGTATTATGTTGTTTTAAAATGAATTTGATCTTGCTTCTTTGCATTGTTTGAGGTCTGAAAACATGGATCTTTTTTGTTATTTTGACCATTTGTCATTTTCTGCAAATAAATGCTCTAAACGATAATATTTTACTTGGAATTTGGGGGAAATGTTGTCAGTAGTTTAAAGATTCAAACAAAAATGTTCCTTTCGCCCAAAAATATACCTATAATTAGTAAAATCAGAAAAACTGATAATTTTGCAGTGGTCTCTTATTTTTTTCCAGAGCTGTATCATAGATATAGTATCGTATAGTGTATATATCATTGACTACACAGAGACTAGCCCTGCCCTATTAGCTTGATAATAATAGATAACAGGAGAAGTTCAATTTGTCAACTGGACCAAGTTTGTTTGGTTGAAAACGTTTCGCCGCTCATCCGAGAGGCTTCGTCAGCTCTGCTGACGAAGCCTCTCGGATGAGCGGCCTCTCGGATGAGCGGCGAAACGTTTTCAACCAAACAAACTTGGTCCAGTTGACAAATTGAACTTCTCCTGTTATCATGGATTCTACCTGGACGACTGAGGGACTTTTCACGCATCTTGATAATAATAGTGTTTTGTTTTAGGCTTTATCCCTTTACTAAAGTAATATTCATGGTTTCTATTTTAAATCGCAGACTCAAATAGTTTCTCATGAATTAAAAATAAAACAAATGCAAGAACAGACCCAAATCCAGCCTCACTTTAGCCTTTCTGCGCTGTGTTAGCTCGTGTAGCTAAACATGAGCTAAACATTTAACCATGTGATGTTTAAAAAGATTTTGTTGGTTAACTAGTGAGTCTGATAAACATTTGATCGATTTCATTCAGCTCAAAATAAAAAAATATATTTTTAAATACAGCTAAAGGAATAAAACCTGCTTAAAACGTGAGAAGAGTTTTCACTTACTGTGAACCATGGTCCTGTTGTTGTGGAGCGTTACCGTGGCAACGGCTGCGTCCGCCGCACGTGCACACAGACGGTCCTGTCTCCTCAGTGTCTCCCTATGGTGTCTCCTCTATGTCTCCGGTGTCTCCTATGTCTCCGATGTCTCCTATGTCTTCTCCGTGTCTCCTGTGTCTCCCTATGGTGTCTTCTCTGTGTCTCCTATGTCTCCTCTGTGTCTCCTTTATGTCTCCTCTATGTCTCCTCCGTGTCTCCCTATGGTGTCTCCTCTATGTCTCCTGTGTCTCCTATGTCTCCTCCGTGTCTCCTGTGTCTCCCTATGGTGTCTTCTCTATGTCTCCTATGTCTCCTCTGTGTCTCCTTTATGTCTCCTCTGTCTCTCTATGGTGTCTCCTCTATGTCTCCTCCGTGTCTCCCTATGGTGTCTCCTCTATGTCTCCTGTGTCTCCTCCGTGTCTCCTCAGTGTCTCCCTATGGTGTCTCCTCTGTGTCTCCTGTGTCTCCTCCTGTGTCTCCTCAGTGTCTCCCTATGGTGTCTTCTCTATGTCTCCTCTGTGTCTCTTGTGCCTCCTTTATGTCTCCTCTGTGTCTCTCTATGGTGTCTCCTCTGTGTTTCCTCAGCGTCTCCCTGTGGTGTCTCTTCTGTGTCTCCCTATGGTGTCTCTCAAATGATCAAAGATCAAAGTCAACTTTATTGCTCTATATGTTCAACGTACAGTGAATCGAAATGTCGTTTCTCTCTTGCCAAGTAGAGCAAAAAAGTGTACAAAATACTCCTGTGTCTCCTCTCTCTATGGTGTCTCCTGTGTGACACTGTTTTTTCTGTTTTGTTTAGTTTTTTTTATTCACACAACAACAACAACAACAACAACAACAACAACAACAACAACAACAACAACAACAACAACAACAACAACAACAGTGCATCTTATTGTGAAAGGGCCTGAGTTCCGGTGGTTTCCAGGGGCCCGGAGGAAGAGACCGTCCAGGACCGTAGACCGTGCCAGAGACACTCCCACAGGACCGGGACTCACGTCGAGCTCCGGGACTGCTCCGGTTCTTCACTCAGTTTTGTTCTTCTCCGCCCCGGTGCGGCGCTCTTCGGTGCGGTGTCCGGTGCCTCGGGATGAGCGGGTACGAGGCGTTCCGCTCGCAGCTCGCCTCCATCATGGCGGCGGTGGCGGAGATGTGCGAGCTGCTGGACGAGAAGTACGGCGCCCTGCAGCTGGAGCTGAGCCGCAGCCACCGGGAGAACGAGGCTCTCCGGAACAAGCTGCAGCTCATCGAGAGCATCGTGGCCCGCGGAGCGCACCGGGGACATGTGCTGGTGTACGGCGCGGGAGAGGAGGAGCGCTGCGGCGGGGACAGGCTGGACCCGAGCACCGGTGAGTGTCTGTGGAAAGCACATTTAAATCCAGCTGGTTTAAACCTTAAATGTCTCTGATCTGAACGGTCTCTACCTAAACCCCAGAATCACCCCAGACCCAATCATGAACCAGTGCTAGTGCAGCCTCTGCAGCTCAGGGAGGGAATTCTGGTGGTTCTGAGCTTCACATGAGCCTGTCCATAAATAAACTGAGAATGAGACAAACTTGGATGTCTCTATCTGCAGGTTAAAGGTCCTACAGCTCTGGAAAAAAAAAGAGAGACCACTGTTTGGGCAAAAGGCACATTTTTGTTTGAGTCTATAAACTACTGACAACATTTCCCCCAAATTCCAAATAAAAATATTATCGTTTAGAGCATTTATTTGCAGAAAATGACAAATGGTCAAAATAACAAAACAGATACATGTTTTCAAACCTCAAACAATGCAAAGAAACAAGATCAAATTCACTGTGAAATACTCTACTTAACCCTTATTTAATCCTACTTGTACCTTTGTACGTTGTACTTTGTATTTTTATTACATTTTATTGGGGCCAAGCACCAAAGGCAAAAAAAAAGAAAAAACAAAAAAAATGTGTTTGCACTGCATCACCCTTGCTCTCCCCCAGGCCCCTTTCTTCACCTGGGGCAATCCCTTTGGTCCTCTACATTCCCCCTGTTTCTCTTAGCCCTTGTGCCCAGTGGTGTTTATTCCCGTACCCGCATCCCCCGATGTGTCTTCTGAGTGCTTTGTGAATGTTATTGTGGTGATAGAATATGTACTATTATGTACCTGAAGTGTGTATTATTGTGTACCTTGTAATATTAAAAGATAAAAAAAAAGTGTTTCCACTGCGTTGCCTAGCAACCTTTTGATCTTGTCTTTGATGTGTCTTGTCTACTGATTCTTATTATTATACATTATTCCTCTAAACATGGGAGTCTATGGCAACCCCTAGAACCGTCTGGTAAAAAGTTGTGAAATTTTGCAAGCACATTCCAGCCAGTCTCCTCATTACCCACAGCAATTTATAGGCCCCCAGCCCCAACCGTCTAGTGCAGGCATGGGCAAACTACGGCCCGGGGGCCATATGCCCCTTCTTAATCCGGCCCGCCGAACTTGAAGAAATTATATTAATAATCCTTGTTAATGTTTTAATGTTTTAATTTCCCTGCAATTCTGGTGCTTTCCAACAACTGGCGCACTACATACATTGACCTTTGTTGAGGTGCGGCGTTTTGCTCCACGTATACTCTCGGAGGACAGAACTTTCAGTACTTTAAAACTATTAGTAATTTTAAAAAAAGCTGTATTTTATTAATAAAAGTTTCTGTGTTTTAAGAGTCATTTCAATTAACAGCTAAATACTGTGGAACTTGAAAGATGGACATTTTGTTATAATGTTTTTGTTCATTTTTAATTGAAATAAAGCACGTTTTCTACATATCCCATGTTATTTATAGTTTTTTTTACTTTTTATTTATGCTTTTTCAAAAACAGAGGTATAGACCACAGCCAAATCTGTAGGGTTCTACAGAAAAAACAAACAACCAAACAAAAAGGAAAAAAAACTATACATTTCTCTTGTTCTTATAGTCTATCCATTTAGACCAACTTTTCTCAAATTTGCCCACCTTCAATAATGAGTCATTCTTTCCATCAAATAAATTTCCTCAATTATTTCAATCCACTGTTTCAGTTCCAATGAGTCACTTTTTGCCAGTTCCTAGTTACAACTTCCTGACTGGCCATCAGCATGATTTTAAACAAATAAAGGTCTTTGTATTTTTAGTGTTTTTACCAAAACACTAAATCCAGCTGCTCCTGGTCCGGCCCTTCTGTCAAATTTTAGAACCTTTTGTGGCCCACGAGTCAAAAACTTTGCCCACCCCTGGTCTAGTGCCACCAGCAAGACAAATTTGCAGGAATTTTCAGGAATTGCCTAGCAACGGACCTAGCAACCGATCTGTCTTTGATGTGTCTTTGATCTGTTAAACCTTGTTAGACCCTGTCAGACCCTGTCAGACCCTGTTAGACCCTGTTAGACCCTGTTAAACCCTGTTTCTAAGTCTGACATGGTCTAACTACCCTGTTAGACCCTGTCAGACTCTGTCAGACCCTGTTAGACCCTGTTAAACCCTGTTTCTAAGTCTGATATGGTCTAACTACCCTGTTAGACCCTGTCAGACTCTGTCAGACCCTGTTAGACCCTGTTAAACCTTGTTAGACCCTGTTAAACCCTGTTTCTGAGTCTGACATGGTCTAACTACCCTGTTAAACCCTGTCAGACCCTGTCAGACCCTGTTAAACCTTGTTAGACCCTGTTAAACCCTGTTTCTGAGTCTGACATGGTCTAACTACCCTGTTAAACCCTGTCAGACCCTTTTAGACCCTGTCAGACCCTGTTAAACCTTGTTAGACCCTGTTAAACCCTGTTTCTGAGTCTGACATGGTCTAACTACCCTGTTAAACCCTGTCAGACCCTGTTAGACCCTGTCAGACCCTGTTAAACCTTGTTAGACCCTGGTAAACCCTGTTTCTAAGTCTGACATGGTCTAACTACCCTGTTAGACCCTGTCAGACTCTGTTAGACCCTGTCAGACCCTGCATGCGGCCTACATGCTGAGGCCTACATGCACCTTCGGTGCTTGGCCCCACATTGCTGCTTGCAGCTATATTTACATATTTTTATTGTATTGTTTACTTCTTCCCCTGCACTTTTGCAACACTTTTTTTTTTTACCATGTACCATTATTACATGCTATAGTACTTCTTGACTATCTTGGCGAGTCAACGGTTCTTCTGATCCTTGGCATTTCATTGCATTGTTGACCTTGTGTTGATCCTGCATATGACAAATAAACAATCATGAATCTTGAAATTTTAAAACATAATACTAATGTTTACACTTTCATGCTCATGTGAAGCTTCAAATGAGCCTTTCCACAAACTGCGAATGAGACAAACCTGTCTGTGTCCTCTATCTGCAGTTAAGGCTTGATCTTGCAGTCCTTTTATACCTGTAAGGGCGCATACAGTTCTAAAAGGTTTGTCTGATGTGTTGACCTGGTTTAAAGTTCTAAGTTCAAAGTCTTTTTATTGTCAAAAGCATATGTACAGGTTGCACACACAGGATTTGAAATTGCAGAGCTCCCTAGGCCCACAGTGAACATAAAACATCTGATAAACAAAACATCACATATACCTGTAGCATTGTTCATATTGTTCTCTAATTACTCGGCCTATCCACATGAAACAAAAATGATCACAAAGTTCAACCTCTTCTCTGTCATCGCAAAGAAGCAGAAGTGAAATTTTCAACAATAATGAGACGTAAGATGTACATGATAGGTTTGTGTTGTGTGTTTTTGTGTAATCCCAGTGTTTTTTTGTGTTTCACAGAGGCTCTCACAGCTCCAGAACAAGGGGCCAAAGTGAAGAGGAGCGGCCCCGCTGTGTCTCCTCCAGACACCACCACCCATGGGTGCAGCCCCATAGCAGCAGAGGGGACCCTGCACTTCAGCGTGGTGAGAGACGAGGGGGACTACGGCGGGACATTTTCTCTCTAAAATGCCCTAACGCTCTGGGGCGGTGTTTGACTGACTGTGCTTGTGTTACAGAGGCTGACAGCAGAGAGGACAGAGTGGAAGGAGGAGACTCGGGGGACAGAGTGGAAGGAGGAGACGGAGGACACACAGGAGGCGGACAGTGCGGACGTGGTGCTGATCAAAGAGGAGGACACAGAGGAGGAGGTGGACAGTCCTGCAGCTCCAGAACAACAGCCCCTGAGCCACACAGGTGAGGCAATGCAAAAGACCGCAAGAACGTCAACACGTGAAGGACTCTGCCCCAGCTCTACAAATGTCCACTGCGTTTCTCCGAATGTCTCACCTGAATATTACAAAGGAACAGAAGGCTGCGGTTTATCCTTTAGTTTAGTTTTCTCTGAAAGAAAGTGCAGAGAAAGAAGTATGAAAGAGGAGAGAAAGAAAAGAGCAACAGAAGCAGCATAAAATATAACTTAACATATTATGCATATAACATACACAATGAATTAGACTTACACAAAATTTATTGATCCACAAGGGAAATTGTTTTGGGTACAGTAGAGCTCACTCATCAAATATAATGTATAACAGGGGGTAAAAAGGAAAGAAAAGAAGTAGATGGAAATGAGGAAAAAAATTATAGATGGAATAGCAACCAGAGAGCAATAGATCAGTGTCAGATGATACATAATGATATACATAAAAATAATGATTATATATATATTAGGGCTGTCAAACGATTAATTTTCTTGATTGCAACTAATCTCAGAAATTTCATAGTTAATCGCGATTAATCGTGATTTATTTTGCATGTTTAAAATTGATATCTTGCAGTAAGACCGTTCGAATCTAAAGTTAAACTCACAATGCAAAGTATTTCTCACCATTTTTTTTATTTCAAAAAAGTGCAGAGAAAGGAAAAAGTAACAATGAACCAGTAATAGTGCTTACTTTGAGAAATTGTAAATAAATGATTGAAGCCCGCTCGAGCTGCCTACGGATGCATAGAAGGAACAAAATACTAGCAAACTCAAAATGGCGCGTTTAACCGACAATGAGTTTAATTAATACAACCAAATGAGCTGCATATGGATGGTAGAATTGCGGAAAATGCTGGCAAACTCTGATCGCGATTAAAAAATTGTTCGCGATCATAACTTACATTAATCTAATTGCGATTAACGCGTTAATATTCCCAGCCCTATAATATATATATATATGTATGTATATATGTATATATGTATATATATATATATATGTATGTGTATGTATATATGTGTGTGTGTACAAATCAGATTTAAATAGAAAAGTAGTAGTCAAATATAAAAACACAATATCAAGTAAATGGGTTAAATCATATATGTTCTTATTTTCTAGATACTTGGGCTGCGTCCCATTACTCTGTCTTACCCCTTCCCCTATGCCTTTATCTACATCTTCGTCTTGCCCCTCGATATCGAGCTGAGAGGGCTCGGGGTACGAATGTTCCCCTAAGAAATGGGACACCACTCGATTACTGTTTGCGTCATCATCCCTCGCCATGTCAAGGATAACATTCGGGTGTGAGTATTTGTTTGAATATGATTAAGGAAAAACAGCAAAAATACAAGGATTTGGATGAACTCACTACACATTCATTGTGTCTGCATGTCTTTGCACGTTGGTATGGCCGTAAGATTTGGGTCGCCCGAGCCTTTCTGTGTGGAGTTTGCGTGTTCTTCCCGTGTGTAGGTGGGATTCCTCCGGGCACTCCGGTTTCCCCCACCAACCCAAAACATGCACCATAGGTAAAATCCTCCAGCTGAGGTCATGACCAAACTGAATCAAGAAGATCATGGAGATGGTCCCCGGGCGCAGTAATGTGCTGCCCACTGCTCCTAATAACAGGATGAAAGTCACTTCTTCTAATCTACTCACACTGCAAAACAACACAGCAACAGGCTACATCCCTCCCATAGAGTTTAAACCAGCCCAGTGCAGTCACAGTTTGAGTTAAACACATAGACTGTATATATAAATGGACACAGTACCTCAGCTCGACAAAAAACTAGCTTGTTTATACATGAAAGTTTGATGATAACGATAACGTCAGCTATCACTGCAACAACAGTTCACTAAAAGTAACGTAGAACATAAGCGTCATAATTGTAAACCTGCTAAACTGTTAATCGATAATTACAACTGCTGAAAATACATTTATGAGACTCCTTGGCTGGTCGATGTGACGCTGCCATCCTGATCCCAAAACCTGCCCGAGCTTGTAGGCGTACCCCTTCGTTCCAAGTCTGGTCGAGAGCTTACTTCGTTTAAAGGGGTATGTAGCCCGAGGTCATGGCCCGAGCCCTTGATCAAAATTAGAATCGGGACACCCCTTGGCCTCACATGAACGCGCAAAACCAAGGGGTAGGGGTAAGACGAAGGGGTAAGACGGAGAAATGGGACGCAGCCTTGGTATGACTGTGTTTGGCTGAGCAGAGATTTGAAAATGTCTTTCTTTCTGTCAGAGTCAGAGGAGAGCGTTGCAGGGCCCTCTGGTCTACACTGTGAACCTGTGGAGTCATCTCCTGCAGGGGGCGCTGTCCACACAGTTATAGACTTGACCCCAGAGGCCGCCCACAAACCCTTCGCCCTAAACCCCGCTCCGGACCTCCCCTCAGCCAATGACACGGCTCCGCATGGCACATGGACCAGTCAGAGCGTGCGTTGTGTCCCCGCGGTGCAGAGGCTCGAGCAGGACTTGAATGCGTTTCCGTTCATCGGTCTGAGCGCGTCGCAGTTGGACATGGTGCGGCTGCGCGGCGAGCGGCGGTTTGTGTGTACGTACTGTGGTAAAGGCTTCTCGTCGGCGCGGGGGCTGGAGACTCACATCAGGGTGCACACGGGGGAGAGACCTTTCGGATGTGCTCAGTGTGGGAAACGCTTCACCCAGTCCGGACACCTCAAAACCCACCAGAGCGTGCACACCGGACACCGGCCCTTCGCCTGCCTGGTCTGTGGGAAGAGGTTCGCCGGGAAACAGAACCTGAGGATACACCAGCAGAAGCATCACCCCAGTGAACCACAGGCACCGTGACCTGGAGCTAAAGACAAGGACAGGCACTGGACACAGAAGCTAAAGACCAGGACAGGCACTGGACACAGAAGCTAAAGACCAGGACAGGCGCTGGACACTGGCACTGGACACAGGAGATAAAGACCAGGACAGGCACTGGACACAGGAGCTGAAGACCAGGACAGGCACTGGACACTGGCACTGGACACAGGAGATAAAGACCAGGACAGGCACTGGACACTGGCACTGGACACAGGAGATAAAGACCAGGACAGGTACAGTACTGGACACAGAAGCTAAAGACGAGGACAGGCACTGGACACAGAAGCAGAAGACCAGGACAGGCACTGGACACAGGAGCTAAAGACAAGGGCAGGGACTGGACATAGGAGCTACAGACCAGGACAGGGACTGGACACAGGAGCTGAAGACCAGGACAGGCACTGGACACTGGCACTGGACACAGAAGCTAAAGACCAGGACAGGCACTGGACACAGAAGCTAAAGACCAGGACAGGCTCTGGACACAGGCACAGGAAGTAAAGACCAGGACAGGCACTGGACACAGGAGCTGAAGACCAGGACAGGCACTGGACACTGGCACTGGACACAGGAGATAAAGACCAGGACAGGCACTGGACACAGGAGATAAAGACCAGGACAGGCACTGGACACTGGCACTGGACACAGGAGATAAAGACCAGGACAGGTACTGGACACAGAAGCTAAAGACGAGGACAGGCACTCGACACAGAAGCAGAAGACCAGGACAGGCACTGGACACAGGAGCTACAAACCAGGACAGGCACTGGACACAGGAGCTAAAGACCAGGACAGGCACTGGACACAGGAGCTACAGACCAGGACAGGCACTGGACACAGGATCTTAACGGTCCCACGGCATGAAATTTTCACTTTCTGAGGTTTTTGAACGTTAATGTGAGCTCCCCTACCCTGTTTAGGCCCCTCCCCCCCATGGTTAAAAGTTGCGAAATGTCTAAACTGAGCATTTGCGATCCTTTTCTGCGTTAGAAAAAATCAGAGCTCAAACGGGCGATTTTGAACAAGGCACCTTATTGACGTCAGATCGAAAAAAGAAATGCAAATGCAGTTCCACCCCCGTCTGTCTGTACTCAGCGTCTCTGTAAATCACGCCCAGAGAGTTTGGACTGCGGAGGAGCTACGCAATGCGAAATATGTTTTTTTATTTGCCTGGAGGAACTTGCGAGTGTTTCTAGGCTCGGAAGTCCTTTATCTGAGCCTGTGGATATCTGAAACAGCAGTGGTTTAATTTTATTTTCTGTGGAAATGTGTTTATTTTTCAATGGAAGGCTTCTCATCTCTCCCCCCGTGCAAAAACACAGAAGTGGGTCACAGAGCGGAGCGGAGAGTTTGGCCACGCCCCCACCCCCTACTATAGGCCATCTCTGTCCTCCTCATTTGCATTCAAGCAACAACGCCTATAATGGAGTGTTCCAGAGTGACATTTATGACTCTTTCTCATCTTATCTCTCTTTCTCATGCACTGAGTGTTGATTTTGAAGAAGGATTCATTTACAGTATTAGGGAACCATTAAGGAGCCATATAAAAGCATCAAGAAGTACCATGTCATGGGATCTTTAAGGACACAGGAGCTAAAGACAAGGACAGGCACTGGACACAGGAGCTAAAGACCAGGACAGGCACTGGACACAGGAGCTAAAGACCAGGACAGGCACTGGACACAGGAGCTAAAGACCAGGACAGGCACTGGACACAGGAGCTAAAGACCAGGACAGGCACTGGACACAGGCACACAAACTAAAGACCAGGACAGGCACTGGACACAGGAGCTAAAAACCGGGACAGGCACTGGACACAGGCACAGGAAGTAAAGACCAGGACAGGCACTGGACACAGGAGCTAAAGACAAGGACAGGCACTGGACACAGGAGCTACAGACCAGGACAGGCACTGGACACAGGAGCTAAAGACAAGGACAGGCACTGGACACAGGAGCTTAAGACAAGGACAGGCACTGGACACAGGAGCTAAAGACAAGGACAGGCACTGGACACAGGAGCTAGAGACCAGGACAGGCACTGGACACAGGAGCAGAAGAGCAGGACTAAGAAGGTTTTAGATTCACTTATGGGGGCAGGTATCGTAGGTTTTGATGCTGGCAGAAGACATTGAATAGTTGCTGTTTCATGTGGATAAGCCCAGTAATTACAGAAATACTGTATGAACCATGACCCAGGTCACACAAGTCTCAAATGTTCTTTTAAAATTCCTACTCAACTTGAACTATAGGCTTTTTGGAATGTTGTGACCATTTTTCTTTAACCGTCTGATGGAGCAGTGGTTTTATTATGGATACATTACAGACCAAACATCCTTCTCCTGCCTGGGAAGCTTGTGTCTTATAAGGAAAATATTATTTTCTGGTTAAAATGTGTTATAGAACATGAATGATTGTGAAATACTTTATAGAACTAGAAAATTCTTTGGGATTTCATTGTGTTCAGTGTTGACAGAATAGAACTTTTCTGCCTTGGTTTGAATGTAATTTCAAAACATTGTCTTGTCATGAAGAAAAAGTTGATGCTTTTTCGTTCTCTGGAGAATATACTGTACAACCTCAGTGAAGCCAGTCTGAATGTCTCTCCATAGGATACGATACGAAAAAAAAAAACTGTTTTTACCACAATCTACCGATCAGTGGACAATAACTAGGTACAAACTAAAGCATTACTCGGACCCTCCAGGAATTCGCGATGTTGCGATTTGCAACTTCAACGCAACTTCAGCCAATCCCCGCAAATTCAGGGCGGTGTTGCAATTTTGACCAATCACCGCAACTTTCCCGCAATTTTTACTAATTCTGACCAATCATCGGCGACGTATTGAACGCCGACCAACTTCCTTCTGCTTTACTTCCGTGTGACAAAACAAAACTGTGGCCGTGTCCCAGTTCCCAGAGCGCACAGCTCGGAGCGCGGCTCGAAGGGGGCTCAGACTGCAGTCAAGGCGGTGCACACTTGCTCAGCCCCGACTGCAGTCTGCGGACCGCTTAACAACTGCGGTCTTCGGACCACGTGTTAACTGCGCATGGGACAAAAAAGGAGTGGGACAGCAGTCGTCGCGCCGGTGTACTGTCGAAATGTGTGACGCACATGCCCTTCGGGCCACGCTCCGAGCCGCGCGCTCTGGGAATTGAGACACGGCTTCTAATGGCAAAGAAACATGTCTGCGGCCACCTGCCCACAAAAATAACAGCAAAAGACCGCGCGAAACAGTTCCCCTCCTAGTAGTAATTTATTTTCGATATTGGTAAAGTTGTTTTAGGACCATATCTGTGATCTCTGTGTCTTTGTATTATTCTTTGTCAGTAATAACTCAGTATTCAAAAAATGCTACTCAATTTTAATTACAAAAAGCGAAAATCGCAACTATTTATCACAACTTTCACTTCCTCCCGCAACAAAATCGCAACAAAAACCTTAAAAGCACCGCAACTTTTTGGAAAAGCTCCCGCAAATTCAGGCATTTTAGCCCGCAACAATCACAAAAAATGCCCGCGAAATCCTGTGGGGTCTGATTACTATAATCAGATGACTTTTAATGTTTAATCAATCAATCAAACATTATTTATAAAGCGCTTTTCATACAAAAAAGGTAACAAAGCGCCTTACAGTGATTAAAAACAATCCCACATTTCTTTCCAACCCCACAGCTGACACCACACACACGCTAAAATACATGCTACTACTACTACTACTACTACTACAGCTATCCCTAAATTTAATACTATCTCTGCATCACAAGTATGACTGCTATATACTGCTATGTGCTAATACTGCTAACAAGTAGTATAATTTCTACATTACCACCACTAATAATAATTACTACCACACTAGAACTGCATACTATTGATAGTAATGGTACAATATACCTAAAATCGATCAGTCAAATCAATCAAAACTGTATTTATAAAGCACTAATCATACAAAAGTGATTTACAGTGATTAAAAACAACCGACATTTCCTTCCACCCACCCAACCGGACCCCCACAGCGGCCTGACACCACACAACCAAACGACCCAAACAGCAGCACACACGCTATTTGTTTTATTTTTTAGTTGCTTTTTCCCCCCGCCAAACCTTTGTGTAATCACAGAAGTATGTCATAAAATGGTAAAAAGGAAACAGGTCGTGACCGTGACGGATGCAGATCAGCCGTGAATCACATTGAATTCAATAACAGGAAGTGCAACTGGTGTGAAGATTTCATGCTTTTTTTTAATAAATTGGTTCCTGAGTTGTTGATTTTATCTGTGAAAGGTGCTATATAAATAAAGTTTACTTACTTACTTACTTGTATGTGTGTTTACTTTGAAATAAATGAATCATAGTATGGTAGTTATTAGATTATGTTTAGAAGGTATAATCTGAAGGTAATCTGAACAACACTGGTACCCATACACCACAGACAAACCCAGGCTCTTCAGGTTTGCGGGTCTGGATGATGCTGTAGTTAAACGTAAATAAAGAGGCAGAGATTTTAAACCTTTATTTGTGTGTCTGTTTAGTTCTCCATTCTGCTACATGGTGCGTTAGTGTTTCCTCATCCGAAGCATAGTTTAAGCATTCACACGCTCCAGAGCTCAAAACACTGAATAAAAGTGTAGAAATATGTCATTTTTATGTGTGTGTGTGTGTGTTCTGTGTGTGTGTGTGTTCTGTGTGTGTGTGTTCTGTGTGTGTGTGTTCTGTGTGTGTTCTCTGTGTGTGTTATGTGTGTGTTCTGTGTGTGTGTGTGTTCTGTGTGTGTGTGTGTTCTGTGTGTGTGTGTTCTGTGTGTGCATGTGTGTGTTCTGTGTGTGTGTGTGTTCTGTGTGTGTGTGTGTTCTGTGTGTGTGTGTTCTGTGTGTGTGTGTTCTGTGTGTGTGTTCTGTGTGTGTGTGTGTTGTGTGTGTGTGTGTGTGTTCTGTGTGTGTGTTCTGTGTGTGTGTGTGTGTTCTGTGTGTGTGTTCTGTGTGTGTGTGTGTGTTCTGTGTGTGTGTGTGTGTGTGTGTGTGTGTGTGTTCTGTGTGTGTGTGTTCTGTGTGTGTGTGTTCTCTGTGTGTGTGTGTGTGTGTGTGTGTGTTCTGTGTGTGTGTGTGTGTTCTGTGTGTGTGTGTTCTCTGTGTGTGTGTTCTGTGTGTGTGTGTGTGTGCGTGTGTGTGTGTTCTGTGTGTGTGTTCTGTATGTGTGTGTGTGTGCGTGTGTGTGTGTGTTCTGTGTGTGTGTGTGTTCTCTGTGTGTGTGTTCTGTGTGTGCATGTGTGTTGTGTGTGTGTGTGTGTGTGTGTGTTCTCTGTGTGTGTGTTCTGTGTGTGTGTGTTCTGTGTGTGTGTGTTCTGTGTGTGCTGTGTGTTGTGTGTGTGTGTGTTCTGTGTGTGTGTTCTCTGTGTGTGTGTTCTGTGTGTGTGTGTTCTCTGTGTGTGTGTGTTCTCTGTGTGTGTGTTCTGTGTGTGCATGTGTGTTCTGTGTGTGTGTGTGTGTTCTCTGTGTGTGTGTTCTGTGTGTGTGTTCTGTGTGTGCTGTGTGTTCTGTGTGTGTGTGTGTTGTGTGTGTGTGTGTTCTGTGTGTGTGTGTGTGTGTGTGTTCTCTGTGTGTGTGTTCTGTGTGTGTGTTCTGTGTGTGTGTGTGTTGTGTGTGTGTGTGTGTGTGTGTGTTCTCTGTGTGTGTGTTCTGTGTGTGCATGTGTGTTCTGTGTGTGTGTGTGTTCTGTGTGTGTGTTCTCTGTGTGTGTGTTCTGTGTGTGTGTTCTCTGTGTGTGTGTTCTGTGTGTGCATGTGTGTTCTGTGTGTGTGTGTGTTCTGTGTGTGTGTTCTCTGTGTGTTCTGTGTGTGTGTTCTGTGTGTGTGTGTGTGTGTTCTCTTTGTGTGTGTGTTCTGTGTGTGTGTGTTCTGTGTGTGTGTGTGTGTGTGTGTGTGTGTTCTGTGTGTGTGTTCTGTGTGTGCATGTGTGTGTTCTGTGTGTGTTCTGTGTGTGTGTGTGTTCTGTGTGTGTGTTCTCTGTGTGTTCTGTGTGTGTGTTCTGTGTGTGTGTGTTCTGTGTGTGTGTGTTCTATGTGTGTACGTGTGTGTGTGTGCATGTGTGTGTGTTCTGTGAGTGTGTTCTATTTGTGTTTGTGTGTGTACGTGTGTGTGTGTGTAACCGGCTATTGCAATAATAACCACAGAAATTTGAGCACAGCACCATGGACGGATGGTGTGACTGTCACTCTTTTTCACTGTTTCAATGAAACATAAAAAAATACATTTGCATTTTTATCTTTGTAAGTTATAACACTTGTAGGGTATTGTAAAAATAAAAAAAAAGTCAGAAGGTAAAAATTGTTCTCAGCGTTACTAAAGTCCCACACATTTGCCACAAGAGGGAGCTGTTACTGTTTTTCTATTAATTAATTTATTATTACTTATTTTATTTTGTTCTTGCCTGCATGCACTTTCTTTCTTGTTCAAACTGTCTGCCTGGAGCTACTGTGGCAGGTAAATTTTTTCCTATGTGAGATCAATAAAGTCTTATCTTTTATGAACGCACCCTTCTCATCGTCTGCAAGAATAATACAAAAAACAAGTAAGATAAGATAAGATAAGATAAGACTTTATTGATCTCACACAGGAGAAATTTACTTGTCACAGTAGCTCACAGTAGTAAGTATAATGTCATTGTAGGAATAAATCATGCATAATAGCCACACAAATCTTTAAAGGGCCCATATTATGCTATTTTCTGATCTATGTTCTGAAGTCGTTTCCTCATCACAAACACACCTGGAGATTTCCCCTTAGATTCTATTGTACTTTACCCTGAAATATCTAAAAAAAATAAAAAGTACTGTAAATGCAAAAATGTGGAACCTTTGTGTTTCTATCAGTGAATACACCCAAGAACTCACTGTACTGCAACAGAAAACTGCATTTTAATAATAATTTTAGCTACATATGACCTATACATGTTATCTAAACCCATAGAAGTATAATAAGATCTTTTATTATAGATCCATTGATTACCACAACCCCATTATACTAGTATATTTCCTCCATATCAGCCTAAAGCTTTGCAGTTGTCATGGTGATATCTGTCAGGTAATTCCCGCCAGGTGTGCGTGAATACGTGAGCACTTTATGGCATGTTGGGGCCCTAGGCGAAATATAGACATGGGGCCCTCAAAAGTCATTCTTCAAACACACACACACACACACAAAATAAGGGTGCGCACGTGTGTTTGAATTAAGATTTCAATTTTTTTTTGTGCATGTACCGTGTCAGGGGTGACAGTTGGGGCCTCTCTCACCGGGCAGGTTTGGTGGGGCCTCTAGGCGAATGCCTATGTTTGCCTATTGGTAAGTCCACCTCTGAGCACGGGTGGCGTATGGGTACCTTTAAATATGGCGCGCTCCAGTATCCAGGTGTGGGCCTCACCTGGACCTCACCTGGCACTGGGAGACAACGGATACTGGCATTCTCCTTTGGTTTTACTATTTTTTTAGCGCGCATTTAACCGACAACAAAAGGAAGATGTTTAAAAGCCAGAAAGCCAAAGCTGCAACATGACGCGGGACGCTGTAAAACGTGACAAACCTGCATTGCCGAACATATCACCACGCGGAGTCCAGGTAAGCCTTACCTGTTACCTGGCACCAGGAGACAACAGACTTGTATTCCGCTTTGGTTACACGATCTTTTAACGCAGATTTAACCAACACAAAAGGAAGATGTTTGAAAGCCTGAAAGCCATTGCTGCAGCGTCACGCGGGACAAAGGAAAACGCGCCAAACGTGCACCGCCGTGAGGACGCCACGTCACCACGTGGGAGTCCAGGTAAGTCTTAAAAGTTGCCTAACCAGCCAAACCGTGCACGCGTTTGTAACTTTTACTGCTTTATAAGGCCTGTTGTGATAGAATGGGATGTTTTTGAAGTCCCTCAGTCATTCAGGTAGGATCCATAACAACGAAAATCAATTATGTCAATAGGACAAACGGAATTGAATTTCTCCTTTTGCTATAGGCCTATATGTCCCCTTTTTATACCTTTCCCCTTTGCCATGTGTTGCCCCTTGTTATTATTAATTTCCCCTCCCCCAGATGCATTTCCCTTTTTGGTGGGATATTAACGGTTCTGGCTGGCCACACAACTTTACCTGTGTCCGTTTGTGGATACGAACAATTATCACAATGTTGTGTTTATTTGCTGCTGCTGGTTGATTATTACACAGTGTGGTTTGAATAATGCTGTGCTGCTGCTGTGCTGGTTTCATGTGATAGTTGTGGTAATGGTTTTTTAGAAGGGAAGTGCTGTTGTTTTCACATTCCGGATTTGTCTAAATGCAGTGATTCACTAAAGAGAGGGAATATATAAAAGGAAAAACAACAGGGTCAAACAGTGTGGCCTTGTGTCCTGAAATTTTCTGGTAAAAGGGATCCCAAACTCAAAAAGGCCTCTTTGAATTAATTAAACAAATGCAAGGAAGGAAATTATCCCAGGAATGAACACACTCATGAAACAAACAAAATATACTGAGGTAGGCGTACTTGACGAATTTCACGTGATGGAAATTCATTTCTCCCTGCTGCTGGTTTCATTTGTCTGTTCATGCAGACTTGAACCAGGTAGGTATGTGAGATTCTGTGAACCTTGTATCACCTCAAAACAAGGTCTGAATATGCTGAGCGTTATGTTAATCTAAGGCTTTGGTTTTGGGCCTAAACTGTTGTGTGCCAGATTCTAAACATTGGCACTTTTATGGAGACTGCGTGGTCTCCTTGATCTGGTCTAAATGTGGACCAGATTTAAACAGGCTGGTAAAACATGTGATGGTCACATGGGTCTGAAAACCCCTCAGTCTAAACTTCCACAGGTTAAACTTGTTTTTGTTTCTGTCCAATTACAATTTAAAGCCAGGTCTGAACTGACGATCTTGGGTTTTTGTATTTGGTTTGGTCTGAACTGGTCTAAATGTGAGCCAGATTTGGACTGGTTGGAGTGTGAGGGCTCTGGTCTACACTCTGAACTGAAATACTGGTTATTCTCCTCTCCTAAACTCTTCCACAGGATTGACTCTAATCCATAAAACCTGCCGCCTTTATCATGTTTAAGTAACCCTTTTATTAGTCTGTCTACTTTATTTTATTATATATTTTTTTTAATCTCTTCATCTTTAGTTCAGTAGAGATTGACAATTATAGGGCAGAAATTATCAAAATGATTCTTGTAAAAGGCGTATGGTGTTTAAAAACACAGTGGAGTAATCCTGCATTACCACATGACATCACAGGGGTTTTCTGTTGGTTTATGTGTGAATGAAATGACAATAGAAAACAAAACTTCCAGGTATGTTTTTGATGAGGAAATTGAATTATAGCAGATCAGAAAACTGCTTAATCTGGGGCCTTTAAAGGAGAATTAACGTTTTTTACAATCTGAGCCTTATTTCGGTAATAAAACAAGTTGCTTTACTCACCCATAGCACTTTGGTGTCATTTGGAGCACTTCCGGAGATGTTTTAGATCTCCGTAACGTGAGTTCTCGGGGCACATGTTTGCGGTCGACAAATAACAGAAGAAGAAGAAGAAGAAGTGACTTTATTGATCTCACACTGGAGAAATTCTTCTCTGCATTTTAACCCATCCTATATATATATATAGGGCTGTCAAACGATTAATTTTCTTGATCGCAACTAATCTCAGAAATTTAATAGTTAATCGCGATTAATCGTGATTTATTTTGCATGTTTAAAATTGATATCTTGCAGTAAGACCGTTCGAATCTAAAGTTAAACTCACAATGCAAAGTATTTCTCACCATTTTTTTAATTTCAAAAAAGTGCAGAGAAAGGAAAAAGTAACAAAGAACCAGTAATAGTGCTTACTTTGAGAAATTGTAAATAAATGATTGAAGCCCGCTCGAGCTGCCTACGGATGCGTAGAAGGAACAAAATACTAGCAAACTCAAAATAGCGCGTTTAACCGACAATGAGTTTAATTAATACAACCAAATGAGCTGCATATAAGAGAACTCACGGGGCAGGTAACCGGGCCTCATGCCAACAGCGAGCAGTTCAATGTGTTTGTTACACATCTGCTCCTTCACTGTACAGTGTCCAGGTTTACACCATTTCTCGTTCAGAAACAGCACTAGTCCTCCTCCCTTCTTCTTCCCGCTCTCCTCCGTCCTGTCTGCGCGCAGCAGGTGAAAGTTGTCCACAGTGACGGTAGAGTCCGGGATTTGCGGTGTTAGCCATGTCTCCGTAAAAACAATGACGCTAGCGTCCCTGTACTCCCGCTGAAATCTAACGAGCGCCGCGAGCTCGTCCGTCTTGTTGGCGAGGGAGCGCACATTCCCCGTGATGACAGAGGGAAGAACGGGTCTGTAGCGTCTCTTCTTTTCCCGGAGTTTACGTCCCGCGCGGCATCCAGGGCGTGTCGTCCGCAGGATCTCGTCAGGGATAACATGCCTGTCTCGGGGGAACACAACATCGCTGCGCAGCGCCATCAGCTGATCCTTTGTGTAGACGAGCGGAGGACGGGGTCCCTTACACATCTTAAGCCGAGACAGGTAAATAATCCACCAAAAGTGCAGAAAAAGTGCAGCGTCGTGTGCGGCCCAAGCTTACGTACAGTGTTGATAAAAAATATTTACAAAAGTGGGGCAGTTTAAGGCAAAAAGTTAGGAAAGTGCAGGAGCGTTGTGACGGGCAGCCAGCTCGCGCCGGTCACCGGCGCCGGAAGTACTATGGATGGTAGAATTGCGGAAAATGCTGGCAAACTCTGATCGCGATTAAAAAAAATTGTTCGCGATCATAACTTACATTAATCTAATCGCGATTAACGCGTTAATATTCCCAGCCCTAATATATATATATATTAGGAGCAGTGGGCAGCACACATTAGGGCGCCCAGGGACCATCTCCATGATCTTCTTGCTTCGGCTTGGTCAGGACCTAAGCTGGAGGTACCTATGGTGCATGTTTTGGGTTGATGGGAGAAACTGAAGTGCCCGGAGGAAACCCACCCAGACACAGGGAGAACATGCAAACTCCACACAGAAAGGCTCGGGCGACCCAGGGATTGAACCCAGACCATGCATGCAAACTCCACACAGAACACACACAGAAAGGCCTGGGCGACCCGGGGATCGAACGCGGAACCTTCTTGCTGTGAAGCAAGAGCGCTAACCACTCAGCTACCGTGCCGCAACCGTAACACAAACTTTATCACTTTTCAAATCATAGAAGCTCAATGTCTTAGTCTACACTTTTGCTTGAGTCAAAAGTGGCCTGTAATCCGAGATTTAGCCATAGTTTCGAGTAGATGAGGAGGCCAGTGCGCATATGCGGAGTCACATCTTATTTCGCTCTCAGCTCTCGGGACCCAAACATGAAACGCAAAGCTGTAAATTATGGACATCGAGCTTCTATGATTTGAAAAGTGCTAAAGTTTGTGTTATTTGGAGACCGCAAACATATGCCCCGAGAACTCACATTACGGATATCGCTAATCTAAAACGTCTCCGGAAGTGCTATGGGTGAGTAAAACAACTTGTTTTATTACCGAAATAAGGCTCAGATTGTAAAAAACGTTAATTATCATTTAAAATGGTACAGGAGTTAGAAGCATTTATTTAAAAAGTCTGCCTTTATCTTCAAGAACCTTGATAAAAGGAGAAGTTCAATTTGTCAACTGGACAAAGTTTGTTTGGTTGAAAACGTTTCGCCGCTCATCCGAGAGGCTTCGTCAGCTCTAATAAGAATACTGGTAAGACACTTGCTGCAGGGAGGAGCTAACTAGCTAACTACTTTCCGAAACTATCTCATTGGTTTCCGTCTTTTGTTTCTCTGGCGTCTAGATAACGATCCCTATTCATCCCTACACACCTGTTTTTTCAAGAATCTTGTTTATAATCTTATTAAAAGTCATTTGTTTGCTTTTCATGAAACATGGCATCAAACATGGCATCAAATACAAAATGCTTATTAGGAATTAATTTTAGGAATTAATTTTGTTCAAAATTGATCCTAAACCCACTTTTTGTTCCATACTGACACTTTTGTGTGTATCAACTATAATTTAAATACAGGCAGGTCTATTTTTAGGTAATTATTTTTATTAATATAATTATGTCTCATCTGACACAGGTCTATTGCTCTTTGGTTGCTATTCCATTTTTTTATTTTTATTTTTTTTACCCTCTGTTATATATTTGAGTGAGCTACTGTACCCAAAACAATTTCCCTTGTGGATGAATAAAGTTTGTCTAAGTCTAAGGTCTGTCCGTCACAGAATTTTGAGCACAACGCCGTGGACGGACGGTCCGTCGCCCTTTTTCACCATGCCCCAATTTGCAGCTCTGTATTGACATAAAACATAAATATATTCACGTTTTATCTTTGTAGGCTATAAGACTTGTAGGAAATTGTAAAAATAAATGTCCAGAGGGTAAAAAGTGTTCAGCGTTATTAAAGTCCCACACATTTGCCACAAGAGGGAGCTATGACGCTGTTTTTTATGAACGCACCCTTCTCATCGTCTGCAATAAAAGCAAGAATAATCTAAACATGTATAATTGTAGGAATAAATCATACATAATAGCCTCACAAGTCTTTTAAAGTGCCCATATTATGCCATTTCTCAAACAGAAAACGTTCTGTTCCACCTTGTGATGTCGTGGAAATATAGGAAGTGCTCCACTGTGTTTATAAACTCCATACACCTTAACTAGAATCATTTGGATAATTTCAGCCCTGGAATTGCCAATCTCTACTGAACAAAAGGTAAAAGGCAGTTGTTACCTTAAACTACAGCTTCATGACATCACAAGATGGAAAAGAGCATTTTGAGCTTTGGAGACTAATAATAAAGGATTACAAACACGTGTGACAGAAACAAAACACAACTCCAGGTCTGTTTTTGAGGAGGAAACATTATAACATGACTTAAAGTTCACAAAAATCCATTTTGTGTTTTGTAGGTTGGAGTCCAATGTGGAAAGCTGTTTGGAACGGCACAGGTCTGCAGGCTACAGCTGGAAATGTGAACTGTCCCAAATCTGCACTAAAGAGCTCCTTCTGTGCTCAGGTAGGAATGAATAGCTTTTACTGATGCAGTAAAAATACAGGAAAATGAGCATAAGATCTATGGCCAGCCATTTTAACATTTAAAAGCTAAATTGGATACGTGTTGCACATATCTAATTCAGTTTTGCCTAGTCAAAAAGAACATTTCAGATCCGCAACTACATTCTTCCTATCCATAATTGTCATTTCAGATATCCACAAAGAAATTCTTCCTTGGGCAAATGACGTCGCTTTTGCCATTCATTTGTATGGGGCTCATCATTACGGATATCCACAATTCATTTCCAGATATCCACTACGTGAATTACGGATATCTGCAACTGAATTATAGGTTGAGATATCTACAATTTGATTCTGACTAGTCATAGCTCCAGTTCAAGATGTCTTTAATTCACCTCAATTCAAGATATCTTTGTTCCTTTTCAGATGTCTTAGCTTTAGGAACAAATGGCTTTTTGGACAGATTGGTGCACTGCTTGTAGCTCGACAGCCTGGTGCTTTCAGTGTCATGTCATGACATCTGAGATATTTTTAACTTTCAATCTGCCTAGTCAAAACTGATTTACAGATATCTACAGTTGTCATTTATGATGTGTGACTAGTTTGTGACTAGAAATGCCAGGGAACTGGCCCACTACAGCCCAGTCGCCTTGACCTCCCACCTCATAAAGACCATGGAGAGGGTGATCCTCAGCCACCTCCGCTCTGTGGTGAGCCCCACCCTGGACCCGCTGCAGTTTGCCTACAAGCCAAACGTAGGAGTAGAGGACGCCGTCATCTACTTGCTGCAGCGGGCGCTCACCCACCTAGAGACTGCCGGGAGTGCTGTGAGAGTCATGTTCTTTGACTTCTCCAGCGCCTTCAACACCATCAGGCCGGCGCTGCTGCGGGGGAAGCTGGAGGACGCGGGAGTTGATGGACATCTCGCTGCCTGGACCATCAACTACCTCACTGACCGTCCACAGTACGTGCGGCTGCGCGGCTGTGAGTCAGAGGTGGTTGTCTGCAGCACTGGCCCCCCCAGGGAACTGTCCTCTCACCCTTCCTCTTCACCATCTACACCTCGGACTTCAACACGGACAGCTGCCATCTCCAGAAGTTCTCTGACGATTTGGCCATTGTGTGCTGTGTGTTTGGGTGCAACCACCTGAGCCTGAACACCAGTAAGACAAAGGAGCTGGTGATCGACTTCAGGAGGAGACCACTACCTCACTCACCGGTGAACATCCAGGGGCAGGACATAGAGACTGTGGACAGTTTCAAGTACCTGGGTGTTCACCTCAACAATAAACTGGACTGGTCCCACAACACCGACGCCCTGAGTGTGCAGGCCTCTGCTCAAGACTTTTTATGACTCTGTGGTGGCCTCTGCTCTCCTCTACGCTGTCGTCTGCTGGGCCCCGAGCAGCACAGAGCGGGACAGAAAAGGACTTAATAAGCTGGTCAGGAGGGCCAGCTCTGTCCTGGGCTCTGTAGAGGAGGTGGCTGAGAGGAGGGTGCTGGCCAAACTTGCGTCCATCATAAACGACACCTCTCACCCTCTGCACCGGACTGTAGAGGAGCTGAGCAGCTCCTTCAGCAGCCGACTGAGGCACCCCCAGTGCAAGAAGGAGTGCTACCGCAGATCCTTCATCCCCACCGCCATCAGACTGTACAACTCCACTATATAGTCTAAACGTGAAATTTTTTTTCCTTAAATATTCTTTAGTTATTTTATTAGTATTTATTAGCACTTTTTGTTCAAACTTTCTTTTGCACTAAACTGCCTGGGGCTAATGTGACAAGTGAATTTCTCCTGTGTGACATCAATAAAGTCTTTTCTTACCTTAGTTGAATGTAGTTTTCAATGACGTAATGCAGATGTCTGTAATTCCGTTTTGCCTAGTCAAAATGTATTACAGTGAACCCTCGTTTATCGCGGGGGTTAGGTTCCAGAAATAGCCCGCAATAAGTGAAATCCGCGAAGTAGGACAATTTTATATTTTACAATTATTCTACATGTTTTAAGGCTGAAAACGCTTCACCAGACACATTATACACCTTTCTGAGACTGGTATTAACATTTTTCTCTTGTTTAAACACTCAAACTTTTGTAGATTTTCATTAAAATATATTAATAGTGTGGGGGGGGGGGGCACGTGACACGTGTGTTTGTTTTGGTACCACATATCCATGCCATGTGCGAAAGTCGAGTGGAAAGCGACCTGGATATCATTTTGGGCAAGACTCAAGCCAATGCTAACAGTGCCAAACCGCTAACAGACGCCTCTGAGCACCAGTCCTCACCACAAGACCAGGTAAGACCAACCTGCGCTCACAAGAGTTGGTTGCATTTCACCCCGGCTCCAAAATCAGACCGCTATCAATGCGTCGCCAATACTCCACAGCTCTCTAGTTCGTTCTCTCAGCGTGACGGGGAAGAGCCACTGTCTCCTCTGTGCGCACGAGTGTCCTCTCCCCGCTGCGGCTCCCCCGGACGCCGCGCGGCCAGGCGCCAGGCCCGTCCATGTTGATTCTTGGCTCTTCCATGGTCCGGCTCACACTCTCTTCCATGGCTCGTGCAAGTACTTGATCTGGCGCAGCGAGAGCCGGAGCTGGTTGCAACGCGCTCCCTTATTTTCCAACTTTTTTCTGCTCTTACCTGCTTGTTCGTTTGCACACTTTGAAGATTATGTGTATAAGGCTAAGTGCTTCAGATACGCAATGTTTCTGCTCCATTTCAACCTCTATTTTCTCTGGATTTTAACTTTTTCACCGTTGCTATGTGCGTTGCTATGTGCGGAGGAGCTGCTACGGAGGACGCGCAGAGGCCGACGTTACTTTTTCGTGCTGTTCTTGATCTGTGCGTTGCGGCACTGGAATTTCCCCACTGGGGGACTAATAAAGGCATATCTTATCTTATCTTAAACAAAGGCCACACCTCCTGTCACCCAGGCGCTCTCGTGAAGGACATCTGAGACTCTGTCCCTACCATCCCTGGTCTAGACCTGGTTTAGTCCTGGTTTAGACCTGGTTTAGTCCTGGTTTAGACCTGCTTTAGACCTGGTTTAGTCCTGGTCTAGTCTCTTAGCTAAGCAGGGCGCAGGACAGAATGTAACACTGTAAAAAAAAAGTTACACTATAAAAAAAATTGGAAAAAAAAAAAAAAAAAATTGGAAAAAAAAATCCGCGAAACAGCGAGGCCGCGAAGAGTGAACCGCGATACAGCGAGGGTTCACTGTATTATTGTAATATAGGACCTTGTTATGTTAATTTATTTAGCACATAATTTGAATATTTTCGATTAAAGTACAGTAATACAAATCCCACAAACGTAGTAAAATACACAAACACAAAAAGAGAGCGCAATTACTGTAAAATAAAAAATAAAGTCCTGTTGAACGTAGTACGGGTTTGTTGTTGTCACGTGACTCACACATGGAGGCTTTTATTTTGAACGCGTGCTACCGGAAGTAAACAATCCTAAACAAAAAAACACTTCCTGCTTCAGTTGTTTCCCACTTGTCTTCTCCATCTCAGTCCGGTTCTACATCACCGGTTTTACATCACCGTCCCCCCGAGTCTCCGGGCCCGGTCCGTCCCGAAAATGTCCCTAAACACGCGAGTCATCCACGAGCAGCTGTCCGCCATCATGTCCACGCTGGCCCGGGCCGCGCTGTCCCAGATGTGCGCCGCGGTGGACCAGGGCTTCTCCGCGCTGCACGCAGAGCTCCTCCGCCAGCGCCGGGACAACGAGGAGCTCCGGAAGAAACTGCACCTCATCCAGTCCATCGTGGTCCACAGCGCCGGGGGACGTGAGGACGGGCCCGCGGAGGACAGAGCGCTGGAGGCGGGCGGCGGAGGAGCGTGGCCCGGTGCGCCGCAGCAGCAGAACCCCGTGCCGCACAGACAGGTGGGGAAGACTAGAGTTACTTTGACCAGTGGGGGAAGAAGTACTCAGTTTTGTTAAGTAAAAGTTCAGATTCCAGAGCCAAAAAAATATACAGGGTGTCCATAAAACAGTTTATTACAAAGGCAGTTGTTGAGATATATTAACTAGATTTATTTTATTTGAATGTGTTTATTCAAGTTTTTTTTTCACTTCATTTAATACACCTCTATATGGGCACCATTAGTTGCACGAAGCACATCAAGACGGTACTCAATTTCTTGCCATGTTCGCTGTAGGATAGTCTCATTCATGGTGGCAATGGCTTTACAAATCCTTTCCTTCAAGTCAGCAATGTCCCGTACCTTTGTTTGATACACGTATATCCTTTACATAAGCCCATAAAAAGAAGTCCAAAGGAGTGATATCAGGTGAACGCGGTGGCCATGGAATTGGCCCATCTCTACCAATCCATCGGTCTGGAAATGTTTGATTGAGGAAGTGACGAACATGCAGTCCCCAAACAACAAACTAAAAATTTTAATGTGAATAAAAACTTTAATAAGCACTGATTAAAATAAAACAAATCTGGTTAAGATATCTCATCAACTGCCTTTTCAATATTTTTTTTTAAATTGTAAAGGGACTTTATGGACACCCTGTATATACTCAAGTAAAAGTAACACATGAACAAATCTATTTAAACAAAAGAGAGTAGCGGGGATAGGTCAGAGCTTTGTTCAGGGTAGTTAGCTCCTCCCTTGCAGCTAGATATAAACAGGGTCTAACCAGCATGAGGGCCAGAGCTGACGAAGCCTCTCGGATGAGCGGCGAAACGTTTTCAACCAAACAAACTTTGTCCAGTTGACAAATTGAACTTCTCCTTTGATCACAAATCTATTTAAGTAAAAGTATTGAAGTAGTAGTACCCTTTTTAAAAATGTACTTAAAGGGTAGAAAGTAAAAGTATTTCATGCAGATTTTGAGATCTTAAAGGGACAGTGTGTAGGATTCGTGGCGCATAGGTGGTTAGTAGCTATTCCACTTCCTCTTTTGGCTATGGCAGACCTCGAGGGTCACCCGGGCGCGACGTAGCGCCGAAATCTCGCGTGCCCGCGCACGAACCGCGCACCGCTGTATACATAAAACGCGGTCCCCCGTTCACTTTTTTTTTTCTTTTCGCATGAAAACACACAATCCCGATCATGATTCATGACAATCTACACATCAAATGAAACCTTACAGTCTCCTCTTTTTGACTATGCAATTCATTTCCCTGCAAAACAATCACTCCCCGAGCACATGGGGCTTTTATACAGAAAAGCACAAAACTTGGCTTACTTAGCTTACCTTTGAAGGCTCTGCACAGGTCAAACTCTGTATTTCATCATAAACTTGGTCTCAATCTGTCCATAAGGATCCAGCGAATAAAATCCAGTAAAACAATTTAGTCCAAAATACGTGTTATATCCATTACGATGTGTGATACAGCAGCATGCTTCTTTACACGAGGCTCCCCCCTCCCCTTCCCCTTCTCTCCTTCGCTCCTTCTCTCCCACATGAGCAGCTGTTAGCAGGAGCCGAGGCGAAGGATGAGCCCAAATGTCCTTCTGCGGCTCTCGTATTCAAAATGGCTGCCTCTATATGGGGAAGATCCCCCTTTTATGTGACTATATCTAAGTCCAAAAGAATACTTTGATTTCATGATGGAAGTGAAAAGGCTTGGAAAACAATGTATTTTTGAATGGGTATCTTCAATTTCAGTAATTAACAGGTAAAAATCTTACACACTGTCCCTTTAAAGCTTCAAATGTAGTGATTTTGATAAAGATTTGTGCTGCGTTTTGTTCAACTCAAATATTTTCTTGTATATTTTATATTCAAATCATAAAAGTAGCCAGTGGTGGAAGAAGTACTCGAAGTGCAGATACTTTGAGCAAAAAACAAATAAGTATTAAAGTACCCTTTTAAAATGTACTTAAAGAGTAAAAAGTATTTTGCGCAAGTTTGAAATCTAATGTAGCCTCAAATTTAGTGATTTTGTTGAAAAGGAACAACTGAATACATTTTTTTCTTAACTGTTTTTCTTTGTATTTTTTGTTTGCTTAAGCTACAGACTTATAAAAAAAAATAAACCCTAATGTTTTCAGACTTTTTTTTCCTCAAAGACATGAAGTGAAAAAACTCAACTAATATATATATATATATATATATAATTTTTTTTTTTTTTTTTTTTTTTTCAAATCAGAAAAGTAGCCAGTGGTGGAAGAAGTACTGCTCCTGAAGGATGGGTCAAATGCAGAGAAATAATTTCCCCACAGGGATGAATAAAGTCTGTCTTCTTCTTCTTCTACTCAAAGTACAGGTACATGGAGCTAAAAAAAAAAAAAACCTCAATAGTATCACATGAAAAAATCTTAGGACTATCAAAGTACCCGTTTAGAATGTGCTTAAAGAGTAAAAAAGTATTTTGCACAAGTTTGAAATCTAATAAAGCTTCAAATTTAATGATTTTGATCAAGATTTGTGCTGAATGTTGTACAGCAGAAACAACTGAATCAATATGTTTCCTAGCATCATCAATATTATTATTATGAGAGGGGCAACATTTTTTCAATACCAAGTCAGTCGATGCCAAAATCAGTGGAGCCGGAAGTGCCCCCGTGCTCACTTCCTGTTTGTAACGCACTGTTTATTCTGTTTGTGGTTGAGCAATGCAAAGAACAAGAACAGCAGGAAACTAGAAACAGACTATTTAACTAGGTTACCATCACCTAATAAGACAAAAACAAATGCAACACAATCTGCAAAGTGGCTCTAATTCTGCAGTGCAGCATATGGACAGGATTCAGAGGTTTATGTGTGTCTGTCTATTACACAGGAGATGACTCATATTAGACTCATGAACATTATTACTATCTCCACAGAAAGACAATATAAAATGAGGTATTCCAATTATATTCACTTTAAATTCTAAATAAATCACTACATCCAGAAAGTTGCTCTTACAAATTACTTGACTCTAATATGTTTTTATTTTCACTATGTAATTTGTTAAACCAGTACTTGGCATGTTTGTTTGTACTTGAGCAATATTTGGAAGTAACCCCGACCTAAGTGCTCGTACCGCCTCTGTCAGCAGGAGCAGGGGCCAGCTGGAGGTTCGGGTAAAGAGGAGCCGCTGGAGCAGGTAAGATCCAGAGTCCAGAGCAGGTGTGGCAGGTTTTCAGAGAGAAACGAGCGACTAAGACAAATAAGTCCAATCTATAAAGCAGGACTGCAAATACAAGTTTGTGCCTGTGTAATTAAAGTGCATTTGAGAGATTCATATATTTTTGTGACTTTGTACTACCCGTGGTCAGTATTTATCATCAGTTAAAAGAATGGGATGTAATCTGTTCTGCAGTCACACCTGAACACCTGAACACCTATATTACGCTGTTTTCTGATCTGTTATATAATGTTGTTCATTCTCTCAAACTGAACACACTGTTCCACGTTGTGATACACTGCGTTTTTCCTGCACTACAATCATTTTAGACTTAGACAAACTTTATTGATCCACAAGGGAAATTGTTTG
This sequence comes from Paratrypauchen microcephalus, assembly GCA_036785185.1. Taxonomy (NCBI): domain Eukaryota; kingdom Metazoa; phylum Chordata; class Actinopteri; order Gobiiformes; family Gobiidae; genus Paratrypauchen; species Paratrypauchen microcephalus. The sequence goes on along the minus strand of JAVJIX010000106.1, from coordinate 3,065,691 downwards.
GGTACAGTATAATATTATTATTATTATTATTATTATTATTATTAACTTTATTTAACCAGGGAAATCACATTGAGATTAAAAACCTATTTTTCAAGGGAGCCCTGGACAAGAGGCAGTAAAAAAGACAATTACAACACAATTAAAATGACTAGGTATGCATGATATATCGGCATTAACATCGGTATCGGCCGATATTGCCAAAATTTTAACATATCGGTATCAGTCCGATGTGTAAAACTGGGCCGATATTAACGACCGATATTTGTCAGTACTATAAATACCTTGCTTTGAAAAACAAAAGTTCTGTCACACTTCAGGCAGAGCACTGGGAGCTGTCTTTAATAAGGTCGAGCTGTACAGGGATCTTGGTTATAAAACGTTGTGTTTATCTTGTGTCTGTCCATGTTTTAAGTTTATTGTGATTTGACAAAATGTGTTGCAGTTCCTTTTCTTGGCAATACACAAAATGGCCCCCAAACCTGAAGTATATGTGATGATATGGGAGCCATGTGAAATGCAGATTAAGAGTGACATGGTGATTTATCATCTGTGTATTTTTGTTGTTTTTTTTTAATCTGAACTTTCTCACAGGGATTTTGTGAATAAAATAAGTTAAACTTTATGGAGTCAAAACACGTTTTTGAAAATAAAAGACTTTCAAAAATTAATTTTGCATGATTTTCAGTCTGTATAAAATGTTATCTCAGAATTTAAAAAAAATAAAAAAATTCGATATTGGTTAATATCGGTTATCGGCCATAACAGCAACATTAATATCGGTATCGGCTAAAATGTTCACATCCGTGCATCCCTAAAAATGACATAAATTTGTTAAAACAGACACAATTTATGGAGGCTGTCTCTAGTGCTCTCAGTCTGGGTTTAAAGCCATTCAATGTCGAGGGGGCAGAGAAGACAAAAGCCCTTTTTCCCTAACTCTGCGAACAAACGGAACAGAGAGCAACAACTGATAATTTGAACGCAAACCATAAGAATCAACACTTCTGTATGATTAACTTACACATGTAGGAGGGCTGTAGTCCAAGCATGGCCTTGTAGATAAAAGTGTACAAGGGTACAGTAGCTCACGCCTCAAATATATGAGAGATGGTAACAAAAAATAGATGGAATAGCAAAAAAGCAATATACCAGTGTCAGATGAGACATGATTATAAAATATATATGTGTGTGTGTGTGTACAAATCAGAATTAAATAGAAAAGTAAGTAATAAAGTATCCAATCACAGCTATATGCAGTTGTAGGGAGTATTATAGTATGAATGTAGTCCTGTGTCTCACTGTTTGAGTGGAGCTGTAGGACCCTGTTGGAGAATCATTTCAGCACTGGAACTGCCAATCTCTACCACAAAACGAGCTGTTAACTTGAAAACTATCACTACATGACATCACAAGGTGGAACAGAGCATTTTGAGCTTTGGAGATGTGGACAGACTAATAAACTCAAACATGTGAATGAAACCAAACACAACTCCGCGTCTGTTTTTAAGGAGGAAACATTATAACGTGGCTTAATGTTCACCCGAGTCAGTTTTGTGGAATATACAGCTCTGGAAAAAAATAAGAGACCACTGCATTTTTTTTCTGAAATCAGCATCTCTACATGTATTACAGCCATTCCATTCCAGCGTCTGTTGAATTCCAACACAAACACAAAGCTGAGGTACTTCAGATCTTGCACCAGGAGTGGAATAAAGTCACCCAAGAACAATGTGAAAGACTTGTGGAGAGCATGCCAAGACACATGAAATCTGTGATTAAAAATAAGGGTTATTGCACCAAATATTGATTTCTGAACTCTTCTTAAGTGTAAACATTAGTATTATGTTGTTTTAAAATGAATTTGATCTTGTTTCTTTGCATTGTTTGAGGTCTGAAAACATGTATCTTTTTTGTTATTTTGATCATTTGTCATTTTTTACAAATAAATGCTCTAAACCAGTGTTTCCCAACCAGGGGTACTCATACCCATGGACAAGGACATGAAATAATAAGATTTTCATTTAATAATCAGTTGTGTTACAAGAGTTAGATACAACAAAGGAAGATTATTTTGATTTAGTATTTATTTGGGTAAATTATTTTCAAAGAAACATTCTTTATTTTTATGTTTAACTAATTTGAGTTAAAGAAAAGAGAGAAAATGCCTGAATTAAATTTTCAAATTAAGGAGATGAAATAAAATGATTTTCATTTAAAAATCCGTTGTGTCACGTTCTACTTTAGGAGAATTATCAACACGTATGAGTGAGGGGGTACTCGAGGTATGACAAAAAGGCTCAGGGGGTACACAAGACAAAAAAAGGTTGGTAAACCCTGCTCTAAATGATAACAGTTTTATTTGGAATTTGGGGGAAATGTTGTCAGTAGTTTATAGACTCAAACACTCAAACGTTCCTTTTGCCCAAACCCATACCTATAAGTAGTAATATCAGAAAAAATGATCATTTTGCAGTGGTCTCTTGTTTTTTTTCTAGGGCTGTAGGACCTTTAACCTGCAGATAGAGACACATCCAAGTTTGTCTCATTCTCAGTGTTTGGACAGGCCTCATGTGAAGCTCAGAACCCCCAGGATTCACTCACTGAGGCTGCAGAGGCTGCACTAGCACTCATGATCCGCTGCAGGTTCAGATCAGATCAGAGCGACGCATTTTAGGTTTAAACCAGCTGGAGTAAAAAACACAAAAACTTTGAAATGATGTAAGTATTGTTGATGTCTTTATTTCCAGGAAGCGGTGGAGATCAAATATGAAGAGCCAGACTGTGGAGGTGCAGTGGATGAAGGTGAGTGTGGAGCCCCTGGGTTTTTTATGAAGGAAAACATTTAAAGCTGCACAGTGTCACTTTTTCTAGCTCCATGGGGATGTTTTTGCAGAGTTTGTCTGACATTAAAGATCCCATGACATGGTACTTCTTGATGCTTTTATATGGCTCCTTAATGGTTCCCTAATACTGTAAATGAATCCTTCTTCAAAATCAACACTCAGTGCATGAGAAACAGAGATAAGATGAGAAAGAGTATTTTTTCTCCCTCAGAACAGGTCATAATGGGCGTTGTTGCTTGAATGCAAATGAGGAGAAAAGAGCTGGCCAATAGTAGAGGGTGGGGGCGTGGCCAAACTCTCCGCTCAGAGCTGTCAGCTGTGCCCTCTGATCCATTTCCTTGTTTTTGCACGGGGGAGAGATTTGAAGCGTTCCATTGAAAAATAAACACATTTCCACAGAAAATAAAATTAAACCACTGCTGTTCAAAGGTCCAGAGGCTCAGATAAAGGACTTCCGAGCCTAGAAACACTCGGACGTGCCTCCAGGCAAATTAAAAAACGCATTTCGCATTGCCTAGCGCATTCGCAGTCCAAACTTTGGGCGTGATTTACAGATACGCTGAGTTCAGACAGACGGGGGTGGAACTGCATTTGCATTTCTTTTTTCGATCTGACGTCAATCAGGTGCCTTGTTCAAAATCGCCCGTTTGAGCTCCGAATTTTTGTAACGCAGAAAAGGATCGCAAATGCCCATGCTTTTAACCATGGGGGGGGGCTAAACAGGGTAGGGGAGCTCACATTAACATTCAAAAACCTCAGAAAGTGAAAATTTCATGCCATGGGACCTTTAAAGGGCCTATATTACACAACATGTTGTAATGTTACCTCATCAAGATCATGTTTTGTTTCATTCAAGCATGTTTGAGTATTCCTTTATTATTATTATTATTATTATTATTATTATTATTATTAAATACTCTGGTCCACCTTGTGATGTCATGTAGTGGTAGTTTTCAAGTTTACAGCTTCTGGGCTGAAATGATCCAAATGGTTCTTGTGAAGGTGTGTAGAGTTTAAAAACACTGTATTACCACATGACATCACAAGGTGGAACAGAGTGTTTTCTGTTTGAGAGAAGAACTCTCTAAATCTGCAGGTTGGTGTGTTAAACATGTGAATGAAACGAAACACAACTCCAGATCTGTTTGTGATGAGGAAACATAACATAGATCAGAAAATGGCGTAATACGAGTCCTTTAAACTTCAGCTTAGTCAAATCTGTGGAGAGGAGAGCCCACTAACAGTAAGAATGTGTTTTCATTAGAAATATATACTCACGTAGTTGATGCAAGATAGATGGGTTTAGTGCTATGCTGTGAAACATTTCAGGCAAAGCAATGGCAGTAGTGTGGCGTATCCTCACACAGAGGGCATCGGGGAGGGCATCTGACACACGGGAACATTTCAGAGCATGTTTGTAGAGGTCTAAACTACAGGGTCAGCAGTCTCAATAAAACCTGGAGACACCGGAACATTTGTATAGAACCTGACATGACCATGAACAGAAGTCTTACTTGTCCGATTCTCTCAGATGTGCAGTGTGTGGACAACAGAGGACCTCCAACACCCAGAGCGGACCACAGCGCCCCCATGAGGACAGCTTCTCCTGAGGCGGGCTCCAGCTCCGGCTCCAGCTCCTCCACGGTCAAGGTGAGCTCAGACCCAGACTCTCTACATGAATTAGACATTTTACATTTTAGGCAACATGTAGTTGTTGTGTTCTTGTTTTTACAAAAAACTTTATCTGCCACTGTGAAGTAAGCAAAATTTACACCCAAGAAAGTTTGAGGTGAAAATTATTTTTTTTTCTAAGCTATGTCTTAACAAGTTAATTTTCATGTAATTCTTAACAGTTTTAGTTTGCTGTTTTAACCCTCCTGTTATGTTACGGGTCAAATTGATTGAAGTTTGTCCTACCAACATTACACTCAGTCAGGCAGACCTTTACAGAATGAGCAGCAGAAGCAAAAGGACGACGGTCCAGGAGGCTCTGGAAACCATCATTGATCATAACAGTGAAATACAGGAGGATGTGTCTGAAGATCTATCTGGAGCTAAATTCTAATTCTAACGATTCTGATTTTGAACCAGATGACCGAATTGCTAGACATTTATGTCAAAACATGGTAAAATACATTAATCTTCATTCCCAAATATGCAGCAGATAAAACTGTCTGCAGAAAACATAATAAAAACAGTGCCAGGGCCCACTAGGACGGCAGTGACTCGTGTGACTGACCTCAAGTCCACTTTTGAACTGATCATGACACATTCAATACAGAAACTCATTCTGGAAATGACTAATCTAGAAGGGAGGCATGTTTTTGGGGAGAAGTGGAAGGAGCTGGACAAAACACATTTAGGTGTGTATTTGGGGCTCCTCATCCTCGCTGGGGTCTATAAATCGAAGGATGAATCAACAGCCAGTCTCTGGGATGCAGAGACAGGGAGGCCGATATTTTGAGTCACACTGTCTCTGGAGACTTTTCACATTTTCTCCAGAGTAATCCGGTTTGCTAATCGAGAGACAAGGGCTGGTAGACGGGAGAGAGACAAGCTGGCAGCTATTAGAACAATGTGGGACAAGTGGGTAGAGCGACCTCCACTACTCTATAACCCAGGCCCTAATGTCACAGTGGATGAAAGGCTGGTGGCATTCAGAGGTCGCTGCCCATTTAGGCAATAGATGCTTTCCAAACCCGCTAAATATGGGATAAAAATCTGTGTGGCATGTGGTGCAAATACCAGCTATGCATTGAACATGCAGGTTTACACTGGAAAGCCGGTTGGAGGAGCCCCAGAGAAGAATCAGGGCACAAGGGTCGTGCTCCACATGGCACAGGGTCTCAGGGGACACAACATAACCCGCGACAATTTTTTCACAAACTACAACTTGGGTCAGGAGCTTCTAAAGAGAAAGCTCCCAATGGTCAGAACTGTCCGAAAGAACAGGGCTGAACTCCCTGCTGAGCTGCTGATAATCAAGAACAGGGCCCCTCAGTCATGTTTGCCTTCACAGACTCCATAGCCCGAGTGTCGTACTGCTTGCCTGGAAGAATCCATGACTCATCGCTGTACCAGCGAGTGAGTCTGGTAACGCTTGGTCCAAAATGCGCTGCAGTTGCGCGTAGACAGACAGCTAAGTGAACCAATCAGAGATTGCGCCATCTTGATTCAAAACTGAGGAGGAACTTCCGCTGCCTAAGAGTGACTTTGCGGGCAAAGGCGGGTGCACTGACGTCACCATCTTTGAACTAATCAGAATCGTGGAGTCCGTTTTTAACCGGAGGAGCGAGGGTGGAGCGAGGGTGTCCAAATGGTATCGCGCTGTATAGGAAATACAGAGAGATATCATTTGGCTGGCCAGGTAATCGTACTGCCCCAAAAAGGGAAAAAATGTTGTGCTCATGAGCATTCTGCACAACAATGCTGAAATCAGCACAAGAGAGGACCAGAAACCAACCATGATCCTGGATTACAATGCCACTAAAGGGGGGGTAGACAACCTGGACAAAGTAACAGGGTCCTACAGCAAACGATGACTGTGCGCTGGCCACTGGTCATTTTTTTAATAACATGATCATTGTATCGGCCTACAATGCATTTGCCCTTTGGACTCTTTCCTGACTGGAATGTGTGAAATCTCTACAAGAGGCGCATCTTTCTCAAGGAGCCGGGGAAGGCGTCTGTGGCGCCACACGTCCAACGGAGGCAGCGCCTGCCAAGGACCCCAGCTGCTGCAGCCACAGTGAGGGAGATCCAGGAGAGGACTGCACCAAGTACACCAGTGTGTGAGGTGTGTGTGTGTGTGTGTGTGTATATTAGTCTATGAGAGTGCTTTGTGTGTGTCTTGGGATCAGCAAAAACACAGCATAGTAAAGAAACCTCTTGTTTGTAGGTTGTTGCTGCTAAAGGGAAAAAGAGGAAGAGGTGCCAGGTCTGCAGGCCATCTGACGATGTCAAGACAAGCACGACCTGTGCAAAATGTGCAAAATACATTTGCAAAAAGCACTGTGTGAGAACATGTCACTCGTGTGCTGTGTAGATGTACACACACACACACACTCCTTGTTCATACTGCACAAGTTTAAATGCTATGTTTCAGTGTTATATTTTATGTTTTTTATGTTGTAATAAAGTGCTGAAACATTCAAAAAAAAAAAGTTTGAACTTTTTTTTTTTTTTTTTTAAATGAAAAACAAGTGAATTATCCTAATTGAACCATTACCTGTTAGAGGTAAGGAACACCATTACACTTAATGATAGAATAGTTAGTAATGAAATATTAACAATGCTTGTTAGGATTTTTTTGGTTTCGGACATCTTTTGGATAAGTAAACATCCATTGCTGTTGCTGACAAAAGAACATAACGGGAGGGGTAAGTTCCATCTGTAGATCTTTAATGTACTCAGTGTGGCTGATCATGAACAAATTCAAATGAACTTGGTTTAAACTGTTTAAAGCATTACTGATTATGTTTTAACAAATACAAATACAGTAGTTTGAAGTTGATTCTTTCTCATACTAATGACTTCTCCACACTGGCAGCTGTGAAACAAGTAAAGCATAAAATGACTCTTGCACTGAACTTGCTTTCTGAGCTTTTAACCTTGTTACAGTGTTGATTCTCTTTTCTTCTTGATTATTCATGTTTGAGTAATCCTACAGCTCTAAACACTTATTATTGTGGCCATACCTGCTTGTCAAAGCCTGATCCCGTCAGATCTCAGAAGCTCAGCGAGGCCGGGCCTGGTTAGTACTTGGATGGGAGGCACTGGGAATTCCAGATGCCACAGGGGGGCGCCAGCTGCACAAAACTCGTTGTGTCCTTAGGCAAGACACTTCACCCACATTGCCTAGTATGAAAGTGGTGTGTGTGTGAGTGTTGGAGGTGGTCGGAGGGGCCGATGGCGCAGATTGGCAGCCTTGCTTCCGTCAGTCTGCCCCAGGGCAGATGTGGCTACTAAAAGTAGCTTCCCACCACTAAGTGTGGAGTGAATGAACAATGAACTGTAAAACGGTTTGGGTGTCATGAAAGGCGCTATATAAATGCAATGAATTATTATTATACCAGTTTAGACATCCATTGTGTCCAGTAGAGTAATGCAGTGTTTCCCAACCTTTTTTGTCTTGTGTACCCCCTGAGCCTTTTTGTCACACCTCGAGTACCCCCTCACTCATACGTGTTGATAATTCTGCTAAAGTAGAACGTGACACAACAGATTATTAAATGAAAATAATTTTATTTCATCTCCTTAATTTGAAAATTTAAGTCTCAGGCATTTTCTCTCTTTTCTTTCACTCAAATTAGAATTAAAAAATTCAAAAAAAATCTCCTGCTGCACCTGGCAGCAACACTGCCGAGTACCCCTGCAGTGTGCTCGTGTACCCCTAGGTGTACATGTACCCCGGTTGGGAAACACTGGAGTAATGGATTGTACAGGTTTGACTAGTAAAAACTCTTGTTTTTGTTTTTTGCAGTGTGAACTGTTAAACTTGGACCTCCAAGTGGTGGAGCAGCATCTGCTGGAACCCCCTTCAATCTGTGGACCAATCTTCTGCTCTTCACCAGTGGTGGGCACCCAGACTCCTGCTCAGAAGGTGGAGGTTCCCGCTGTCTGGAGCAGTCCATTTGGGAGCTGCCAGCCGGAGAACAGTGACGCCTTTGGGCTGAAGGTGGTCAGTGTGAGCGGGAGCCTGTCGGAAAACTCCACTTTAGATTTCAGTAATGTGGTGCCAGGGTTTGGACAGAGCTCAGAGGACAAGTCAGCAGTGAGGCCCAGAGGCAGGGGCAGGGGCAGAGGATCGGGCGTGAAGGGCTATGACTGCACCATCTGCCAGAAGGTCCTGACCACCGCACAGGCCCTGGAGTCCCACATGAGGATCCACACTGGAGAAAGACCCTTCAAGTGTGAAGAGTGTGGGAAGAGGTTCACACAGGCGTGCCACCTCAAGTCTCACGGCCTCAGTATCCATGGCAACCCGCCCCACCCATGCCCCATCTGCGGCCGCGGCTTCAGCTCCCTGGGGACCATGCAGACACACATGAAGAGGTGGCACCCAAACTAGGACTCAATCAGGACTAAAATGGGTCCAAATGGGAGTCACAGCACGTCTAGATGGAGACTATACTGTGGACTTATAAATTTAATTTATCGAATAACGGCTCATGTGAAAAATGCCCAAAGTGTTGTACGGTACTCACCTGTGCTCCCGTGGTCACAGAGTGCACAGCCTTCAGCTCTCACCTCTCCCGCGTGGCTGTTTCCAGAGAAATGACCAGCTACAAATCCAGCTGAGATCCTGACCAAACCGAAGCAAGAAGATCATGGAGATGGTCCCCGGGCGCAGTAATGTGCTGCCCACTGCTCCTAATAACAGGATGGGTTAAATGCAGAGAAGAATTTCTCCTGTGTGAGATCAATAAAGTCACTTCTTCTTCTTCTAAACCCTAGCCCCTGTTTAGTGACCCGGTACGTCATGAGAGCTGCTGGTGTCTCATATGGAGTCACGTCTGTGATAGACACATTTGTTGTCCACAGAGACAGAGCAGTGGGCCCTGTGGTCTGAGTCTGAACTCTTTAACTTCTCCTGTTTAAAGAGCCGCACTCACCAGTGAATCAAACTGTGAATCAAAACTACTTGTTTTATATTAGATTTTATTTTTGGCCACACCACACTGAGCTTTATGGCCATGTTTGTCCAGTTTTTTAAAGAAAATGATGTACAGTGCAAAACTGTTCTATGAAGTTTTTATTAAAAGTATTTTAACTTTCTATGACGGAGCGGATCTTTGTCTCTGCCAAACAGGACATAAGGGACACACATGGACAGCAGCTCTGTCTGTCCCACATACACACTACTGAATCCTGCTCAGAACATTTTAGTGGACACACCCGTCCTTGTTTGTTCAATTTTATTCCTGTGGTTTGAAATGGGATGTGATTTTAACTCATCGTGGAGGGGATTCTTCAGTTACCACCACTAGATGTCACTGTGAGGAGGGTTTCAGAAGAGAAGAGGCCACATGGGTTATAACAGGTGTCATGATGAACGTTGTTGCTTAGACTTAACCAGAACTAAACCAGGGCTGAACCCTTAGGATCCTCAAAGTGAACGTCAACTAGTGGCACCCATAATCTAGATGTTTTGCTTTTCACATAACTGTTCTCAAAGCGTATACTGTATGTGGGAGCAAACCTGGACTATGAGTCTGAGAACTGGGACTAAACTGAGACTAATCATGGAATTAAACCTGGACTAGACCAGGACCAGACTCAGTCTACATCAGTGCAAACCTGGGCTCAAGCCAAGAAGATGATGTGTGTGAGTGCCCCCTAAAGCAGAACTAGGTCTGGGTGAGAGGTTTAGTACGAGATGGGCCTAAACTATGTCCAAATCCAGAAAGAACCAGGATTCATCGTGGGATTGTCCAGATGACACAGTCCCCGCCTCAGACTTGTCCCGGACCAGGGTCTTTGTGCTGAAGCAGGGGTGTCAAACATGCAGCCTGGGGGCCGGATCTGGCCCTCCGTGACCTTTAATCTGGCCCTCGGCTGATTTTCTATTAAAATATTTTTATTATATTGGTAATTTTCTGCGCCTCTTTTCTGTGCAGTTTAGCATAGCAGCGTCTCCAGCGCCTCTGTGCGTGGCCCCTCCCACCAGAGCAGCACAAATAAAGAGCACTCGCCTCTTTCCAAACGCTCTTAAAGGACCATCGTTTTGACTGTTGACCGTGACACCCTCATAAGCGTCAAAAATGAGAAAAGTGGACGCCGAGTGCAGGATTTTCCAAGAAAATTTGACTAATTTCTATTTGTTCACGGAGGTGAATGGGAAACCTGTATACCTGTGTGGAAATGGCATTTTTCTTAAAGTTTCAGGTTGTTCATAATAGTATAATATTTTGTAAAAGAAAGAGTTCATCAAATAAAAAAGACTTCTGTAATAGATTTGTGTTTCTCTGCACAAATATTTGGACTTATTGCTATTTTTGGGGTATATTTGCCATGAGTTTTCTGATCCGGCCCCTTTGGAATTAAGGAAAAGTAACGTTTTTTTTACAATCTGAGCCTTCTTTCGGCAATAAAACAAGTAGTTTTACTCACACATAGCAGTTTGGTGTCAATTGGAGTGGTATCGCAGAAGTTATGTTGGAGCCGTTCTGTTCTACTAATGATCCCGTATCCGTTAGCGTGAGTGCTCGGGGCATTACTTTGCGCTCTCCAAATAACACAAACTTTAGCACTTTTCAAATCACAGAAGATCGCTGTGTCAGGGTAGACTTTTAGTGGATTCCAAAACGGCCTGAAACCCGATATCCAGCTATAGTTTCATTTGATGACGTCATCAGAGAGGACAGTGCGCATGCGTGAACTCAGCTGTTTTGTAAACACAGCTAGTCCGAAAGAAGCTAACACCGCTCTGAACTTTACTTTTCTGTTGCGATATCGGGTTTCAGGCCGTTTTGGAATCTACTTAAAGTCTACCCTGACACAGCGATCTTCTGTGATTTGAAAAGTGCTAAAGTTTGTGTTATTTGGACACCGCAAATCAGTGCCCCGAGCACTCACGCTAACGGATACGGGATCATTAGTAGAACAGAACGGCTCCAACATAACGATACCACTCCAATTGACACCAAACTGCTATGGGTGAGTAAAACTACTTGTTTTATTGCCGAAAGAAGGCTCAGATTGTAAAAAAACGTTACTTTTCCTTTAAAGTAGGTTGGATATGACCCCCCGGACCAAAATGAGTTTGACACGCCTGGGCTAAAGTCTTGATACTGTGTGTCACATAAACCCACACACTGGACTCTCTGGGTTTGTCCATATTTCCAGCTTTTAGAACACAAACACAAAGAGTTTTATCGAGTTAATTTATTGAGAGTTGAGCACATGCACGTCGTGTTAGTAGAACTCATGTGAGCCACAGGAAGTGCTCGAATCAATACAAAAGCACACGTCATGAACAGTACAGACGCCAAGAGCTGTAAGGATGTGAGCTCCTCTGTTTACCTCACTGTGTCCTATACTTCTACTGCTTCATTAAAAAGTTTCAGTGCAAAAGTTAATAATTTATTACTAATATATTGATATAACTAATATAATATACATTTCCGAATGAGACCTGCGCTCAGTCGCTCACATTATTATGAGAATACTTTGATAAAGCTTTAATTCCATTTCATTATCAGTTTGTGTCAGATCTTATATCTGACAGATTTCTCATACTTTTCTTTTTAATGAAACAACAGCCCCATAATCTCAGTAATACAGTACACTGGTCACGATAGCAAAACATTTGAAGTATTCTAAATGCATTAACACAATAATAAATCCCTCTGTACTGCCCCCTACAGGCGGAGCAGGTGCAGCGTGCTCCCTGGTCATTATCCAGCTCTATCCATGAGATTATAAAGTACATTAATCTAACGCACGCTGGTTTGGTCTGAGCTCATTTTGACAACACAATAACACAACACCACCGTCTCACACACAACTCATTTTAACAACAGAACTGGTTAGAGTGGATTTAAAAGCACAAACCATCCAGTTATACAGCTCTGGAAAAAACTAAGAGACCACTGCAAAATGTTCAGTTTTTCTGATTTTACTTCTTATAGGTATGTGTTTGGGCAAAAGGAACATTTTAGTTTGAGTCTATAAACTACTTTTCCCCCAAATTCCAAATAAAAATATTATCGTTTAGAGCATTTATTTGCAGAAAATGACAAATGGTCAAAATACCAAAAGAGATACATGTTTTCAGTTGGGCTGTCAGTTTAACATGTTAGTTTAATTAATTACACTGCAAATTAACGCGTTATAAAAATTAACGCAATTATGAGCGGCAATTCAGTGCGCGCATGTTAAATTTGGCGGGCGGCGAGCAAATCACTGCCAGGGCCTTTGAACGGCAAGTTTATTTATAAAAAGAACGAAGACGGGACGATCAACAAGAACGTGGTGATTTGGAACTTTTGTCAAAAAGAATTTTCCGATCACCGAAGCTGCTCCAGCCTGACGGATCATTTGGACGATAAACACGTCCGGACAAGTTCCATCGTTATCGGTGATAGTGAGCACTTCACCAAACCACGCTCGCGGAATTTGAGAAACGAATGAGCAAAGCGACCGCAGAAAAACTGACAAACTCAATCGCAAAGTGGGTTTGTTCGCTCTCTCACTCACAATTTCTCTCTCTCTCACACACTCTTAAAATGCGATTAATTCATTACAAATCCTGTAATTAATTAGATTTTTTTTTTTAATTGCCTGACAGCACTAGTTTTCAGACCTCAAACAATGCAAAGAAACAAGATCAAATTCATTTTAAAACAACATAATACTAATGTTTACACTTAAAGATCCCATGACATGGTACTTCTTGATGCTTTTATATGGCGCCTTAATGGTTCCCTAATACTGTAAATGAATCCTTCTTCAAAATCAACACTCAGTGCATGAGAAAGACCCATGAACACAGACAGAGTCATAAATATCTCTCTGGAACACTCCATTCTGGGTGTTGTTGCTTGAATGCAAATGAGGAGGACAGAGATAGGCCAGTGCAGCGGGTGGGGGCATGGCCAAACTCTCCGCTCTTTCCTCTTTAGCGGTGCGATGTGCGCTGGCCCCACTTCCGCGTTTTTGCGCGGAGGAAGAGATGAGAAGCGTTCCATTGAAAAATAAACATATTTCCACAGAAAATAAAATTAAACCACTGCTGTTTCAGAGGTTCGGAGGCTCGGATAAAGGACATCCGAGCCTGGAAACACTCTCACGTGCCTCCAGGCAAATAAAAAAACGCATCTCGCATTGCGTAGCTCGTTCGCGGTCCAAACTCTCTGGGCGTGATTTACAGAGAGTGTGGGTAGATATCCAGACGGGAGGTGGAACTGCATTTGCATTTTTTCTTCAATGTGACGTCACATAGTTTCCTTGTTCAGAATCACCTGTTTGAGCTGTCTTTTTTTCAAACGCGGAAAAGGATCACAAATGCTCAGTTTACACATTTCGGGAGCTCACATTAATGTTCAAAAACCTCAGAAAGTGAAAATTTCATGCCATGGGACCTTTAAGAAGAGTTCAGAAATCAATATTTGGTGCAATAACCCTTATTTTTAATCACAGCTTTCACGCGTCTTGGCATGCTCTCCACAAATCTTTCACATTGTTCTTGGGTGACTTTATTCCACTCCTGGTGCAAGAACTGAAGTAGCTCAGCTTTGTGTTTGTGTCGGAATTCAACAGACACTGGAATGGAATGGCTGTAATACATGTACAGATGCTGATTTCAGAAAAAAAAATGGAGTGGTCTCTTATTTTTTTTCCAACCACTCTACCATCTGAACCACTGTTGCGCCTAAAACAGTGACCGCTTGTACTTGGGCAGCTTAGTACGGCGGACGGGATTCTGCCCTATTGATGGGTTTCTGTTGTGACGCCATTTTGAGGACTTTTATATAATTCAAAAGTGTTACTTTGCCGTTATAAATTCAAAGTCACAATTCCACATCATTGAAACCCATGGATAGGCTAAAATCCAGCATACCCTCTTGTATTTACCATGCACAAAAATGATTCTAAACCATGAGTGATGGGAGGATCGATACCAGAATATGTATATGATTATTCTTTCTCTCTTGGCACAAACTCGAAACAGAAACAAAATCAATCAATCAATTACTTGGTATTCTATCAAAACAAAAATCACAGGTATTGCCCATCACTAACATCCATTATTTTCAGGTATAAAAAACTCCACAAAGTCACAAAGATAAAGATGATGATTCTGTTCTTAGAAGCTTGATTCTAGGTTCCTCGATAGACCCAACAGAAAGAAACTCACCACCACGTCCTCAATCAGCTGCCTCAGTAAACAAAACTGTCCGATCAAAACCGTAGCTACAGGTCTGGGTGAAAAAATAAAAATAAAGCAGAATCCTACACTAGCCTGAATATTATCAAATATATCGAGACCTTCAAGTATAGTCCGGTTTCTGCGTCCAAACTGCGTCCTCCGTTTGGCACAGAAGGGTCCAGCCGAGTCCTCGACATCCCCTTACAAACCTTCTCATTTCTCGTTCACATTTGGAGTGGACAGGAGGATGTGGACATTTTGTGGAGTGGACAGGCGGACATTCATATGGTGGATGTTGGGAGAGGACAGGAGAATGTGGACTTTGGAGTGGGTTCATCTCACCATCTACTCGTTCCTTGAGGTGATGTCCTGTAAAAACACCCAGGTTAGACACCGTCCTCAGAGGGACGTCGTACACATTTGCTGGGACATCAACTAGTGGCACATACGGCACGGATATTTGGACTAAACCAGGACGAGATTAAGGCTGCGTCCCATTTCTCTGTCTTACCCCTTCGTCTTACCCCTACCCCTTGGTTTTGTGCGTTCATGTGAGGACAAGGGGTGTCCTGATTCTAATTTTGATCAAGGGCTCGGGCCACGACCTCAGGCTACAAACCCCTTGAAACGAAGTAAGCTCTCGACCAGACTTGGAACGAAGGGGTACGCCTACAAGCTCAGGCAGGTTTTGGGATCAGGATGGCAGCGTCACATCGACCAGCCAAGGAGTCTCATAAATGTATATTCAGCAGTTGTAATTATCGATTAACAGTTTAGCAGGTTTACAGTTATGACGCTTATGTTCTACGTTACTTTTAGTGAACTGTTGTGCGGTTTTAATTGTAGTGATGTCTGTTTAGCCGAAGTTATCGTTTTCATCGAACTTTCATCTATAAACAAGCTAGTTTTTTGTCGAGCTGAGGTGCTCGATAATGCTTGACATTTGTTTACGTTTGTTTGCGTCAGTTGTTGTCGCCTCTGTAGACACAGCAGCTCAGGTAGAGGCGAGGGATGATGACGCAAACGGTAATCGAGTGGCGTCCCATTTCTTAGGGGAACATTCGTACCCCGAGCCCTCTCAGCTCGGTATCGAGGGGCAAGACAAAGACGTAGATAAAGGGGAAGGGGAAGGGGTAAGACAGAGTAATGGTACGCAGCCTAACATTTAACCATTTAACTAAACTAGAACTTAATTAAGAGGCTACATATGAGGCTTAAACTATGACAAAAAAATCAAGGCTGATTGAGGGTTTAACCAGGGTTAAATCATGGGATTGTCTGGTTTAGTCCTGGTTTAGACTTGCTTTAGTCTTGTTTCAGGTCATGGTTTAGATCTCGGTGTAGTCTTTATTTCAAAATACATTATGCCATGTACTGGAGTGAGAAAGATTTCAAAATAAGAGCTGTACCTCAGTCTGGGCCTTCCTCCACTCGCCCATGGGACCAGACTTTGTCAGGACTGAAAAACACAACAATGTTCAAATCACATTGTGGTTTAAAGTTGTCAAGATTTATCTGTTTAACAAATGGCTTTACAGATGTCCAAGAAGAGTCAGAACGATACACATGCTACAGGCGATTCATTTAAGCACAATCAGTGTGTGAAAAAGTGAAACGTCCTACAGTCTGTCTGCTGGTGAAGATGAAGAAGAGTGCACCGTGCTGCACACATGACCTTCAGTATCAGTGATAAATATAATATATATGAGACTCACTCATGAATGTAGAGACTGTGAGGAAGAGAGCCGAGGTCACCGCCGAGCTCCACCACAGACACCTGACACACACACAAATACACACAAACAAACAAACATGAGCATTTAAACAGAGCAGCTATTAATTGAGCTTCAAAGTCCACTCTGAACTTTTCTATTCATTTTTCCAGTAGACTTAGAAAAATATCAAGTATTAAAAGTTCAAAGGCATCAAGTGGCTAAACATCTACGTGCGAACTATCCATAACGTGTGTGAAGAGTCCCTCAGTCGTCCAGGTAGAATCCATGATAAAAGGAGAAATTCAATTTGTCAACTGGACAAAAGTTTATTTGGTCGAATACGTTTTGCAGCTCATCCAAGCTGCTTCTTCAGTTCTGGTCAGACGCTGGTGGACACTGCTTATAACTGCCTGCAGGGAGGAGCTAACTACAATGAAATGACTATAAAACTATCACATATTTGTTTATTTTTGTTTCTGTTTAGTAAGCCTATTCAATGTATTTGTCCAGTTGACAAATTGAATTTCTCATTTTGCCTGTCCATAACGTGGCTGTTTTAACTGTTTAAACTGGAAAGTTGGAAAATCTATGAGAAAAATGAATGGAAAATTTTAGGGCTGTCAGTTTAACGCGTTAATTAGATGAATTAATTACACGCAAATTAACGCGTTATAAAAATTAACGCAATTAACTATGAGCAATGAGCACATTTTTGAATGAGCAATTCAATGCGCATTTTAAATTTCGCATGCGGTGAATTACTGCCAGGGCCTTTGAACGGCAAGTTTATTTATAAAAAGAACGAAGACGGGACGATCAACAAGAAAGCAGTGATTTGTAGCTTTTGTAAAAAAGAATTTTCCGATCACCGAAGCTGCTCCAGCCTGACGGATCATTTGAACGATAAACACGTCCGGACAAGTTCCCAGGGCTCTCAAGTTTTGAAGTTTGATAGGAGTAAGATTTATATTGGGGGAGCGGGGGGGGGTTGTGAGAGTGGCTTTTTTGCGCTGAAAACGGCGCAGTGTCTGCATAAATAACCGATTTCTGGCTACAGTGGCTACAGTTTTGAATTGCTTAACAAAATTTCAGCGTGAGAAATACCATGTGTGGCGTGTGAATTGCGTGCACTTTCTGATAAAACACAGTGAGAAAAGAGAAAGGAAATAGAGAGAAGAGAGAGAAAGGAGAGAGAAGAGAGAGAGAAAAGAGTAAGGAAAGAGAAAAGAGAGAGAAAAGAGAGAGAGAGAAAGAGAAAGGAGAGAGAAAAGAGAAAAGAGAGAGAAAAGAGAGAGAAAGGAGAGAGAAAAGAGAGAGAAAGGAGAGAGAAAAGGGAAAGGAAAGAGAGAGAAAGGAGAGAGAAAAGGGAAAAGAGAAAGAAGAGAGAAAAGAGAGAGAAAGGAGAGAGAAAAGAGAAAGAATTTGTAGAATTTGAGAAACGAATGAGCAAAGCGACCACAGAAAAACTTACAAACTCAACTGCAAAATGGGTTCGTTCGATCGCTCACTCTCAATCTATCTATCTCTCCCTCTCTCTCTCTCACTCTTAAAATGCGATTAATTGGTTAATTAATTACAAATCTTGTCATTACAAATCTTGTAATTAATTAGATTAATTTTTTAAATTGCCTGACAGCACTAGAAAATTTACTCCCGGACGTGGGGCTCGTGATCACTGTTATGCTCCATAGGATTTATAACAGTTTTCCAAACTTCTGCTAAACTGGCCCAGTTGATCACAGTGTGTGGACAGTGTGTGGACAGTGTGTGGACAGTGTGTGGACAGTGTGAGGACAGTGTGTGGACAGTGTGTGGACAGTGTGAGGACAGTGTGTGGACAGTGTGTGGACAGTGTGAGGACAGTGTGTGGACAGTGTGAGGACAGTGTGTGGACAGTGTGTGGACAGTGTGAGTCAGTGTGAATTTTTGTACCACATGACCTCATTGTCACCACACTGCATTCTCATACAGACACAAGATTTATGTCTCAAGCTTTATTAATAACCGCTCTGACAAAACTGTGTAAAAACCTAATGAAAGATCACTGGCCTTTTGTCCTGCACTTCAAATGTTTCAGGATGTGACTCTTGGTGAGAAAAGTTCACCTCTGATCTGTATTGTGTCATATTATGTCATCATCTTCAGTAAACAACCCACCAGCAGAAACTTTAGAGCACAACTGTGTCCTAAGATTGTACTCACTGTATTACAACACAAATCTGCATCATTGTAGCGGTCCCCTTGTGTATTAAATATGATAATCACGTTTATTTAAGTGTCTAAAAATATAACAGTGCAGATATGACTTTATGAATGAAATCAGTATTTTCATTTGGCTGCTCCTATGGCTCTTCTTGTGAGCGTGAAGATGTGTGATTACCGTGAGTACAGAGCCGCCGTGATGAAGAGTGTGAAGATGAAGAGGAGGAAGCCCCTCAGAGTCAAACCTGGGATCAATAAAGATGAACGTGGTCAGATCAGTTTAAAGAGTTCATGAAACTGTCTCCTGAAGTGTAGTCTTCACCTGTTTTCTGCTCTGCGCTCTGGCAACAGCAGCTCTGCGAGTACAAGGAGGGCGGGACTTCGGACAAGCCTCCCACGGATTGGCTGAAGGTGTCCTGTGATTGACAGGTGTCAGGGTAGGTCTCTTCCTCAATCATTGGCTGTTTGTTTGGAGGGGGCGGGGCTTCAGTGGGGTCTGGAAGAAAAAAAAGAGAAGACCATAAACAAATATTTAGATCAATACTTGACTTAAAAAAAAACATTTTGCCTGAATGTTCCACAGTATGGCTTTATGGAAACAAGCAGGTGATGACATTAGGCCAAATTACCAGTCAGATCAGTGGAAAGGCAAGCCTGCTCATTGTAAGAGTGTATGTTTTTCAAGGCATTAAATACACCTTTAACAGAAGGAATGCATGATGGATAAGTTTACTGTGGAACATTCCAGGAAACCCATCACCACCCTTATATTAGGAACATCCATCCATCTATTTTTTTCCCCGCTTATCCGGGGCCGGGTCGTGGGGGCAACAGTCTAAGCAGGGACTCCCAGACTTCCTTCATCCCAGACACTTCCTCCAGCTCCTCCGAGGGGAAACCCCAAGGCGTTCCCAGGCCAGCAGAGAGACATAGTCCCTCCAGCGTGTCCTGGGTCTTCCCCGGGGCCTCCTCCCGGTGGGACATGCCCGGAACACCTCCCGAGGGAGGCGTCCAGGAGGCATCCGCAACAGATGCCCGAGCCACCTCAGCTGCTCCTCTCAACGTGGAGAAGCAGCGGCTCTACTCCGAGCTCCTCCCGTGTGACTAAGCTCCTCACCTTCTAAGGGTGCGCCCAGCCACTGTGCGGAGGAAACTCATTTCGGTCACTAGTATCTGCGATCTCGTCCTTTCAGTCATTACCCAAAGCTCATGACCATAGGTGAGGGTCGGAACGTAGATTAACGGTAAATTAAGAGCTTTGCCTTTCGGCTCAGCTCCCTCTTCACCACAACGGTCCGGTACAGCGACCGCATCACTGCCAACGCTGCACTGATCCTCCTGTCAATCTCACGCTCCATCCTCCCCTCACTCGTGAACAAGACCCCGAGATACTTGATCTCCTCAACTTGAGGCAAGGACTCTCCACCCACCCGGAGAGGGCAGGTCACATTTTTCCGGTGGAGAACCATTGCCTGTGATTTTTGGTCTCAGATTTAGGAGCATTAAGATTTAACTGTATTTCTATACCTGTTTGTCTAAAGCAGGGCTGGGCCTGGTCGTTGCTCGGATGGGGGACCACTGGGATTACCAGGGGCCACAGTTGGGCGACAGTGGCAAAAACTGTTGTCTTTAGGCAAAACACTTCACCCACACTGCCTAGTATGAACGAAGACTCCATGGAGACACAGTGGCGAGTTGTTCCCAAAGCGGACAGTATATTACCTCATAAAAGTAGAATTTTCCATTTAAATGTCATTGTTAATCCCACTGCAGCTCAATGACTGCAGGATCTTTACAGCGAGCTTCTGTACAGAGTCTGGAGGTGCAGTAAACCACATAAAGGACTATTGTCTGTGACTCTGGCTCTGTTTGCACCAAAGCCGGTCTGGTGTCCTCTCAGGGAGGATCTACACTACAGTGATACTCATCAGACACAAGGTGGAGGGAGAGTGTTGCTTTCACTGTGTTTTTTTGGCTCCCTACCTACTAACCAAATGGTGTTACATAAATGGGGAAAGGCTTACTTTAGTCCTGGTTTATATTCCTGGTTTAGTTCTAGTGCAGTGCTAGTTTAAATCTGGTCTAATTCTAGTTAAACCCTGGTTTAGCATTAGTTTTGTCCTAATCTAGTCCTGCTTAGGCTCGTTTTGAATCTGGTGTAGTCTCAGTTATGTCCTGGTTTATGGTTCTGCTTTAGTCCTGGTTTATTCTTAGGGTGCATTCACACTTAAATCCACTCTGCATCAAAACTGTGACTAAACTGAGACTAATGAAGGAACTAAACCTGGACTAGACCAGAACTAAAAATTTGTCTGAAGCAGTTTGTCAAGGTAGTTTGTCACAGTAATGGACTGTGCAAAATAAAGCATTGAATAACTAACTTTCACATTCACACAGGGGGTTAAGTGTCTTGCCCAAGGACACATAATAATAATAATAATAATAATAATAATAATAATAATTTTATTTATTAGGCGCCTTTCTGGACACTCAAGGTCAAAGTATAAGTTAAAACACAAACAAACAGTTAAACATTTAAGAAATAATAAAAAAATTAAAACAGTAAAACATTCAAAACATTTAAAAGGACAGTGCAGTTATGGTTGGAGTGAAAAAGCCATATCAGTTGCTATAGGTCTGGAAGACTAAAGGGGAGAGTGACGGCGGAGGAGGAGCGAGGTCTGGAGGACTAAAAGGTGAGGGGCTGGACCTGGAGGACTAAAGGGAAGGGGTCTGGATACATACCGTATACAAAATCCCTCTTGTCCTCCAGCTCGGTGCTGTTGAGCCTGGTCCAAAGAGACTCATCGGTCCTGCTCCAGTCCAGGTCCTGGTCCTGGCTTTGGTCCAAGTCCCAGTGGGGTCTGTCTCTGCACCGGGTGGGACTCTGGTCAAGGGTCTGGTCAAGACTCAGGTCTTCTTGACTCAGATCCTGACTCAGATCCTGGCACTGGTTGGTCCTGAATATTCCTCCGAACACCTTTTGGTCGAGCCATGACTGACAGTTGTCTTTGACGTCGTGGAGCAGGCTGACGAGGGCGCTGTGAGGACGCCGCCTGCGCCTGAACACCCTGAGCACAAACAGGAAACAGGAAGTGAGAGTTGTTCTAACCCTCACCTCAATGTAAATCCTCATGGACACTAAACCAACAGTGACGAGGCCCTGGAATTTGGCCCCACTGGGTTTTAGAGTCTTTAGAGGGAGTATCTGTTTAAGAGGGACCCCTTAGCACATTCACACATACAAGTCTGGAAAAAAATAAGAGACCACTGCATTTTTTTCTGAAATCAGCATCTCTACATGTATTACAGCCATTCCATTCCATTCCAGCGTCTGTTGAATTCCAACACAAACACAAAGCTGAGCTACTTCAGTTCTTGCACCAGGAGTGGAATAAAGTCACCCAAGAACAACGTGAAAGACTTGTGGAGAGCATGCCAAGACGCATGAAAGCTGTGATTAAAAATAAGGGTTATTGTACCAAATATTGATTTCTGAACTCTTCTTAAGTGTAAACATTAGTATTATGTTGTTTTAAAATGAATTTGATCTTGTTTCTTTGCATTGTTTGACACGGAAGACGACAGAGGCCATGTTCGTAATGATTATTTTCCACCTTAAAAACGAGAAAATTAACTCGATCTCAAGAAAAACGAAACAATTAATTTGTGATCTCGAGAAAACAAAGAGTTATTCCGTGATCTCGAGAAAACACTGTATCTCCATCGGTAAAGACGAAGCCGGGCCAGTCTTCTGCGGAGGTGCCGCAATTATCTTGAAATTATCCCGAATTAAAAGATATAACGCAATCTCCCCCTGTGTCGACCCCTGATCAAAATATTGCCTTATCAGCTGATCGATTATTATTCCAGACATTCTAATGACCAAAAACACGTCTATTCAGAATGAGAAATAGCCCCGAAGTCAGCCTGTCACAACGTGGCCGTAAACGTTTCAGTTGTTTTCTCGAGATCACGGAATAATTGTTTTGTTTTCTCGAGATCACAAAGTAATTATCTCGTTATCTCGGGATAACAAGGAAGAAAAAATATTGCTTATGAATATGGCCTCTGTCGACTTCTGTAGTTTGAGGTCTGAAAACATGTATCTTTTTTGTTATTTTGACCATTTGTCATTTTCTGCACATAAATGCTCTAAACGATAATATTTTTATTTGGAATTTGGGGGAAATGTTTTCAGTAGTTTATAGACTCAAACAAAAATGTTCCTTTTGCCCAAACACATACCTATAAGTAGTAAAATC
The DNA here is from genome assembly GCA_036785185.1 of Paratrypauchen microcephalus. Classification (NCBI taxonomy): domain Eukaryota; kingdom Metazoa; phylum Chordata; class Actinopteri; order Gobiiformes; family Gobiidae; genus Paratrypauchen; species Paratrypauchen microcephalus. The sequence goes on along the minus strand of JAVJIX010000106.1, from coordinate 3,042,794 downwards.
AGAAAAACTGATCATTTTACAGTGGTCTCTTATTTTTTTCCAGAGCTGTACAGTATTTGCAGTAAAATATACACATAAATGCACAGTTATACACAAAAAAGTTACAATAACAGGGAAATACAGAACCTAAACTTAAATGAGATCACTCGTTTAGGTACTTCAAATGTTTAACGTACATATATAAAACCAGAGCACTGTGCATCACATCAGGTTTGTCATGTTGTGTGCAGGTTTGTATCATGTTTTTGTGTATTTGTGGAGAATTGGCTCTATTCACGCTTCACAAAACCGACAAGACGTTTGGAAACACGGAGATGACGACTTCCTTTGGGCTCTGTTGGCCATAGTAACTGACAAAATCTTGGAAAACCGAGAAAATTGTCCAGTTTTCTTCCTCTAGATGTCATCGTATTCATACTTTTTCCTTTATAAATTGCCCATTAATTTGTGTATTAACATTTTTCCACCTTAAAAAAATATGTCTAGTGTCGGTAACTACAAGTCATCATCCGCATGTTTCTAAACGTTTTCCCGTAAGCCTCGTGCGTCTAACTGTAAGGAGCGTTCCAATAGGGTCCGACAGAGATCACTAAATACTTCAAACATGCATGAATGACATCTGAGGAAATATTATAATATGTTCTTTTAATAATACTTTTTTTCTTTAACTATTTATTTATTTGCAAATGGAGAAGATAAAAGGGAAATACAAAAACTAAGCAAGAGAACATCTGTTTAGTCACTTCAGTCAAATGTTTAAACCAAAGAGCAGAGCTGGGTGTGTTTAAAATGGGAAGTGTCTAAAATAAAACAGCAAAACACTGAAACACGTTTCCCACATCAGGCCCGAGCAGTGATGAGCTCAGCTGGATCTGTACAGAACTAACTCGGCTTTTATCCAAACTAAAATAAATCAGAATAAAATATTTGGTGTATGCAGTGGACATTCTAGACCCAACAATGACTGAACCAGGACTGAACCAGGACTGAACCAGGACTAAACCAGGACTAAACCAGGTTTAAACCAGGACTAAACCAGAGCTGAACCAGGACTAAACCAGGTTTAAACCAGGACTAAACCAGAGCTGAACCAGGACTAAACCAGGTTTAAACCAGAGCTGAACCAGGACTAAACCAGAGCTGAACCAGGACTAAACCAGGACTAAACCAGGACTAAAGCAGGACTGAACCAGAACTGAATCAGGACTAAACCCGGTCTTAGACTGTGATATTGTAAAAGCAGAGCCCCGTGTGACATGTGAGGTGAGGTGATGTCAGCTCAGAGGAATGTAACATGTGCTCAGACTGTTCCACAACCATAACAGCAACACGATACAGCACTGTACAGCACTACACAACACTACACTGTACAACAGTATACAACACTACACAACACAGCACTGTACAACACTGTACTACAATATAAAACACTATACAACACTACACAACACAACACTACACAACACTGTACAACAGTATACAACACTACACAACACAATACAACACTATACAACACTACACAACACTATACAACAATACACAACAATATACAACACAACACTGTACAGCACTATACAACACTACACTATAGAACACTACACAACACAACACTACACAACACTGTACAACACAACACTGTACAACAGTATACAACACTACACAACACAATACAACACTATACAACACTACACAACACTATACAACAATACACAACAATATACAACACAACACTGTACAGCACTATACAACACTACACTATAGAACACTATACAACACTACACAAAACAACACTGTACAACACAACACTGTACAACAGTATACAACACTACACAACACAATACAACACTATACAACACTACACAACACTGTACAGCACTATACAACACTACACAACACAACACTATACAACACTACACAACACTATACAACACTACACAACAATATACAACACTACACAACAATATACAACACAACACTGTACAGCACTATACAACACTACACAACACTACACAACACTATTCTACACAACACTACCTAACACAACACTATACAACACTACACAACAATATACAACACAACACTGTACAACACTACACAACACTACACTATACAACACTATCCAACACTACACAACAATATACAACACTACACAACAATATACAACACAACACTGTACAACACTACACAACACTACACTATACAACACTATACAACACTACACAACACTATACAACACTACACAACACTATTGTACACTACACTATACAACACTACACAACACTACACTACACAACACTACACTATACAACACTACACAACACTATTGTACACTACACTATACAACACTACACTGTACAGCACTATACAACACTACACTACACAACACTACACAACACTACACTACACAACACTACACAACACAACACTATACAACACTACACAACAATATACAACACAACACTATACAACACTACACAACACTACACAACACTATTCTACACAACACTACACAACACTACACTATACAACACTACACAACACTATACAACACTGTACAACACTATACAACACTACACTACACTATACAACACTACACAACAATATACAACACTACACTGTACAGCACTGTACAGCACTACACAACACTACACAACACTACACAACACTATTGTACACTACACTATACAACACTACACAACACTACACTACACTATACAACACTACACAACACTACACAACACTACACAACACTATACAACACTACACAACACTATACAACACTATACAACACTATACAACACTACACAACACTACACAACACTATACAACACTACACAACACTACACAACACTACACAACACTATACAACACTACACAACACTGCACAGGCTGGTTGCTCTGAGCCGGACTGCACTGAACACTCAGATTAAATCAACGCTGTGTTTGAATTCGTGTCAGTTCCTTTAAACTACAGTAAAGTATTTTTCCACAACAGAACTCCTCTGCTCTCCCTGTAGGTTCTGGTAGCAGGTGTAGACCTCTACATACATGTTCTGAAATGTGTCAGATGCCCTCCCTGTGTCTCCGTGGGGTTTTTTTTCTGTGTAAAAGCTACTCACGCTGTACTTCAGATTTCTGTGTTTGCCAAATGTGAATACCCCGACTCCTGATAAAGAGAAGCCATAAAAACAGGTCTAAACCCGGACTGAAGTGGGCGCTCTCACCGGAACAGGTTCTCCTTGTAGCACACGCTGGTCTTGCCGGTTGCCAGGGAGACGTTGCCGTGTTCGTCCCAGGTGAAGCTGCCCTGCGTCACGTCGTAGTATCCGTTTGTGAGGAGGCGCGGGGAGCGGCGACAGCAGCAGGGGGCGCTGTCCGAGGAGTCCAACAGGTACGAGGAGTCCGGGGACAGGAAGGACTCATCAGGACTGCAACAGAGAGAGACCGTGATGAACCAAGCCTGAACCAGGCCTGAACCAGGACTGAACCAGGACTGAACCAGGACTATAACAGGACTAAACCAAGACTGAACCAGGACTATAACAGGCCTGAACCAGGACTATAACAGGACTAAACCAAGACTGAACCAGGACTATGACAGGACTGAACCAGGATTATACCAGCACTAAACCAGGACTAAACCAGGACTGAACCAAGACTAAACCAGCACTAAACTAGGACTGAACCAGGACTGAACCAGAACCAAACCAGGATTATACCAGCACTAAACCAGGACTAAACCAGAACCAAACCAGGACTATACCAGGACTGAACCAGGACTAAACCAGGACTGAACCAGAACCAAACCAGGATTATACCAGGACTATACCAGCACTAAACCAGAAGTAAACCAGGACTAAACCAGGACTGAACCAGTACTAAAGCAGGTCTACACCAGACCTGAACCAGGATTGAAAAAGGACTTCATCAGTGTTAATTAACCAGAAATAGAAGGACTACACCGGGACTTAACCGGGTCTACAACAGGACTGAAGCAAGTTACAGCAGGGCTGAACCAGAACCGTACCAGGAGTGAACCTGGTCTTTAGTAGGGGGCTGTGTATTTAGTGTTTAGTTCCACTTTAAGCGTGTATGTACGTGTTATTTACCCGTGTAAGAAGTCACTCCTGAGTTTGCGTTTTACAGGTGAACCTGAAACAAACGAGAATCTGAATGAAGTTTGGAATAAATAAATATATAATAATAATAATAATAATAATAATAATAATAATAATAATAATAATAATAATAATAATAATAATAATAATAATAATAATAATAATAATAATAATAAATATAAATCTGAAGTGAGACGTACTGGTGACCGCTCCAGAGAACATGACGAGGCCTGAGGATCTGTGAAGACACAAACACACAGTGAGAAGAGAGGACTGAACCAGGACTGGACCAGGACTATACCAGAACTAAACCAGGACTGAACCAGGACTGGACCAGGACTATACCAGAACTAAACCAGGACTGAACCAGGACTGGACCAGGACTATACCAGAACTAAACCAGGATTGAACCAGGACTATACCAGGACTATATCAGGACTAAACCAGGACTGAACCAGGACTATATCAGAACTGAACCAGGACTATATCAGAACTGAACCAGGACTATACCAGGACTGAACCAGGACTATACCAGAACTGAACCAGGATTGAACCAGGACTATACCAGAACTGAACCAGGACTATATCAGAACTGAACCAGGACTATACCAGGACTGAACCAGGACTATACCAGGACTGAACCAGGACTATACCAGGACTGAACCAGGACTGAACCAGGACTATATCAGAACTGAACCAGGACTATACCAGGACTGAACCAGGACTATACCAGGACTGAACCAGGACTATATCAGAACTAAACCAGGACTGAACCAGGACTATATCAGAACTGAACCAGGACTATATCAGAACTGAACCAGGACTATACCAGGACTGAACCAGGACTATATCAGAACTAAACCAGGACTGAACCAGGACTATATCAGAACTGAACCAGGACTATACCAGGACTGAACCAGGACTATATCAGAACTAAATAAACCAGGACTGAACCAGGACTGAACCAGGACTGAACCAGGACTGAACAAATATTGAACCAGGACTAAACCAGGACTGTTCAAGGAAGTTTTTGTCACAGCCACCATTCCAACCATCTGGAAAACATCCACAATAATCCCCGTACCATAGAAACCCAGTCCTACGGCGCTCAACCACTACCGACCTGTGGCACTCACATCCATCATAATGAAAACTCAATATCTCCACCAGACTGATCCATCTCATCCATAACTTTCTGAGCAACAGACAGCAGGTTGTATGGTTGGGCGCGACCACATCCTCTGCTCTCACTATAAACACCGGTGCACCGCAGGGATGTGTGCTCAGTAGGGGTGGGTACTGGCAAAGAAGTCACGATTCAATTCGAATCACGATTCATATGCCGCGATGCGATACTATCACGATGCATCACGATACTTGAATTATTGCGATGCATTGAAATATATTCGACATACTTCAGTGAAAATGTACCAAAAAAAGAGGATAACGTAAATATCAGTGGCTGTGTATAGCTTAGTTTAGTTTATTAGTTTATTTGACAGGGACAATGCACATAAAAACATGTTTGTGCCAGGTTATAGCAAATATGCTAATTTCCACCTGCAGTCCCTGGACAGGTTGATATAAAATGGCATGAATACCAATAAAATACCATAAAATACCTGGGTAGTGTCTTCAATTGATACCTTACTCTGAGCAACTCAATTCATAACTGAATTTATTGAATAACAAAAACAAATAAACCAAACCAATAACAAAAAAGTGCATAGGATTTTTTCTAAAACAAAAAATGATGTTCAAACATTTGCCATTTTGGAGGCAGCTACCATCATAAACAATACCCTTTCACAAAGAAAAAAGTGCATAGGATTTATAAAAACAACAACAACTAATAATAATTAATGTATTTATTTATTAATATTAAATTATTAAATATTAAATTATGAATTATGAATAATAGATTTTTGGCATCAAGAATTGATGCAGTATATTGTGAAAGTTAGTATCGCGATACATTGTCATGATGATTATTTTGCACACCCCTAGTGCTCAGCCCATTTCTTTACACACTCTACACAAATGACAAATCCCTCCACAAACATAACATACCTCAAATAATCAGATGACACGGCTATGCTTGACTTGCTCAAAGACAATAATTCAGTTATGGACTATTACAACACAATCACAAAATTCACCAGGTGGTGCAGTGAGAACCATCTTCACCTTAACCCAGTAGACAGTGGACACTTCCAAATATCTCGGAGTCACAATAGACAATGCGCTTACATTTGATCAACATACCACAGACATTTACAAAAAAAGCCATCAACAATTGTCAATAATCAGAAAACTTAAAGGACTCTATGTTTCTCCACATCTGTTATTACTGTTGTATCAATCCATCATCCAGTCTATTCTGTTGTATTGTTCTACCTGCTTTTTCAATATGCTCACTGTTAAAAACCGGTCTAAACTCACGAAGGTAACTCATACAGCTGCTAAAATCATAGGACTCCCAACACCCAACCTTGCAGATCTCAACAACAGGGCTACTGGACGCTTTGCACTTTCAATAGAACAGGACCCCACTCACCCACTACAGGAACACCTCACCCCTCTGCCCTCAGGAGCACCTCACCCCTCTGCCCTCAGGACGGAGGAGCACCTCACCCCTCTGCCCTCAGGACGGAGGTACAGGGCGATCAGGTGCAGGAGGGCCCGCTTTGGCAGAAGCCTGATCCCTTCAGCCATCACATTTTTGAACAACAGGCCCCGCTGAGTGTGCCGTAACGGTTACTGTATGTCTTTGTGTTTGTTGTGTTGTTGCTGTGTGTGTCAAACAGGCTCTGTGTGCCTGAAAATGAATTTCCCCCTTGAGGACAATAAAGTCTAAAGTCTAATGTATCAGAACTGAACAAGGACCAGGACTATACCAGCACTAAACCAGAACTATACCAGAAATAAACCAGGACTGGACCAGGACTAAACCAGGTCTATACCAGCACTAAACCAGAACTATACCAGAAATAAACCAGGACTGGACCAGGACTAAACCAGGACTATACCAGCACTAAACCAGAACTATACCAGAAATAAACCAGGACTGGACCAGGACTAAACCAGGACTATACCAGCACTAAACCAGGGCTATACCAGCACTAAATCAGGACTATACCAGCACTAAATCAGGACTGGACCAGGACTAAACCAGGACTATACCAGCACTAAACCAAGACTATACCAGAAATAAACCAGGACTGGACCAGGACTAAAACCAGGACTATACCAGCACTAAACCAGGACTATACCAGAACTAAACCAGGACTGGACCAGGACTATACCAGGACTATACCAGAACTAAACCAGAACTGAGCCAGGACTAAACCAGGGCCGACTCTTTGTTAGCATCACTCCACAGTGTGGAGTATCTCTTTGTTCTTGAGTAAATCTGTGACGTGGCCACGTTTAGCTCAAAAGTTTCAGAAAAACTGAAACGGAGCCGACTCTGGTCCGACTCGGCTGTGGAAGTGAGCAGCAGGTTTGGGCACACGTTTGTGCTGCGCTCACTTTTCAACTCCAACATGTTCCAGAGTTTCTGAGGAGCACGTGAACGCCACATCAGACCTGGTTTAGTCCTGGTTCAGACCCAGGACTAGACCGGAAGGTGTTGTGAGCGTCTTTCAAACAGAGAGAGGAAACATGAGGAAACTGAAGAGACTCATTGTTCTCAGATAAAGTGGGACAGAAAAAAAAAACAAAAAACGGTCATTCAACTCAAAACAACCAAGTCGACTGTGCTCTGTCTCCATGGTGACGATTTTAATGCTGCAATGCATCTGCTAGTCGCCATGGACCTTATTGGTTTGACTGGAATGGTCCATAGTGTGGCATTAAAGACATTTACAGTATATCAAAGAAGACGAAGAAGACGAAGAAGACGAAGAAGACGAAGAAGTAGTAAAAGTAGTAGTAGTAGTAGTAGTAGTAGTAGCAGAAAGGTGAGCCCACTTCCAGAACGAGTACATGTTTTTCAATGTATTTTAAGCAATAAAAACAGTCGTCTGTATCTCTGTTCCATCAAACTTTCTCTTCTGCCCCATCTGACCCTCTCCTTCTCTCCTCCTCTGACCCTCTCCTCCTCTGACCCTCTCTTTTCCTTCTCTCCTCCTCTGACCCGCTCTTCTCTTTCTCTCATCCTCTGTCCCTCTCCTCTCCTCCTCTGACTCCCTCTTCTGCCCCTCTGATCCATCTGACCCTCTCCTCCTCTGCTCCTCTTCTTCTCTGCTCCATCAGACTCCTCTGGTCCTCCCTTTTCCCCCTCTGTTCTTCCACTGCTTCTCTGACCCTCTCCTTCTCTCCTCCTCTGTCCCTCCTCCTCTGACCCTCTCCTCCTCTGACCCTCTCCTTCTCTGCTCCTCTGACCCTCTCCTCCTCTGACCCTCTCCTTCTCTCCTCCTCTGTCCCGCTCCTTCTCTCCTCCTCTGTCCCTCTTCCTCTGACGCTCTCCTCCTCTGCTCCATCTGACCCTCTATTCTCCTCCTCTGCTCCTCTGACCCTCTCTTCTCCTCCTCTCTTCTCCTCCTCTGCTCCTCTGACCCTCTCTTCTCCTGCTCTCTTCTCCTCCTCTGCTCCTCTGACCCTCTCTTCTCCTGCTCTCTTCTCCTCCTCTGCTCCTCTGACCCTCTCTTCTCCTCCTCTGTTCCTCTGACCCTCTGCTCCATCTGACCCTCTCCTTCTCTCCTCCTCTGACGCTCTCCTCTCTCCTCCTCTGACCCTCTCCTCCTCTGACCCTCTCCTCTCTTCTCCTCTGACCCTCTGCTCCTCTGACCCTCTCCTTCTCTCCTCCTCTGTCCCTCCTCCTCTGACCCTCTCCTTCTCTCCTCCCCTGTCCCTCCTCCTCTGACCTTCTCCTCCTCTGACACTCTCCTTCTTTCCTCCTCTGACCCTCTCCTTCTCTCCTCCTCTGTCCTTCTCCTCCTCTGTCCCTCTCCTTCTTTCCTCCTCTGACCCTCTCCTCCTCTGACCCTCTCCTTCTCTCCTCCTCTCCTCCTCTGTCCCTCCTCCTCTGTCCCTCTCCTTCTCTCCTCCTCTGACCCTCTCCTTCTCTCCTCCTCTGTCCCTCTTCCTCTGACCCTCTCCTCCTCTGCTCCATCTGACCCTCTCCTCCTCTGACCCTCTCCTCTGACCCTCTATTCTCCTCCTTTGCTCCTCTGACTCTCTCTTCTCCTCCTGTTCCTCTGACCCTCTGCTCCATCTGACCCTCTCCTTCTCTCCTCCTCTGACCCTCTCCTCTCTTCTCCTCTGTCCCTCCTCCTCTGACCCTCTCCTCCTCGGACACTCTCCTTCTTTCCTCCTCTGACCCTCTCCTCTCCTCTGGCCCGCTCCTTCTCTCCTCCTCCTCTGACCCTCTCCTTCTCTCCTCCTCTGTGCCTCTTCCTCTGACCCTCTCCTCCTCTGCTCCATCTGGCCCTCTCCTCCTCTGCTTCCCTGACCCGCTCCTCTGACCCTCTATTCTCCACCTCTGCTCCTCTGACCCTCTCTTCTCCTCCGCTGTTCCTCTGACCCTCTCCTTCTCTCCTCCTCTGTCCCTCCTCCTCTGACCTTCTCCTCCTCTTACCCTCTCCTTCTTTCCTCCTCTGACCCTCTCCTCCTCTGACCCTCTCCTTCTTTCCTCCTCTGACCCTCTCCTCCTTCTCTCCTCCATCTGCTCCTCTGACCCTCTCCTCCTCTGACCCTCTCGTTTCCTTCTCTCCTCCTCTGACCCTCTCTTCTCTTTCTCTCATCCTCTGTCCCTCTCCTCTCCTCCTCTGACTCCCTCTTCTGCCCCTCTGATCCATCTGACCCTCTCCTCCTCTCCTCCTCTTCTCCTCTGCTCCATCAGACTCCTCTGGTCCTCCCTTTTCCTCCTCTGTTCTTCCACGGCTTCTCTGACCCTCTCCTTCTCTGACCCTCTCCTTCTCTGACCCTCTCCTTCTCTGCTCCTCTGACCCTCTCCTTCTCTCCTCCTCTCCTTCTCTCCTCCTCTGACCCTCTTCCTCTGACCCTCTCCTCCTCTGCTCCATCTGACCCTCTCCTCCTCTGCTTCTCTGACCCTCTCCTCTGACCCTCTCTTCTCCTCCTCCGCTCCTCTGACTCTCTCTCTTCTCCTCCTGTTCCTCTGACCCTCTGCTCCATCTGACCCTCTCCTTCTCTCCTCCTCTGACCCTCTCCTCTCTCCTCCTCTGACCCTCTCCTCTCTTCTCCTCTGTCCCTCCTCCTCTGACCCTCTCCTTCTCTCCTCCTCTGTCCCTCCTCCTCTGCTCCATCTGACCCTCTCCTCCTCTGCTTCTCTGACCCTCTCCTCTGACCCTCTATTCTCCTCCTCTGCTCCTCTCTTCTCCTCCTCTGCTCCTCTGACCCTCTCTTCTCCTCCTCTGTTCCTCTGACCCTCTCCTTTTCTCCTCCTCTGTCCCTCCTCCTCTGACCTTCTCCTCCTCTGACACTCTCCTTCTTTCCTCCTCTGACCCTCTCCTCCTCCTCTGACCCTCTCCTCGTTCTCTCCTCCATCTGCTCCTCTGCTCTTCTCCTTTCCATCCTCCATCTGCTAGGTGAACTGAAGCGATCACACTGTTCTCCGTTTCTGCACACACAGCGGGGTCCCTCCTCCCCTTCTGTCTGGGGTGGTCTCGTCCTCCACGGCTCCACACACATTTCCCATCATGCCTTGCTGCAGTGGCGTCCGTGGGAACAACAGGGAGCTGCTGATGCTGGAGCTAAACGCGTCATCGCCTGGACCCTACCATTTTACAACACATTCAGACTCCGCCGTTTCATTTTTAACAAAATACTGAAACCAAAATAAAAGACACAACCTCACTTACAAATACAATGCACCACAATTATATTATGTATTACGTTTTGTTTTGTTTTTTAAATAAATATTTCAGATTTTAACAAGAAATCTTTTTTTTGTGTGTGTAAATATTTTTTTTAATAAACTGGTAATACAAAATCTACACCTTTATACAGCCTAAAGTTAAAGTGAGCAGAATTGCAATAATAATTTCTTTTTTTATGTATTTATTTTCAGATTATTGTCTTATACAGCAAAATAAACGCTACATGGATGTTGCTATTATAAAGAATTAAGTTTACGAGCAAGAATAATATCATATTTAAGTAGGAGGATGCAAAAATAGAGAGATTAAACAAAAAAATGTATCTTGAACCTCTTTTTTTGCATTAAAGCCAGCACTATACGGAACATTTTAACTACAAACAGTGGTCAGAGAATGCCAAATGGAAAAAAAAGCGTTGATAACTGCGCTAAATTTAGTGCGTCTGTCTGTTCCTTACGTAAGAATCCTTATCAAAAGCTTAAACGCGCTATTATTGTCCAGTAACAGTGCGTAAAAGTCGTCCCAAAGCACTTTTACGCACTCCAAAAGAGCGCACACGCGTATCCAAGAGCGACTTTTCATGTGTGCGTAATAAAGTGATTTTTCTTTCACTATGCATTCCCTAAACTAGGGGGAAAAAAAGACAGGACAAAGATAACGGAACTTAACTTACCCTTTTGTTGGTTTTCCGGCGAGGTAAAGCTAAAAGCGGGTTTCCAAAAGGACTATGGTTGGCCCGGAGTGGTTTTCTGCCTTGGTGAGTTGTTTTTCTCGTAGTTTGAAGTGAATATTTGCGTTAAAGTGGAAGTGTTCAGTGCGCAGCAGCTGACAGCCTCTCCCACAAGCACAGGAAACAGCGCGGATCAAACCCACGCGTCAAGTTCGAGTTCATCAGGCCACGCACAAGCCGGAAACGAACACAAAATAAAAGTATACAAACCGGAAACGCGTTACGATTCAGATTTTTTTTGCATCTTAAAGCCCCTATATTACGCAAAATATACTGTTGTGAGCTTTAACTTTAACCTAGACAAACTTTATTGATCCACAAGGGAAATTATTTTGGGTACAGCTGCTCAGACTCATCAAATATTATATATAATACAGTGGTACCTCACCTTACTAAAGACCCAACAGATGAAGATTTCAAGTTACGAAACGCCTTCACATTAAATTTTGGTCTCTAGGTACGAAAGAAAATTCAAGTTACGAAACGCGAAATCTCAAAAATTCAAATAATGCGCGCTCAGCCACACACATTACCAGGGCTCTCAAGGCTCACGCATTGAGAGTGTGACACACGCAATTCGACGTATTCACACGCGCACACGCCACACATGGCATTTCTCACGCTGATTTGTGTTATTTTTTTATTTTTTATTTTTTTGTGCCCAGAAAATCGGTCTGTGTGGCTTAGTTTATGCAGGCTCCGTGCGTTTTCAGCGCCGCCCCCTCCCCCTGCTCCGGGGGAGCAGGGGGAGGGGGGGACGGCGCGTCTGCTCCCGACCGTGCGGTCCAAGCGGAGGCCGGGGCAGACGCGCCGTCCCCCGGGCACGTCCTGAGCCTCAGTCCCGGTGCCACGTCTCCTCTGAGACGCACCGACTCCGGTCCTGGAGTCTCCGTCTGTGCATAACGTGTCCCCCCCGACGGCTTACGCGCGGAATACGGGCGCGGCCCAGAGCCGAACTGCCCGTGGTGAGACGCGGTGAGACGCGGGCCCGGTGCATTAACCAGACTCTTACATGAATCCGTTAAAAATGTCCCGCTCCCCCCCGCCCCGGTCCCTCCTCCCCGCCCCTCTCAGCGCGCACTGACAAAGTGCAGTGATGATAAAACAAACTGAGAACCATCAGGTAATAACTTCATTTATATAACTCTCATTAGTTGCTTTGTAGTTTAAGTTTGCTCTTTAGACAAACAGGGCTCTCAACACGCAATTCGACGTGTTCACACGCTCACACGGCATTTCTCACGCAATTCAAGCGCCCGCCCCCCCGGTACTCGGAAATTACAGTCACACGCACGACCCCGCTCAAAACTTGAGAGCCCTGCTTATGTGTTTTCTCACAACTTTTCTCACATTTGTCTCTCATTTAAACACTCAAACTTTCATAGATTTTCAACAAAATTATTAATAGTGAAGTGTGGGGGGAAGGGGGGGGGGGGGGGGAAACTGCGCGCGGACACGTGTGATAGCGCAGCATGACCCGGCGTGGGGCTGCCAGCAGGTCTAGACCTGGACTAAACAGGACTGGACCAGGACTAAACCTGGACTAAACCAGGACTAAACCTGGACTAAACCAGGTTTAGACCAGGTGGATTAAAGCGCCGCGCGAGGGTCTATTTCCTGGTTTCGTTTCGAGTCACGGCTGAGGCGAGCAGCGAGGGGGACCGCACGCAGTCTGAGCGCATGAACGAACGCATGCAAGAGCCGCGGTGGTCTAGACCTGGTCCAGAGGAGGTCTAGAGGAGGCACGGTTTGAGCACGGGTCTCGTTCATGCGTTCAGACTGCGTGCGGTCCCCCTCGCTGCACGCCTCAGCCGTGACTCGAAACGAAACCAGGAAATAGACCCACGCGCGGCGCTTTAATCCACCTGGTCTAGTCCTGGTTTAGTCCTGGTTTAGTCCAGGTTTAGTGCAGGTTTAGACCTTGGTCTAGACCTGGTATAGTCCACTTTTAGTCCTGGGTCTACAGTCTCTACGCAGAACACAATGTTACACTATAAAAAAAGTTACACTATAAAAAAAAAACTTGGATCGGGGCCTTGGAACGAATCAACTTACGAAAAATTCACGTTACAAAACCACTTCTGGAACGAATTAATTTCGTAAGGTGAGGTACCACTGTATATCAAAGATAAAAAAGATCAAAGTCAGCTTCATTGTCAATTCTGCCATATGTGTTCAACATACAGTGAATCGAAATTTCGTTTCTCTCTGGCCAGGTAGTGCAAAAAAGACAGTGTACAAAATACAATATAAAGACAAAACACAACAAAAACTATCTAAGACAGAGATCTAAAGTTAAACTAACGTCTAAGATCTAAAATCTTAAAGCAGTGCAACATAATAAATAAATAACTATATACAGATGTCCAAAAGTGTGCAGTGTGCATCGAAGTGTGCAATGGAAGATACAGCAGTGAAATGGTAATGTGCAATAGAATGTTCACTGAAGTTAAGATAAAATAAATGTGCAACAGTTGTAATTCTAGTGCAATAACAGTAGTAAACAGTAGTAAATATTCCAGTAGTAAAGATGCAATAACAGTAGTAAACAACAGTACAACAGCAGTAAAATTCCAGTAGTAAATGTAAATGTGCAACAGTGCAACAGTAGTCCTTAGCAGCAGTTAGAGTGTCTAGAGTGATATGTCTTTTTATGGAATACAGGTTATGCCAATATTGGGGGTGGGAGACGGGTAAAGTGAGAGTTCAGCCTCCTGACAGTCTGGTGGATGAAGCTGTTTGACAGTCTGGTGGATGAAGCTGTTTGACAGTCTGGTGGAGTGGGCCCGGAGACTCCTGTACCTTCTCCCCGAGTGCAGGAGGCTGAAGAGGCTGTGTGAGGGGTGGCTCGGGTCACCCACAATGCTGGACGCTCTGCGGGTGAGGCGGGTGTTAAAAATGTCTAGGAGGGAGGGGAGAGAGACACCAGCGATCCTCCCAGCTGCATTCACTATGCGCTGCAGAGCTTTCCTGTTCTGTTCAGTGCAGCTCCCGTACCACACAGTGATGCAGCTGGTCAGGACGCTCTCAATGGTGCCTTGGTAGAAGGTGGTCATGATGGGTGGGGGGGCTCCAGCTCTCCTCAGTTTGCGGAGGAAATAGAGGCGCTTCTGAGCTCTCTTTGCCAGTGATGCAGTATTCACTGTCCAGGAGAGGTCCTCACTGATGTGCACCCCCAGGAATTTGGTGCTGCTCACCCTCTCTACAGCAGCACCATTGATGGACAGTGGGGGGTGCTGGGTGGGGCCTCTCCGGAAGTCAATAACAATCTCCTTGGTCTTTTCAACATTCAGAAGGAGATTGTTATCACTGCACCACTTGGTCAGAAGTCTCACCTCACGACTGTAGCAGTCGTGGGTCAGCAGAGTGAAGAGCATCGGACTGAGCACACAGCCCTGGGGGACTCCTGTGCTCAGTCTAATGCAGCTTGAGGTGTTTCTGCTGACCCGCACTGCCTGTGGCCTCTCACTGAGGAAGTCCAGCAGCCAATTACACAGTGAGGTCTGAAGCCCCAGGTGGTCCAGTTTGGTAATGAGCTGCTGTGGGATTATGGTGTTGAATACTGAACTGAAATCTATGAACAGCATTCTCATATACGAGTCCTTATTGTCCAGGTGGGTGAGGGCTGGGTGAAGAGCAGAGCAGATTGCATCCTCAGTAGAGCGGTTGGCCTGGTATGCAAACTGGAAATGGTCTAGGGTGGGGGGGAGGATGGATTTAATGTGTGCCATGACGAGCCGCAAAATATACTCTTCTGAGCTTTAACTTTAACTTAGACAAACTTTATTGATCCACAAGGGAAATTATTTTAGGTACAGCTGCTCACTCATCAAATATTATATATAATATATAACAGAGGGTTAAAAAAAATGAGACATAATTATAAAAATAATGATAATAAATGTATATGTACAAATCAGAATTAAATAGAAAAGTAGTAATAAAGTATAAAATATAATATCAAATAAGATGTACAATCCCAGCTATATACAGTTGTAGGGAGTATTATCTCCTTTGTCCCTCTATGGCAGTGTTTCCCAACCAGGGGTACAAGTACCCCTAGGGGTACACGAGAACATTGCAGGGGGTACTCGGCAGTGTTGCTGCCAGGCGCAGGGGGAGATTTTTTTGAATTTTTAAATTCTAATTTGAGTAAATTTGAGTTAAAGAAAAGAGAGAAAATGTCTGAGAATTAAAATTTCAAATTAAGGACATGAAATAAAATGATTTTCATTTAATAATCCGTTGTGTCACGTTCTACTTTAGGAGAACCAACACATATGAGTGAGGGGGTACTCGAGGTATGACAAAAAGGCTAAAAGGGTACACAAGACAAGAAGGTTGGGAAACACTGTTCTATGGTCTGGTGCAGTGGGTGAGCAGGAGTGTCCATGATGGAGAGCAGTTTGTCCAGTGTCCTCCTGTCCCTCACTGTGACAAATGTCTCCAGCTCACAGCCAATCACATGACCAGATCAAACGGATCAGTTTGTCAATCCGTCCAATGTCCCTTTTACTGGTGCTGCTCCCCCAGCAGACCACAGCGAAGTCCAGGGCGCTGACCTCCACAGACTGGAAGAAGATCTCCAGTAACTTACTGCACACATTGAAAGACCTGAGCTTCCTCAGGAAGTAGAGTCTGCTCATGCTCTTCTTGTACACAGCATTACAGTTGTCCCTCCAGTCCAGCCTGTAGTTCACATGGACACTGAGGTACTTGTAGCAGCACTATCTCCACATCATGACCCTGGAGGGTGATGGGCACCACTGGTGTCCTCTTCCTCCTGAAGTCAATCACCAGTTCCTTGGTCTTGTCTTAAGCCATGATATAATGTTAAGACATGATATAATGTTGTTACCTCATCCTTTGAGTAGCCCTTTACATCTGCAAAGTTCAAAATGCTTGATTCCACCTTGTGATGTCGTGCAGTGGTAGTTTTCAAGTTAACAGCTTTTTTTAACTTTAGTTCAGTAGAGATTGGCAATTCCAGGGCTGAAATGATCGAAATTATTCCAGTGAAGCCACATCACAACGTGGAATAGAGATCAGAAAATACAGTAATAAGAGCCCTTTAATAACCATCCAATAAATATATTTTTATAATTCATTTTTTATTACACAAGTTTATATAAAACAAAATATAAACATATATTATATAAACAAAACAAAAAAAGACAAAGTAGGGGAAGCCGTAGTGTACTAGTGAGTAAAGCATCTACCAAACCAAACAGTTACTGGTTCAGTTTTTGCCCAAGCACGTATACAATAACATGATTTTTAGAGGAAGGGCATCCGGTGTAAAACTTTCTCCACGTTGCTGTTTGCTGTGTGAACAAAAGCAAAACAAACAAACAGAAGTAGCAAATACATTTTACAAACATGATGTATTTTATTCTTTGTATTGTTCATGATGAGAAATATAAAAGTATTCAGGAGTGTGGAGTATACGCAGTCAGAGGTACTGTTAGGATCTTCTTAAAGAGCCAACACATGATTTTAATATACTCATATATTAGCACTGGGGGAAAAAATAAGAGAGCACTGCATTTTTTTCTGAAATCAGCATCGCTACATGTATTACAGCCATTCCATTCCAGCGTCTGTTGAATTCCAACACAAACACAAAGCTGAGCTACTTCAGTTCTTGCACCAGGAGTGGAATAAAGTCACTCAAGAACAATGTTAAAGACTTGTGGAGAGCATGCCAAGACGCGTGAAAGCTGTGATTAAAATAAGGGTTATCGCACCAGATATTGATTTCTGAACTCTTCTTAAGTGTAAACATTAGTATTATGTTGTTTTAAAATGAATTTGATCTTGTTTCTTTGCATTGTTCGAGGTCTGAAAACATGCATCTTTTTTGTTATTTTGACCATTTGTCATTTTCTGCAAATAAATGCTCTAAACGATAATATTTTTATTTGGAATTTGGGGGAAATGTTGTCAGTAGTTTATAGACTTTGCCCAAACACATACCTATAAGTAGTAAAATCATAAAAACTGATAATTTTGCAGTGGTCTCTTATTTTTTTTCCAGAGCTGTACAGTTACAAAAATGCCCTTTACAACATGCATTATTTGGTAAAAAAAAAAAAAAAAAAAGTACTAAATAAGATTAAAATAATCTATTCCTTTTCCATTTTCTCATGTAATTCCTTATTTGTTTGTGAGAATTATGTGAAAGCAGCTGCCTGACACTATCCCAGACAGTTTGGTGTCATGATTTCGGTATCAGAGGTAGAAAGGACGAAGTGGGTGGGGTTAAAAGTTCAAACTAAACCCTCAATCTGTGAAATCAGCTACAGGCCCTTTAATGGTCCTGTGGTGCGGTGTGGCCAGGTTTTTCTGCTGCTGTGGCGATCCTCAGCCAGTAAGCCTTTACAGAAAATAAATTAAAACTGAAAACTTCAAAAACTGCATCGGAACTGAAGAAGATGGATACTAAGCTCTCCCTCCTCAGATGAAATGTCCGCGGGTACTCCCTTTCTCCCCTGAAGTGGGGTACTCTCTCTCTGTGGATAAATCCTCTCAGCTGAAGGGCCCCGTGGCGCTGTCGGGGACGTGGTGCATGTCTCGGGTCATGTTGCTCTTCTCCTTGAGCTTGGCCTGCAGGAGGCTGTGCTGCACCACACCGATCCTCACCTCCATCTGCTGCGTCTCCTGCCTCAGCTTCATCACCGCCTGTTTGATACGAACCACCGGAGCTGAGAGAGGGACAGAGGCAGGGACAGAGAGGGGGACAGAGAGGGGGACAGTGAGGGGGACACCAGGGTTATAACCAAGTCCACACACCCACAGTAGTACACAGATCTTCAGCGTTAAGAGCGTACCTCCATCAGACATGCTGCTGCCCTTCTCCTCTATCTCCTGCTTCACCTTCTCCACCTCCTCACTGATCTGCCTCACACACACCAAACAATGGCATCAGCTCTTTTATTATCACTCTGCATTTCATTAGCATGGTCACAATTACATATTTTGAAGATTTTTTCAATAATGTGTGATGGTGCATTCACTGACCTCGGCCAGAACTCTGGTTTTCTCGGTGACTCTTGCGCTCGCCTGTTTGTAGCTCTCTCTGACCTGGAACACAGAAACATGCTGATACAGGTGGATATGACACAGAAGCACAAACCTCTGCAGATGTAGAAGAACAGTGACTATGTTCTTCTACAGCAGTGTTTCTCAAATAGTGGGGCAGTGTGATGCTGGGGGGGGGGGGGGTGGGGGGGCGTGTGTGACCCTGGGCGTGTGTGACCCTGGGAAACATGCTTTTTTGCCGTACTGTACTAGAACTAAGTGTAATTGCACATCAACAACAGTAGTTGGCAGTGGCGCTCTCATTGTTGCTCTGGGGCAGGGGGCGGCAACCTTAAATACTCGATATACAGAACAGACTGACCATCAGCAGAACATGCTCTGTCACAGAAAAAACACGTATATTCCACTGAGTCGTGTCCTTTAGTCCAACAGTTGCTGACGCATCAGCAGCACAAGGAGAGAGCGTTTTATTTTTTCAGCGCTTTTAGTTTATGCAAATGGGCCGTGTGATTTTAAGTATCGTTTCTGTAAAACGTAAACAAATGTGCGCAAAGCTGCATTAAAAACACATTAATATTTATTTGAGTCCTCAGTGCAAAAAGACGGTGCAGTCTTTGTTGGAAGTTTCTTTCTTTTTTTGTTTTTAACGTTAATAAAGGATACAATGTTATGCAGAGGTGTACTAATAACAATTTTCTAGACAAATAATACCATTAATAGTTGTGCGCAGGGAGGGGGGCGTGAAATTTTTTCTTCTTCCTAGGGGGGGGCGTCACAGAAAATAATTGAGAAGCACTGGTCTACAGTAACCCTAACTAACTCTGTGCTGCATTCACTGACTGACTGAGGCTGTTGTTGCATTCATTAATCTCTCCCAGTTTACTTCAAAGTCAGCTTTATTGTCAAAAACCATATGTACAGGTTACACACACAGGATTTGAAATTGCAGCGCCCCCTAGGCCCACAGTGAACATAAAACATCTGATAAACAAGACAATAAACACAATGACTAAAACCTCACATATACCTGTAGCAAAAGTACAGTAAACTTGTATATAATACAAATAGGCAAAACACACAATGTGTAGCGTAATAAAGTTCAAATGGTGTCATAAAAGCGGCAGTGTCAGTGTCATTTAAAGGGATAGTGCGTTTTTTTTAAATGTTAATCTGTATGGCTTCCCCTTCAACAGTGTCCTGAGATTAACACTGATTTACCCATGACAGCGCGATGTGGTCCCGGTTCTCCTCCGGTAAGGTAGCTCGTAAAGGTAGTTCCGGTAAGTTCACGGGGTCATTTAAAAAGCTTGTTTTTCTTCTCAAAACAACATTTGTCTGAAAAGTGATATATTTGCATCCCAGACAGTTGTCCGCCCACGTTAGCTCTACTTCACTGCTCAGAATCAAAGACATTTATTGTGCAGCGTTCATGTGCCTTTTAACCTTACAGTGTTGTGTTTTTTTAGATAATTGTACATATTGTACTTATTATTATTATTTATCTTAATTTTGATGCATGCTCATATTTTCCTACTGTTTCTGAAACTTGCGTTGTGACACTGCAATTTCCCCATTGTGGGACAAATAAAGGATTATCTTATCTTTTCTTATGTTATCTTATTAGCCTGTTCACTTGTAAACATCCACTTACAGCGGGTCGCATCCGCCGTACACGTCCGCTAAAAGTGAACAGGCTAATAGAGCTAACGTGGGGGCATTGATACGAATCGAGAGAGAAAATATGCGAATGCGAAATACGCTGCTGAATTTTTAGCGGACAACTGTCTGGGACGTAAATATATCACTTTTCGGACAAATGTTGTTTTGAGAAGAAAAACAAGCTTTATTAAATGTCCCCGTGAACTTACCGGAACTACGTTTACGAGCTACGTTACCGGAGGAGAACCGGGACCACATCGCGCTGTCATGGGTAAGTCATTGTTAATCTCAGGACACTGTTGAAGGGGAAGCCATACAGATTAACATTTAAAAAAAAAAACACTATCCCTTTAAAGGGACAGTGTGTAAGATTTTTACCCGTTAATTACTGAAATTGAAGATACCCATTCAAAAATACATTGTTTTCCAAGCCTTTTCACTTCCATCCTGAAATCAAAGTATTCTTTTGGACTTAGATATAGTCACATAAAAGGGGGATCTTCCCCATGCAGAGGCAGCCATTTTAAATACGAGAGCCACAGAAGGACATTTGGGCTCCGCCTTCGCCTTCGGCAAGGCTCGTGGTTTTGGGTAAACAACACAAGCATGCTGCCGGATCAGACGTCGTAATGGATCTAACACGTGTTTTGGACTAAATTGTTTTACTGGATTTTATTCGCTGGATCCTTACGGACAGATTGAGAGCAAGTTTATGGTGAAATACAGAGTTTGACCTGTGCAAAGCATTCTAAGGTAAGCTAACCTCGTTTTGTGCTTTTCCGTATAAAAGCCCCATGTGCTCGGGAAGTGTTTGTTGTGCAGGGAAATGAATTGCATAGTCAAAAAGAGGAGACTGTAAGGTTTCATTTGATGTGTAGAGTGTCATGGTACATGATCGGGAATGTGTGTTTTCATGAGAAAAGAAAAAAGAAAAAATAACCGGGACCGCGTTTTATTTATACAGAAGCGGCGCGCGGCTCGTGCGCGCCCCCGGGTGACCCTAGAGGTCTGCCGTAGCTAAAACAGAAAGTGCAATAGCACCATCCACCTATGCACCACGAATCCTACACACTGGGGCTTTAAGTGTCTGTCTTCTGTGGTGGTCAGCCTGTTGTGCGTTCACTGACCTCTTGGAGCTCGGCCCGTGCGTTCTGTACTGCTGGAGGAGCTGGTTGTGTGTTTTTATTATAACTTTATTTAACCAGGGAAATCCCACTGAGATTAAAAACCTCTTTTTAAAGGGAGCCCTGAGTGTTGTAAGTGTGGTGCGTTCACTGACCTCTCGGAGCTCAGGTTGTGGGTTCCTGTACTGCTGGAGGAGCTGGTTGTGTGTGTGGTGCTTTCACTGACCTCTCGGAGCTTGGCCTGTGCGCTCCTGTACTCCTGGATCAGTCCTTCCAGCTGGTTGTTCATGTACTTCTCTCGGCTGCTGACCTTCTCCATGGTTTTGCTGATGTCCTCCTGCAGTTTGTCCAGGTGACCCTGTGCAGCACACACGTCACGCGAGTCGTTAGCTTCATTATTGTCATTATTTTATTCGCAACAAATGCCCGTCAGTTGTTTTACACCTTCAGTGGAACCATTTGAACAATATCAGCCCTGGAATTGCCAATCTCTACTGAACAAAATGTAAAAGGAGCTTGAAAACTACCTCTACATGACATCACAAAGTGGAACAGAGCATTTTGAGCTTTGGAGACATCGACTAATAATGCAGGATTACTCAAACGTGTGAGTGAAACAAAACACAACTATTTTTTGAGGAGGTAGTAACATTATAACATGACTTAAAGCTCACAACATTCAATTTTGTGTATTATGGGACCTTTAAATAGTTTGTAAAGAAAGTTCAGAACGTTTTGAGGCGTGTAAAATCTAATACTAACCTCAGTTTACACCGTTTTTCTGTTTTGAGCTGTTTAAACCCAAAACACCTCTCTCTGATCTGAACGGTCACTCCCTAATCCAGTGGTTCCCAACCTTTTTTGGCGTGTGACCCCATTTTGACATCACACTTTTCTGGCGACCCCCAGACTTTTTATTTTTTTAAATCATGTTTCAGTCTCAGCCTCAGTCGCAATATTGTCGCAATAACGTGTCTGAGGCCTCGGAGAAACACTGACCTCTAGTGGACAAATTTAACCATTGCAAACCAACACACAACCCATGATTTAGGAAGTTCCCAAATGGATGGATGGGAATGGATCGCTTTTTTCCACTTGTAGATGCCATCGAAAATGAAACAAATGCCAAAAGTCGCCAGAAGTCACCAAAATCACCACTAATGTCACACAATTCTCCTCACTACCCAACATTTTAAAGAAATATTGGTGCATCTTTTATACTGTAGCAGTTTAGCGCTTGTCAAACCAAGGAAGCGCGTTGAACACTCTGAAGCACTCTGAACCAATCGCAGAGCGGAACATTCGCTGAGCCAATGAAACGCTTCGATACACTTAAGCGATTGACACTCAGAGCGAAGCAGCGGGGGGAGGGACCGACACTTTGGTCACGTGAGCGGCTGCTGCGAGACGGTTTCAGAAAGAACGAGTCGTGCTCCGGAGCTCCGTCTCATTTGCCCGTCACTAGTTATTGTGTCTGCGACCTGAAGGTTGAAAAACGCTGCCCTAAAGCCTAAACCTGCTGCCAAATGAGTCAGTGCTAGTGCAGCCGCTGCAGCTCAGGGAGGGAATTCTGGAGGTTCTGAGCTTCACATCAGCCTTTCCATAAACTGAGAATGACACAAACTGGGATGTGTCTCTGACTGCAGGTCAAGGCTCTGGGGACGCAGGCTCAGTTGTGATTGTAGGACCTGTTTCATAAAGTTAAGAGCCCAGGCTACATACAGTTCCTTTAAAGTAAAATGCTTGTTTAAAGAGTAAAATTCCTTGACAGCAGATTGGATGCAGTTTGCCGATGTATGTGTTGCCATAATAAGTAACTAAAGTTTGTGCACTGCAGATTTCTTCTTCAGATGGCTTCTTTCCACAAGCCATCAGGCTAATCACACTGAAGAAAATTCCATGAACATTCCATGAACCCGTTACTGACGTCCAGAAAACAATCTTACACACACTGATTACACACTTTACAAAATGCACCTTCACTTATTGAACCTTACATATTTCACATTTCATTCTACCTCAAACATTCCTTCTTGTTGGAAGCGTATACACTATGTTTACCTGTCTTATGTCTGTTTATTGTTGATGAGTGTAGCTGTGTGTTTGTTATTAGTTTTTAGTTTAAATTGCACATTTGGCATCTGGTGAAACACAATTTCAGTCCTCTGTGTAATGTCTGTTACATAGTGAATTGACAATAAAGTACACTTTAACTTTGACTTCAAATGTTAACACAAACAGACTCAGTCCAGCAGGGGGCAGTGTTCTCACACCTTAGTGTCTCTCAGGGAGGAGTTGATTCCGTCTTGGTACTGGTGCATCTGGTCCACATGGATCCTCCAGTCCTGTACACACAAGACCACACATGAACAACTACAGTACAAACAGGAAAGCCCTGCAGCGCACAGTGAATGCAGCTGGGAGGATCGCTGGTGTCTCCCCTCCCTCCTGGACATTTTTAACACCCGCCTCACCCGCAGAGCGTCCAGCATTGTGGGTGACCCGAGCCACCCCTCACACAGCCTCTTCAGCCTCCTGCCCTCGGGGAGAAGGTACCGGAGTCTCCGGGCCCACTCCACCAGACTGTCAAACAGTTTCATCCACCAGGCTGTCAAACAGCTTCATCCACCAGGCTGTCAGGAAGCTGAACTCGCACCTTACCCATCTTAAACTGATGTAGATAGAGTAAAGCTAACGTTCTCAGGTGTGTCCAGAGCCTCCAGTGAACATGAGCTGTGGTGGGTGGTGGGTGCAGACCTTATTGTCCGTGTGGATGGTGACTTTGAGCTGAGGCAGGACCCTCTCCACCTCCAGGCTCCACTCGGCTGCATCCACCGTGGACTCCAGAATCTCCTCGGGCTTCAGATGGGACTCGAGCTCCTGCTGCTGCTGGATACACAGGAGCACCGTGAGAAGAACATCTGAGAAGATCTGAGAAGCTTCAGATATGCTGATCTTACCGAGTGAGTGGAGCGCATTTTGAGAGTGTCCAGGTCCATGACGTCCTCCTCCTCCTCCTCCTCTGGTTCCTCCTGAACATACAAACATTTAGAATCAAAACACAGATACACAGGACTTTAAAAACTGGACTTATGAAGGTTTTCTATGCAAAAAAGACAAATTTCCTACTAGATCTACAGTGGCATGGAGAACTGAAGGTCTGTTAATGCCACCATCACCTCTACCCATGTCATCAACACCAAAAATTTCATCCAAAATGTGGAAAATGTGTATACATTTTTCTGCCATGGTCCTCAACTGGCTTGCCTTCTCCGGGTGGGTGGAGAGTCCTTGCCTCAAGTGGAGGAGTTCAAGTATCTCGGGGTCTTGTTCAAGAGTGAGGGGAGGATGGAGCGTGAGATCGACAGGCGGATCGGTGCAGCGTCGGCAGTGATGCGGTCGCTGTACCGGACCGTTATGGTGAAAAGGGAGCTGAGCCGAAAGGCAAAGCTCTCGATTTACCGTCAATCTACGCTCCTCCCCTCACCTGTGATCATGAGCTCTGGGTAATGACCAAAAGGACGAGATCGCGGATACAAGCGGCCAAAATGAGTTTCCTCCGCAGAGTGGCTGAGCGCTCCCTTAGAGATAGGGTGAGGAGCTCAGTCATACGGGTGGAGCTCGGAGTAGAGCCGCTGCTTCTCCACATCGAGAGGAGCAGCTGAGGTGGCTCGGGCATCTGTTCCGGATGCCTCCTGGACGCCTCCCTCAGGAGGTGTTCCGGGCATGTCCCACCAGGAGGAGGCCCCGGGGAAGACCCAGGACACGCTGGAGGGACTATGTCTCCCGGATAGGGATGGGAATCGAGAACCGGTTCCTGTTGAGAACCGGTTCCGTGTGTTTCAATTCCATGGAATTGATTAGCAGTTTATCTAACGATTCTCTTATTGATTCCAGCCAGGACGAATTATGCACAAAAGTGGTGGGATTGATACGTTCTTCGCTGCTTCACTGATACGGAGTTTATATACTATTTTCACATGACGAGAGGAACGTTTGTGAAAATGGACTTTTAACTTCCACTTGGACACATGACACGTTCAGGAGACGTTCGGGACAGGTTCGGGACAGGTCAGTTTCTCTGGAGCTCGTGTACAAAGTGCGGTCGGATACTTAGCAGCAGAAAGTCCGGGATATAATACGCAAATACACTTGGAGACATGCGAATTATCCAACACGGGGTCATATTATTATCATATTATTTCTGCATCAAATGTAGATATTAGGTGAAAGCAGCGGCTTGTGTCAACATTAGACTGTGCACTAAACTGAGACTAAACAAGGACTAAAACAGAACTAAAGCAGGACTAGACCAGGACTAGACCAGGGTTAGTGCTAATCTTGGTGTTAATCAAACAGTTTGTTCTTCTTTTTTTTCCCCAAATTAGAATCGATAAGAGAATCGATAAAGAATCGAATCGTTAAGCAGTATCGATAATGGAGTCGTAATCGTAAAAATCTTATCAATTCCCATCCCTACTCCCGGCTGGCCTGGGAACGTCTTGGGGTCCCCCCGGAGGAGCTGGAAGAAGTGTCCCTTCTTGTTGCCCCTACGACCCGGCCCCAGATAAGCGGAAGAAAATGGATGGATTTTTCTGCCACTTAAATTCCTGCGTTCAAATCAGTTATGGAATTACCTCTACATATCTGCTGTAGAACCAGGAAGTAAAATAATAAACTTCACACAAAAAATGAAATTGTTGAAAATCACAGCCCTAAACAGGACCATGGATGCTCGTATTGACCACAGGCTGCTGAAAATGTGCTGTTTAAATCCATTTTGTGTATTTTCTTGAGTTTCAGAGCATCTTTTTTGGTTCTGTTTGCTAATGTCACTGCAAAGTATCAATATGATGATGTTAAGTGTGTTTCAGTAAAGTGAGTGGTCTAACCTGTCATTTTACCCGGTACTTTAAATGACTTTAAATGATTATAATGAGCTACATGTCAGTGAATGCACCATGAACTCGTCTTCGGCTCGGCTCAGGGTCAGCTCTGCGTCATCCTCCAGCTGCTCGTCTTCCTCTGCGCTCTCGGTGGGGTACGTCGGCCTGAACACAGATCCAAAGATCAAAGATCAAAGTCAGCTTTATTGTCAATTCTGCCATATGTGTTCAACATATTCAACAGTGAATCAAAATTTCGTTTCTCACTGGCCAGGTAGTGCAAAAAATACAGTGTACAAAATGCGATATAAAGACGAAACAAAACAAAAACTATCTAAGACAAAAATCTAAATCTAAGATCTAAAATCTGAAAGCAGTGTAACAGAATAAATAAATACCCATTTACAAATGTCCAAAAATGTGCAGTGTGCATCAAAACTGTGCAATGGAAGATACAGCAGTGAAATGATAATGTGCAATAGAATGTGCATTGAAAGTAAAGATAAAAATAAATGTGCAACAGTAGTAATTCCAGTGCAATAACTGTAGTAAATAAACAACAGTAGTAAAATTCCAGTAGTAAATGTGCAACAGTAGTCCTTAGCAGCAGTTTTTAAAGTGTCTAGAGTGATATGTCTTTTTATGGAATACAGGTTATGCCAATATGGGAGCTGTTTAGTGCAGCTCCTGTACCACACAGTGATGCAGCTGGTCAGGACGCTCTCAGTGGTGCCTCGGTAGAAGGTGGTCATGATGGGTGGGGGGGGCTCAGTTTGCAGAGGAAATAGAGGCACTTCTGAGCCCTCTTTGCCAGTGATGGAGTGTTCACTGTCCAGGAAAGGTGCTCACTGATGTGCACCCCCAGGAATTTGGTGCTGCTCACCCTCTCTACAGCAGCACCATTGATGGACAGTGGGGGGTGCCGGGTGGGGCCTCTCCAGAAGTCAGTAACAATCTCCTTGGTCTTTTCAATATTAAGGAGATTGTTATCGCTGCACCACTTGGTCAGAAGGCTCACCTCACTCCTGTAGTTTGTCTCATCATTATTGGAGATGAGACCCACCACAGTCGTACCGTCCGCAGACTTCACAATGTGATTGGTGCTGAACGCTGGTGAGCAGTCGTGGGTCAGCAGAGTGAAGAGCATCGGACTGAGCACATAGCCCTGGGGGGCTCCTGTGCTCAGTCTAATGCAGCTTGAGGTGTTTCTGCCGACCCGCACTGCCTGTGGCCTCTCACTAAGGAAGTCCAGCAGCCAATTACACAGTGAGGTCTGAAGCTCCAGGTGGTCCAGTTTGATGATGAGCTGCTGTGGGATTATGGTGTTGAATACTGAACTGAAATCTATGAACGGCATTCTCACATACGAGTCTTTATTGTCCAGGTGGGTGAGAGCTGGGTGAAGAGCAGAGCAGATTGCATCCTTGGTGGAGCGGTTGGCCCAGTATGCAAACTGGAATGGGTCTAAGGAATGGGTCTGCTGCCTTCAGATGTGTGAGATCCCTGGCTCTGAAGGCAGCATTTCTGGCTCTCAACAGCACACAAAACACACATGCACCTCCCAAAGCAGAACACTCCAGTCTCCCACACTCTGTCCCCTCCCTGAACGCACCTCTTGAAGTGGAAGGCCCGTTTCTTGAGCGCCTCTTCAGCCAATCGGTCGAGCACAAAGCACACGTATTCTCCAGAGCCGGATTTGAGCTTGGAGGGAGGAAAGTCCACCTTGACCCCCTGAGAGCACACAGACACAGACTCTTAACAATAATAAAGCAAAAATCTGAACATCTAAATGTTATGATTGGGTTTTTTGACTATCCTGGGTTTGTGTGTGTCCATGTATACACATTGATTTATTCCTATTGTGAGTGGTTTGATGTAGAGCTGCAAGATGAATCGTAACTGAATGAAAATGGCTACTCGAATTACCATCATTTCTTCCATAAACAAGAATCTCTGGTCTTATTGTGCATAAAAGCTGCTGTAGTTCATGTTTAAGCAGTGCAGTTCATGTTTAAGTATTTTTGTCACTTCCTCTGGACTTGTTTAATGTGAACTTTGAACAGAATCTTAACATAGGTTCGTAGGCTCACTCATTGTTATATGTTCATTTTTAAGGGTATTCAGCGCCTGCTCCCCTCATATCTGTATGAATATCTTCAACCAAGAGCAACTGGACATTATTCTTTACGCTCTCAGGAAGCACTGCTGCTGACTGTGCCAAGTGTTCGCACAGAAGCTGGTAAAGGGGCGTTCCAGTATTCTGCTCCCACAACTTGGAACAATCTACAAAAAGACTGGAAACTAAAGGAACTGGTCTCTATAGGACAGTTTAAAATCTTGCTCAAAGGTTTGGAATTGAAATCTATGGTTTGTAAATGTTTTAATTCTAAAACATTTTATTGCTTGTAAAAAAAAATGTAATGGTTTTGTAATTATATTGATCTGTGCCGCTGTCTTGGCCAGGACTCCCTTGAAAAAGAGATTATTAATCTCAATGGGACTTTCCTGGTTAAATAAAGGTAAAAAAAAAAGGTTGCAAATGTAATCACAATCGCAATCGATGGAGATCGTGGACTGCTACATGTACCTCGGCATTCATGTGAACAGGCTGGACTGGAGAGAAAACTGTAATGCTGTGTACAAGAAGAGCTGAGCAGACTACTTCCTCAGAAAACTCAGGTCTTTCAATGTGTGCAGCAAGTTACTGGAGATCTTTCAGTCTGTGGAGGTCAGCGCCCTGGACTTCGCTGTGGTCTGCTGGGGGAGCAGCACCAGTAAAAGGGACATCGGACGGATTGACAAACTGATCCGTAAAGCTGGTCACGTGATTGGCTGTGAGGTGGAGACATTTGTCACAGTGAGGGACAGGAGGACACTGGACGAACTGCTCTCCATCATGGACACTCCTGCTCACCCACTGCACCAGACCATAGAGCGGTGCTTCTCAATTATTTTCTGTGACGCTCCCCCCTGTGCGCGACTATAAATAGTATTATTTGTCTAGAAAATTGTTATCCTTTTATTAATATTAAAAACAAAAGATAAAAGGAGAAATTCAATTTGTCAACTGGACAAAGTTTGTTTAGTCGAAAACGTTTCGCCGCTCATCCGAGAGGCTTTGTCAGTTCTGGTTCTAGTGCTGGTTAGACACTGTTTATGTCTAGCTGCAGGGAGGAGCTCACTACACTGAAATTGGTGTGGAGACGGTCATTAGGGTTGAATAGGGATGCTAAACTAGACGCCAGAGAAATTCGAAAAACAAAAGAAACAAATTAGTTGAGATAGTTTCAGAACAAGTTCAGTGTAGTGAGCTCCTCCCTGCAGCTAGATATAAGCAGTGTCTAACCAGCACTAGAACCAGAACTGACAAAGCCTCTCGGATGAGCGGTGAAACGTTTTCAAACTTTGTCCAGTTGACAAATTGAATTTCTCCTTTTATCATGGATTCTACCTGGACCTGCACTGTCTTTTTGCACTGAGGACTCAAATATTAATGTGTTTTTAATGCAGCTTTGCGCACATTTGTTTACGTTTTACAAAAATGAACTTAAAGCCACCTCATTTGCATAAACTTAAGGCGCTGAAAAAAACCCCAAAAAAAACCCCTCTCCTTGTGCCGCTGATGCGTCAGCTTCTGTCGGATTAAAGGACACGACTCAGTGGAATACACGTGTTTTTTCTGTGACAGAGGATGTTCTGCTGATGGTGAGTCTGTTCTGTATATCGAGTATTTAAGGTTGCCGCCCCCTGCCCCAGATCAACAATGAGAGCGCCAATGCCAACTACTGTTGTTGATGTGCAATTACACTTAGTTCTAGTACAGTACGGCAAAAAAGCATGTTTCCCAGGGTCACACGTGCCCACCCTGGCATCACACCGCCCCACTATTTGAGAAACACTGTCATAGAGGGACAGAGGAGATAATACTCCCTACAATTGTATGACAACTCAATTTTAAGTAACCTCATGCCTTGTCAATCAGTATATTATTGCACTGCCATTCCTGTCTCTTGCATATAGCTGATTTGATATTTTATTTGATATTTTATTACTTATTTTTCTATTTTATTCTGATTTGTACATATACATTTATTATATATATATATTTTTAATTCTTTTATAATTATGTCTCATTTGACACTAGTCTCTTGCTCTCTTTTTTGCTGTTCTTTTATTTGTTGCCCTCTGTTATATGTTATATTTGATGAGTGAGCTACTGTACCCAAATAATTTCCCTTGTGGATCAATAAAGTTTGTCTGAGTCTAAGTCGAATGCCTAATAAATCACAATGACATATTTATCCCAAATCATGCTGGTTTGATGATCAGTGGATTTTAACAATGAAACCAAGCACTAGAGATCGATTGATTTGGGTTTTTCACGACCGATGCCTGTATTGATTGTTTAGAATCCAGAGCAACCGATGGCCGATAAACTCTGGCGATATTTTTGAGGAGATTTGTGTGGCAGATTAAAAATTTTCCCCCTCA
The DNA here is from genome assembly GCA_036785185.1 of Paratrypauchen microcephalus. Lineage (NCBI taxonomy): Eukaryota > Metazoa > Chordata > Actinopteri > Gobiiformes > Gobiidae > Paratrypauchen > Paratrypauchen microcephalus. The sequence continues at coordinate 3,011,903 of JAVJIX010000106.1, read as the reverse complement.
AAAATATCTAATTTAAATGTACTAAATACTCACCCACAGCATTTTTGTCACCACAAACCCATAAGAGAGCAGCATAGTCACAGTTTCAGCAGTAATCTCTTTCCAAATTGATTGATTGCTAATCTGCGGTTAGTGTGCGGTTAGTGTGCGGTCAGTGTGCGGTTAGTGCGGCTCACGTACAAACCCCCGTAGCTCTGCCAGGATGTTGGACACGGTGGCGTTGGGCTCGTCAGACTCCTGTGGTTCTCTGAAGTTCCGGCCCGCCACGTTCAAGAGCCACGCCGCCAGGACAGTAAACATGAAGAACTGCTCCCCCGGATTAGCCACCAGGTACGGACTGGACACAAAGTAATGTCTGCAACCACACGGGACAGCGGGCAGGGGTCAAACGCACAGATCGCACAAAAAAGGTGGACTAAAGGAGTGTGACGTCTGCCGTAACGTTCAACTCCAGTCAACTCTTGTCGTTATAGGAGCGAATTTGGAGTTCCATATGCCACAGAACAGAAATTGATTAACAGACAAAACAGCAACATCATTTTTTATTACTTATTTTTCTATTTTATTTTGATTTGTACATATACATTTATATAATTGTGCTTTATTTGATACCTGTCTCTTGCTATCTTTTTAGCTACTTACTGTATTTACAATTTATTAACAGGCATGAAAACAGGTCAGGGGTGAAAAAGGTGAGAAGGATGCGCTAACCCTAACCCCCCCGGTCCTGGTTTAGACCCGGTTTAGTCCCGGTTTAGTCCTGGTTTAGTCCCGGTTTAGTCCTAGTTTAGACCTGGTTTAGTCCTGTTTTAGGCCTGGTTTAGCCTTGGTTTAGTCCTGGTTTAGGCCCCTGCTGTCAGCTAATTTGTCCCTTTGATGCAGAAATAATACAATAATATGACTCACCCCATAAGAACGCGGTCACTCCGTTGTAACAGTTTGCCGTGTCAGTTTGCGTATCCACGTGTATGCGCGGGTCACGTATATCCACGGACTAGCGTAGCAAGTTAAGGATTTTCTCCAGTTTCATTAAGTGCTGCGTACATATTGACGAGGCTCGCTCACAGGCACAAACACAACCGCGCTAATCGTCATGATTGGCGGGAGCGTGATCGGTGGGTAATTATGCTGCAACATGATTGGAAGCTGGAGCACAGTTCGGCCCTTCGAACTTGCGGGGATTTTGCTCAGTCAATTAATATTTTCCCGAACTCCCGACCTACTGTGTCCAAATAATTTCCTTTGTGGATCAATAAAATTTGTCTAAGTTTAAAAACACCAGGATCATGTAGACCAGGTTAATATGAACATCTCAAGACCAAAATGATTTTGACATTGAGAGCAGCAATTACGGAGAGAAGGGGCAACGTTTTCTTAATACAAAGTGAATTGGAGCCAGATTCGATGGAACCAGAAGTGTGCCCATGCTCATTTCCTATTTGGAACGTGGCGGCTAGCAGGTTAGCCATGTCCATTTAATGCCTCCTGCTTCCAAAGGTTGTCGAAAATCAGATACTAATCGATACTAAAACTCGTATTTAAACAAGATCCTCATTTGAGCAGGTTTGATGCTAAAAAAAAAAAATCCCATTCACAGGACAGAAATGAACCTTTTCAGAATAGTTTTAAAATGATCTTGAGCTGTAAAAACAAGATAAGAGCACATAGACCTGGACCACTGAGGGATTACACAAAATATAAGGGGGAAAATAAAAGAATGTACTATTATTTAATGTTGAAAATCCCATTCTACTGTCTAATTAAAGACCGTTTTTATAATCATGGTGTTGAGTATCGAGACTACTCCTTAGAATCGAAATCCGCTTTGTGCTACAATTTTGTATGAAAAGCGCTTTATAAATATTGTTTGATTGATTGATTGATCCAGTTTAAAATTTTTGTGTATCGTGACAACACTAGTGTAGTGTTTTTCATTATCGTGATCACAAGACTCAGTCGATAATTTCACAATGCATCAGGAATAGTACGGAGCCTTGGAAGTGTCATAGAGGTGAATAAATAATAACAAAGCGTGGGAACGACTTATAAGGTGTGCGCACGAGTTATAAAGCGTGGGAACGACTTATAAGGTGTGCGCACGAGTTATAAAGCGTGGGAACGACTTATAAGGTGTGCGCATGAGTTATAAAGCGTGGGAACGACTTATAAGGTGTGCGCACGAGTTATAAAGCGTGGGAACGACTTATAAGGTGTGCGCACGAGTTATAAAGCGTGGGAACGACTTATAAGGTGTGCGCACGAGTTATAAAGCGTGGGAACGACTTATAAGGTGTGCGCACGAGTTATAAAGCGTGGGAACGACTTATAAGGTGTGCGCATGAGTTATAAAGCGTGGGAACGACTTATAAGGCCCCCATGAAATGCCTTACATTACTGCGTTACAGCAAAAAGTAATGCATTTGTAGTGTACCCCCCATTTTCTTGTTTTTTTTGTTCTCTTATTCTCATCTTTTTGTTGCCCTGTTATGAGCTGTGTCTTTTATTTTGGCTTTATTGTGGTGCTGTTGCACTTTGTGACCAGTAGATTGCAGTTGAAGACCAGATATGAATCCGAGTAGCCTTAGTAGCAAGAAGTGTGACGAAAACAAAACGTATAAGTCGTTCCCACACTTTATAACTCGTGCGCACACCTTATAAGTCCCATGCTTTATTATTTATTCACCTCTATGATAAAAGGAGAAATTCAATTTGTCAACTGGACAAAGTTTGTTTGGTCGAAAACGTTTCGCCGCTCATCCGAGAGGCTTCGTCAGTTCTGGTTCGAGTGCTGGTTAGACACTGCTTATATCTAGCTGCAGGGAGGAGCTAACTATACTAGGGGTGGGTATTGGCAAAGAAGTCACGATTCAATTCGAATCACGATTCATATGCCGCGATGTGATACTATCACGATGCATCACGATACTTGAATTATTGCGATGCATTGCAATATATTCAACATACTTCAGTGAAAATGTACCAAAAAAAAAAAAGAGGCTAACTTAAATATTAGTGGCTGTGTATCTGGGTACTGTCTTCAATTGATACATAACTCTGAACAACTCAATTCATAACTGAATTTATTGAATAACAAAAACAAATAAACCAAACCAATAACAAAAAAAGTGCATAGGATTTTTTCTACAACAAAAAATTATGTTCAAACATTTGCCATTTTGGAGGTAGCTACCATCATAACAAACAATACCCTTTCACAAAGAAAAATAGTGCATAGGATTTATAAAAAAATATATATATTATATATTTATTCATAATTAATAAATTATTAATTAATAATAATCGATTTTTGGCATCAAGAATCGATGCAGTATATTGTGAAAGTTAGTATCGCGATGCATTGTCATGACGATTATTTTGCACACCCCTAAACTATACTGAAATTATTCTGAAACCACGAACCAGAACTGACGAAGCCTCTCGGATGAGCGGCGAAACGTTTTCCACCAAACAAACTTTGTCCAGTTGACAAATTGAATTTCTCCTTTTATCATGGATTCTACCTGGACGACTGAGGGACTCTTCACGCATTCACCTCTATGACATTTCCAAGGCTCCGTAGAGAATAGAGCTCTGCTGATATGTTTTTTTTTCCCCCAAGACCGATGATGAAGTATATAACTTTTATTGACTACAAACTGACTCACAGAGAGCTGTATAGTGTCATTGTGTACAGCTGTCTGCATTAAAGTGTTAATCTATAGCTTTGTGTATTTTTAAGCAGCAAACTGATTTAAAACAAAATCTGCAAATGCTAGAGATTTAAAACCAACAGCCAATATGCTAAAAAGCCCAAATATGCATCTGTAAATGTCTTGGTTGAGGGTCAAGTCTGGCACATAAAATAACCACAAATGAACCACAAAGTACAGACATATCCCTTTACAACCTTGTCTGGGAGATGGTTAATTGTAAATTTGCATATCTCCGATATTATTATCAGTTTCTTAATACATCTCCCCCTCTCCACATGTAAAACATTTCGTTCCTTTTTATATAATCGGCAAAAAAAAAACATAAATCAGTGTCTGTGTTTTTAAATCTACTGTCATTCTAACTAACGCACTTTATTGCTCGTGTTTACAATTGTTTGCACCTTTCTAATATCATTTGCACTTAATGTAATTTACTGTTTACAACTATTGCACTTTACATTTGATATTTTACTGTTATTTTACTCTGGACGTGTGCTGCTGACCTCTTGGCCAGGTCACCCTTGTAAACGAGGTCTTGATCTCAATGGGTATATACCTGGTTAAATAAAGGTTAAAAAAAAAAAAAAAAAAAAAAGTCAAATATCATCTGCGTCTTGTATTTATCAGATTAGAAATTAAATTGTAACTGCAATTTGTATTGAGGAAATTTCCAAGATTGCAGTTAAAGATTCATCATATTGGTCAGAATAGTCCTGATTTTGACCTGGATTAGACCATTTTAGTCCTGAATTTGGAGTAGTTTAGACCTTGTTTGGTGCATTCACACTTCTCAGTCATCAAATATGGGACTAAACTGGGAACTAAACCAAGACTAGACCAGAAATAAAGTGAATCTACATCAATAAATTCAGACCTGGACAAAACCAGATCAGATTTAGTTTTTAGTTCTGGTTTAGATTTAGGGTGCATTCACACTTGCTTAGTCCAGGTTTGAGGACAATTTATTCCTGATGTACAAGACTTGGTTCAGTCTAGGTCAGGCATGGGCAAACTACAGCCCGGGGACCATAAGTTAATGTTTTAATGTTTTAATTTCCCTGCAATTCTGGCGTTTTCCAATAGCTGACGTACTACATACATTGACCTTAGTTGAGGTGCAGCGTTTTGCTCCACGTTTGTGCTTTGCTCTTTGACCCCTCAGCCCTCCTGTAAAGATGAGCGGAGCTAAGAAAAGAAAAGTGGACAGAGAATGTCAAGTGTTTAATAAGGAGTGGACAAGTTCATATTTTTTCACCAAATACTTATCAGCTGCTGTATGCCTGATATGCCAAGAGACTGTAGCGGTTTTTAAAGAATATAATATCAGCCGTCACGTTGTCACAAAACATGCTAACAAGCAGTCAACGAAAGAATGAAAGGACCTGAAGGAGAACAGAACTTTCGGTGCTTTAAAATAGTAACTGTTAGTAATTTAAAAAAAAAGCTTTTATTAATTAAATTTTCTGTGTTTTAAGAGACATTTCAATAAATAGATAAATACCGTGGAACTTGAAAGATGGACATTTTGCTGTAATGCTTTTGTTCATTTTTAACTGAAATAAAGCACACGTTTTCTACATACCCCATGTTATTTTTAGTGTTTTTACCAACACTAAATCCAGCTGCTCCTGGTCTGTCAAATTTTAGAACCCTTTGTGGCCCACGAGTCAAAAGGTTTGCTCAACCCTGGTCTAGGTGTAGGTTTAGTGTTAAGTGCAAAGGGTTTGTGGGTCAGGGGTCAGGTCCTGGTTTAGTCCTGTATGCTGATATCTTGGTTTAGGTTTTGTTTAGCCATGGTCTATAGTGAGCTAATCCAAGTTTCTAGTGTATGTTATAATAGATCCATGGCAGGGGCGATGACAGGTCCGTGATCAGGCCGAGGGACAGGCTCACTCACCGGGACAGGGGCTTCATGTTGTGGCGGGCCAGCAGGTCTTCGTAGCGCAGCACTTTGAGCTTCTCCAGAAGGTTCTCCATCACCACAAACACCTGGTGCACCGCTCCAGGGCCGCGGTCGTCCTCCTCTCCCCGCCGCCCGTTCTCCGCCATCGCCCCGCGGTGCTCACAGACACAAGGCCGGGGCACAGGAGCAGACTGGGACGGTGGGTAGCCGCGTTTAGCCGCGTTAGCCGCAGAGCTAACAGGACGCGTTGTCAGGGGCAACGCTGAGCTAATGCTAATGAAGTCTGCTACTGTTAGCTTATGGCAAAAAGTACCTTCAGAGTCATTTTTTTCCGGCGTAATTCCATAATTCAGTAAACAAAATAAGTTAAAGTAAACTCCAGTCTGCATGAAATAATCAAAGCGTCGGTGTTTTCTGATTAAAATGTAATTATTTGTCAGAGAATATGAGCGGATGTTGTAACTGTAATGACAGTGTATTACCGCCCTCTGCTGGAAACCCCGGACCACTGCACAGTACAAATCAAAAACAATTCTGCTCTGGCCAAGTAGTGCAAAAAGACCAGTGTTGTATAAAGTACTGGAAAATCAAACTCAAGTAAAAGTATAGGTACCCCTCCCAAAAATGAATGTTACTTGAGTAAAAGTCTTAAAGTATCTGGAACTTCTTGTACTTAGGTATGACAAGTAATGTCAAAATAAATGTACTCAAGTAATGTAATTAAAAGTACAAGTAAAAGTATGAAGCAAAGGCAGTCTGAAGCTAACCCTTGCTTTGTTACTTAGATCGTACAAACACACAGCCCTTGTTTAAATTTTTAAAAGTAGGCACATGTTAATGTTCTTTTTTGTCCTTTTGAACTCGTGTGCTCTTTCTCATTCGTTACACTTAGCCTACAGCTATGCCTTCCCTTGAGCCGAAAAAGCTAGGTAGCCTGTTGGCTCCAACATCGTCAAATACGCTTTGTGTAACCGAAACAATGTCACACAGTTAATTTCACTAGCTAGGACCACGCCATCAACATAATGCAGTGAAGATGTCAGTGGATTGGATTGGATTGGATGTTTATTATTGAATGATAGTGGATGTCTCGGTGAATATGTGGTGATGGCTGGGTTGAGACAGTGGGTGGGGGCTCCGTCTCAATCTTCGATTGGCCCAGCGGAACGGGACCCCCCCCCCCTTTAGGAGATGTCTTGTGGCTGAAAGACAAACGAGATAGGGGTGGGAGGGAGGGGTCGAGATAACCGAGACGAACTGGAATGAAGGGATGAGTGGCTATAAATGGCTCCGGGAAATTAGAGGTGTGGTTATGGTGAACTGTGATTCGCTGGTGAGGAGGAGAAGGTGGTTGAGGCGTGGTCCTGCTCCTGAATTTCAGCTAATCACATTAACTCCATTTCACTAGCTAGGACCACGCCATCAACATAATGCAGTGAAGATGTCAGTGGATTGGATTGGATTGGATGTTTATTATTGAATGATAGTGGATGTCTCGGTGAATATGTGGTGATGGCTGGGTTGAGACAGTGGGTGGGGGCTCCGTCTCAATCTTCGATTGGCCCAGCGGAACAGGACCCCCAAAAGTTTTGAAAGAGCATAAAGTGGAATGGGTCTGGAGGAGATCGTTGAGCTCGTGACGATCGTACACGAGGTAGGTGCTGGAGACCCGACAACCAAGGGTTCGAATTTTTCCGGTCGGGTACATCTGCCCTGGCCGTGGACATAGTGGCGCCAATGCGAAATAAATGAATGGAGAATGGATGGGGTGTTATGCCAGAAGAGGTCTGTGAAAGGCGAGAGGTTGCCGGAGCGCAGAGTGAGAGTGCAACGGTAGAGAAGGTCCGAAATAAGTGGTAGGCGTTTCGGAGGAAGGCGAGGTTCAGTTTTTTGCAGTCCTTTAATCAGGCACGGGAACATGAAGATGAGACTGTCAGTCTTCACCAGAAATCAGCTTGTATATGAGATTTATCCCTGAGAGGTAAGCCTGGACCTACTCCCGCGGGAGGATTCATGGGGGCCGGTGCATAGTGTTCTGGGCAGCAGATTTGCTGTCCCCGTGACCCGGAAATGGAAAAGCAGAAGATGGATGGATGGATGGCAAGCCTGGACGGTGGAGACGCAGACATTCCTGGAGTGGCGTGAGAGGGTGCTGAAATTGCAGATGATGGTGACGTCAGATGAGCAGAGGGGAAGCTGAAGAAGGTGGTGTTGACTGATTTATTATTGTTAGAATGAATGGGAATGCCTGGATTAATCAGACCCCCCAAAAAATGGTGGAAAAGTAGGACGAAGTTCCGATGAAGCTGAAGGCTAATTGTGCGATTCGAGGGCACTGGAAGCAATGCAGAATCCGACTACTGCCGAAGATTCGGATTGAACACTGGAGAAACTGGAGCTGCGTCGTGAAGGTGCCGTATGGCGAATGAGTCGGGAGTGATGTAGAGAAACCGTGACGTGGAGGGTCTTCTCCCCTGACTGAGGAGTTGGACCTTTGCTGGAGTGGGGTCACTCGCGCCAGCGCAGATGGTTGACGGACGTGACCATGATAATGCTGATGTGCGTCCTTCAGCAGCCACGCTCGAATGTTGAGGGTTGGATAGGTGAGGGATGAGGGTCGGAGGGATCGGAGTGATGAGGGTTGGGGGGGATGAGGGTCGGGGGGATGAGGGTCAGGGGGATGAGGGTCGGAGGGATGAGGGTCGGAGGGATGAGGGTCGGGGGGTCGGGGGACCTGTCGGGAGCGAGACCTGACGGGAGGAAGATCTCCTATCGTGAGTCGAGCCGTCGTGGGTCGGGAGGGAGGGAGACCCGTCATGGGTCAGGAGAGCGAGGCAGAGAAAGACCCGTTGTGGGTCGGAAAGGAGTGAGACCCGTTGTGGGTCAGGAGAGCGGGAGACCCGTCATGGGTTGGGAGGGAGGGAGACCCATCGTGGGTCATGAGAGAGAGAGAGAGGCGGAGAAAGACCCGTCGTGGGTCGAGAGACCCGTCGTGGGTCGAGAGAGAGACCCGTTGTGGGTCGGGAGACCCTACGTGAGAGCTGGGCGAGCCGTCGTGAGAGCCAGGCGAGCTGTCATGCCGTCGACCTGACGGGAGGAAGACCTGTTGTGGGTCAGGAGAGAGGTGGAGAGAAGAAGACCTGTCGTGGGTCGGGAGAGAGGCAGAGAAAGACCCGTCGTGGGTTGGGAGGAAGGGAGACCCGTCATGGGTCAGGAGAGAGGGAGACCCGTCGTGGGTCAGGAGAGAGGCAGAGAAAGACCCGTTGAGGGTTGGGAGGGAGGGAGACCTGACGGGAGGAAGATCTGCTGGGAGGAAAGGAAGCTATGCCTTTATTAGTCCCACAGTGGGGAAATTCCAGTTCTGCATTTAACCCATCCTGTTATTAGGAGCAGTGGGCAGCACATTACTGCGCCCAGGGACCATCTCCATGATCTTCTTGCTTCGGCTTGGTCAGGACCTAAGCTGGAGGATTTACCCATGGTGCATGTTTTGGGTTGATGGGGGAAACCGGAGTGCCCGGAGGAAACCCACCCAGACACGGGGAGAACATGCAAACTCCACACAGAAAGGCCCAGGCGACCTGGGGATCGGACCCAGACCATGCACGCAAACTCCACACAGAACACACACCTGAAGACCTGTTGTGGGTCAGGACAGAGGTGGAGGAGAAGACCCGTTGTGGGTCGGAAGACTCGACGTGAGAGCCGAGCGAGCCGTCGTGAGAACTTGTCATGAGGCCAAGCGAGCAGTCGTGAGCCGTCGTGAGAGCCGTCCTGAGAGCCAAGTGAGCAGTCGTGAGAGCCGTAGTGAGAGCCAGGCGAGCCGTCGTGAGAGCCGTCAAGAGAGCCGTCGTGAGAGCCAGGAGAGCCGTCGTGAGAGCCAGGCGAGTTGTCGAGCCGTCGTGAGAGCCAGGGGAGTTGTCGAGCCGTCGTGAGAGCCAGGCGAGTTGTCGAGCCGTCGTGAGAGCCAGGCGAGTTGTCGAGCCGTCGTGAGAGCCAGGCGAGTTGTCGAGCCGTCGTGAGAGCCAGGCGAGTTGTCGAGCCGTCGTGAGAGCCAGGCGAGCTGTCGAGCCGTCGTGGGAGCCAGGCGAGCTGTCGAGCCGTCGTGGGAGCCAGGCGAGCTGTCGAGCCGTCGTGGGAGCCAGGCGAGCTGTCGTGGGAGCCAGGCGAGCCGTCGTGAGACCCAGACGAGCTGTCATGCGGTCGTGAGAGCTGGGTGAGCTGGCGGTCATCATGCTGTCATGAGAGCCGGTGAAACGTTGTGACAATCGGCCAGTCGTCAGTCGGCTTGGAACCTGTGGAAAAGCTAAGGACCTGAGGGTGGAGGTGCATATTGGGGATGTTCACAGGGCAGGTACGGGTTGAATGCTGGACAGATGAGCGCGGTCGAATTTGGAGACCGTAATAGTAGTCGCGACATGAGAGCTGAGAATGATGAAAGAATGCAATGATGTAGCATGAGCAGGAGAAGATGAGGATTAGATGGCGAGAGCATCGCTGAGGATGCGTATAGGATAGAATGGTGAAGTCATGAGCTGACGTCGATGGTAGGATCCTCGATCGGGAAAAAGGTGGTGAGCCGAGATGGTGTAGCTCAGGTGAGGGCGGAACTGGGAGGAGCTGAATAGTGTGACACGTGGTTATGATGGCTTAAGCTCGCTTGTAATGGATGACGTGAGTTGCCCGAGCTATAATGGCGTGAAACAGCAAGGGCCGGAATATGAATTGATGGCGAGCGGCTGTAAAGACAGCTAGCGTACGTCAAAATTGCGTGAGCAGCACGAGCTGAAATTGAGTGAGTGACATGAGTCGATGGATGCTGAATATTGGAATAGCAGAGAAACGATGTAGACTGCTTAGCTAGCATGTGATGGAATGGTGTGAGCTAGCATGAGTTGCATGAGTTAGGTTATGGTCGGATGCGAGTCGGTAGGAGAGGTTGAATACGAGATGACAGTGTGCCAGTGCAGAGAGGAGTTAAGCGAACAAAAACATTCGTACGACGTTTCGGTGTGAACGAAAATAGTGTGAGTGGGCGTGGTGACTTGTGTAGGCTGCGACGACAGATAAAACGTTTGGGTGTTGGGGAAAGGAGGGGGGTGGATAGAGCAGAAGACGGGAAATGGATTAGAGGCCCTGCCTAATGTGGGTAGGGCATGAGAGCCATCTAGCTCATGATGACTGAAAAGAGAGAAATGAGAGATGGGGAGAAGATGCATGTGCATGGGGAATTGTGCAGCCTGCGAGATGGGGACAAGAATGAGACACGAAGGGTGCAGGCACAGGGGGAGATGGCCTGCTTGAAAGCAGGCTGAGATGATACAAGAGAATTCAAGTGAAACTGCACAGTAGACAGAATACGTTTACTAGCCACTGGTGGTGATACTACTTAGCCCCCAGCAGGGGGAGCTATGAGACTGTAGTAGAGGAGAGGAGGGAGTGGTGACGTCTGCAGCTGCACGCGGGAAACTTGATGGGAACCCGGAAGCTCGTTCGTCTCGTTCCAGGGCGCCGGGGTTACATTCTTGATCTAAACTGTTGAAGGTCCCGTCTTGATGTGTCAGCCTGAAGGGGAACGGCGGGTGCTGGGCGGTACCGAACGCTGTGGCTGCTGGAGGCCGGACCGCGCTGTGCCGAAAACCGTGGTTGCCAAAGCCGGTCTGCGCACCGAGAGCCGTCTCACTCTGACAGTACACCGGGCTGCGCCAGGCTGCGCGCTCGCCTACATGAGGAGGAGGAGGCGACGAGAGGAACAATGTGGATATTCCGTATATACCGCCAGCACAGAGATATTGACGGTGGGTGCTCCTTAGAGGTGGAGGTCCGCTGCGTGAGCGCGCGCCTGGAGCGTTCGCTGGGCGGAGCGGGCCGTGGGCTGGACACCGCGGATATGCGATGGAAGATCCTCCGGCTGCGGATTCCTGAATAGAAATCCGTCGCGGCGTAAGGAATTGCGGACTGGAAGGAACGAGGAGAGGTTGGTGTTTGAATGTGACGGGTTGTTAACCCAGCTCGAGCGAGCTGACGCGGTTGAGCTGTCGAGATAACCGAGACGAACTGGAATGAAGGGATGAGTGGCTATAAATGGCTCCGGGAAATTAGAGGTGTGGTTATGGTGAACTGTGATTCGCTGGTGAGGAGGAGAAGGTGGTTGAGGCGTGGTCCTGCTCCTGAATTTCAGCTAATCACATTAACTCCATTTCTACATGTTGTGATCAAGGTTTCACAACGTGTCTAGAATGTCCATGCTATGGTTACTGAAATTGGAATATAGACGCTAACAATTTCATTAATCTAGAACTTACCTCGATGTGTTTCTTGAGGTTGGACGGGGAGTTTCTGTAAGATAGGATTTCCACGTTTCTTGGAAGGCACAAAAGGCACTTCGTTCGACAGGACGAATCCTTCATATCAGCGTAAGAGAACATTGTGTTTAAGTACGGCCAGGGATGCTCATCGTCAGGTCCCCCTTCATTTGTAGCCGACGTGGATGCTGTCTCCTCTTCCATCAGGGATGCTGTTTGATTAAACTAGCTGCATGAAACCAACAGGTGTAGGCTGATTGTCATGTGCAAGTAGCGAACAAGCCCAGGCACGTCCTGACTTCCTTGCATCAGTAGAGGTTTTTTTTGTAACGAGTAACTAAACGGCACATTGAAAATGTATCGGAGTAAAAGTATGCAATTAAATTCGGAAATGTAGTGAAGTAAAAGTAAAAGTAATCTTTTTTTTTTTTAACTCAAGTAAAGTACAAAGTCTCCCAAAATGTACTTAAGTACAGTAGTGAAGTATTATTACTTTGTTACTATACAACACTGAAAAAGACAGTGTACAAAATACAATATGGGGGGGGGGGCCTGACCCATCATGACCTTCTACCGAGGCACCACTGAGAGCGTCCTGACCAGCTGCATCACTGTGTGTTACGGAAGCTGCACTGAACAGAACAGGAAAGCCCTGCAGCGCATAGTTAGTGCAGCTGGGAGGATCGCTGGTGTCTCCCTCCCCGCCCTCCTAGACATTTTTAACACCCGCCTAACCCGCAGAGCGTCCAGCATTGTGGGTGACCTGAGCCACTCCTCACACAGCCTCTTCAGCCTCCTGCCACCAGACTGTCAAACAGCTTCATCCACCAGACTGACCCCCCCCCCCCCCCCCAAGGACTACTGTTGCACTGTTGCACATTTACAACTGGTATTTTACTACTGTGGTACTGTTACTACTTCTACTGTTACACTGGAATTAATACTGTTGCACATTTATTTTTATCTTTACTTTCAATGCACATTCTATTGCACATTACCATTTCACTACTGCATCTTCCATTGCACACTTCGATGCACACTGCACACTTTGGACATCTGTAAATAGGTATTTATTTATTCTTTGCACTGTTTTTAAATTTTAGATTTTAGACTCTAGATTTTAGATTTTTGTCTTAGATAGTCTTTGTTTTTTGTTTTGTCTTTATATTGTCTTTTGCACTGCTTGGCCAGATAGAAATGAAATTTCGATTCACTGTATGTTGAACACATATGGCAGAATTGACAATAAAGCTGATCTTGATCATTGATCTCGGCTGTGGACCAGTGTTTTTGAGAGGAGGCGTTGCGTCCATCCGCGCCGCCATCTTAAAAGGTCTATATACCAACATTTAAACCAGAGGGAAATTAACTAATTACACATACATCACTGTAAATGAGTAGATATTTGGGGTACTTGTACTGAAATCTGTTTTTTTTAAATGCACGGTCTAAGTCTAAGTCTATGTCTATGTGTTCACTTTGGTTTAGTCCTGCTTTGAGTCCTATTTAGACTTGGTCCAGTTTTAGTTCAGCTTCTGATCTGGATTTAGGTCCCGTTTTAGTCCCATTTTTCATGTGATGTGTGTCCAAGTGTGAGAGCCTAATCTAATGTTTGGCCTTTTGCTTAGTCCAAAGCTAATGTCAAGTCTGAATGTGTTTGGCTTGGTGATGGGGTGTAGAAGGAGGGGACTGATCTTATATTTATTTATGACAGAATTAATGTGTATATATGTATTATTATAGAGAGATGGTGCTTGGTTTGGGAAAAGGGTTACGATGGTGGGGATGGGGAATGATGGGGGAGGTTAGCGGGAATGCTGGAGCGGGTGATGGTTTGGGGGGTTGGTCAGGGGTCGTCTATGTCTGTGCCAACACCGCTATCTTTTTTTATCTGATGTCGTGTATGTATATTGTATGTCTTTCTGTCTGTACTGCAACCTTCCCTTACCACTAAGAAAAAATTCTCCCTGGTGGAGACTAATAAAGAAACCTAACCTAATCTATAGCTTTACCATGCTCACTGCACATTCCCACAATGATACACTAAGGCTATTCATTAAAAAAAGACCATATTTGTTTAAATCATGTTTATTAAAAAATGTGCATGTGAGTGGGCGTCCGTGATAAGTCGTGTAGTAAAACATGCATAATATATGAACAGAACTGTGATATTGCACACTCGCTGGCCTTATATCATTTTTTGGATAATTTCATTTAGCCCAGGTTAAATTCTGCTATTATTCTATAGGCTATAATCAACACAAAACTAAATAAATAAAAGCTAATTTAAATATAATCTTATTCAACCATTTCACTCAAGCAGCTACACACGCACACACACACAGTGCATCAGAACTGGAGGCAGTAGATTCCACCTTTAAAATGTTCAACAACACAAAGTTTCATGACAACTTCACTTTTTGATTGTAAACTATTATTACACTTTAAAGGTCCCATATGACGCAAAGTTGACTCTTGTGAACTTTAAGCCGTGTTATAATGTTGTTACCTCCTCAAAAACACAAATATGCAGTTGTGATGGGGAAACAACATTATAACATAGACCAGAAAACAGTGCAATATGGGCCCTTTAAGGTTTTATAAAATCTCTCTATAAGGGCCTTGTGCAATACCCCTTATGTCAAAGATCGTATGTCAAGAAGCACCAAGAAGGACAATCATAAATAAACAGATGAACATAATGTGCATCATTTCTGTGAATAGGGGCTGTATGATCAATGGTTTCTATACAATCTGTCGTTCAGCTGTAACCACAGAATTGCTGGGTTTCAGATGACATTCTTAAGGTTCATTTTATTCAATCGGGCAGCTAAAATGAGTACTGTCCACGTGCTGATTTTGATGTAACATAGCGGGTTCTAGGGTCTACAGCTCTGGAAAAAAATAAGAGACCGCTGCATTTTTTTTCTGAAATCAGCATCTCTACATGTATTACAGCCATTCCATTCCAGCGTCTGTTGAATTCCAACACAAACACAAAGCTGAGCTACTTCAGTTCTTGCGCCAGAAGTGGAATAAAGTCACCCAAGAACAATGTGAAAGACTTGTGGGGAGCATGCCAAGACGCATGAAAGCTGTGATTAAAAATAAGGGTTATTGCACCAAATATTGATTTCTGAACTCTTCTTAAGTGTAAACATTAGTATTATGATGTTTTAAAATGAATTTGATCTGGTTTCTTTGCATTGTTTGAGGTCTGAAAACATGGATCTTTTTTGTTATTTTGACCATTTGTCATTTTCTGCAAATAAATGCTCTAAACGATCATATTTGTGACGCATCACGAACTTTGAGCCCTCATATCGGCATTACAGATTCTGAGAAAATGCGATTTTTGTGTTTTTTTTTTTTTTTTTCAAAATTTGTGATTTTCGTTTTTTTGCAGAATGTGCTAGTTGAGATCACGAAGAAGCCTCTCCATGGTTCAGATAACAGCATTAGTAACGTTAAAAACACATTTTTAATTTCAAATGGGCTTGTTTTTGTGGAAAGAAACGGGGCGTGTATAAATCAACATATTTTGCCAATCCCGTTACGAGGAGCGCTGAGAGGGTTTTCCCTGTTCGCCGATCAGCTGTGAAGAGCTCCTGCATATGTATGCGGCACTGCAGGACACTAAAGGACATGAAAATGGACTTTTAACTTCTACTTGGACACATGACACGTTCGGGAAACCTTCAGGGACAGGTTCGGGACACGTCCATTTCTCCGGAGCTCGTGTACAGAGTGCGATTTAGCTCCGAAACAGACGATACGCGTTTACATTTCCCCCAAATTCCAAATAAAAATTGTATTTTTTATTTGGAATTTGGGGTAAATGGTGTCAGTAGTTTATAGACTCAAACAAAAATGTTCCTTTTGCCCAAACACATACCTATAAGTAGTAAAATCAGAAAAACTGATAATTTTGCAGTGGTCTCTTATTTTTTTCCAGAGCTGTATTGACAAATAAAAATTTAACATTCAACATTTGTGGATTTCCCTTTAAGATATTTCTTATAAAAGTACAATGTTTTCAATAGTAATAGTCTGGCTCTTGCCCCCATCTGGGAGAATGACATTATCACATTGTAGAATCTGAAAACTACCAATAGGAGCATACAATACATTTATAATACAAAAGAGTACGGTAATACATTTCTAGTGGCAGCCGTCTAAAGAAGAAGAACACTTCACAAATCACTAGGTTTGCATAGATGTCCTATGCAATGAAATAATTCACTATTTCAACTGGGCCTACTCTAGCTAGAAACAGCCTTAAAACATGAAATACATTCTGCGTCTGCTAGTTATGTCAATCTAATATTCCAAAAGGTTGTTGTGATTAAAAACACGAGTATTCAGAAAGCCTGTTGTGAATTACTTCTCCGATAATGATGCAGAGAAGACACGGTAGACGTTCTCAGAAACCAGCTGAGAACCAGTTTTCTCAGATGGAAAGTCCACATGTGCTGACCACCTTTGACCAAACTTCAGGTTTAATGAGCACCGACTGGGATCACCCGCACAAGGGCCACCCCTGGAATCCAACTGGCTGATTGCTCAATTGGCAATGAGCTGAGGAAATATGTAATGGGGAAATAACTTTGTTCATTTACTCTACTAATATTGTCACAAAAATATATCAAATCAGAGGAAATTGACATGATTATTTATTGTTATGCAAGGTAATAGTTTAATTACTTAATAACTGAAAGTATAAAAACATTTATTCAATTCTAAATTCCAATTTTGCAACCTTAGCAACCCCAGTAAAAAGTCTGGACACACCTCTGCCTTCAGAATGAACCAGGCTTCTGCTCTCAGGCTACATCCACACGGCAACGCAACGCAGGATTTTTTCTTACCGGGTTAAAAAAATATCACGTCCACACTGGGAACGGATCAGTAAAATATCACGTACACATGCCAATGGAACGATGGCTAAAAAAGGCCCAATACACATGACACGCCTCTATGTGCGCTGTAAGCCCGTCCCACCGGATACTCCAGAACAATAGAAGAAGTAAGTTGGTATAACTGCAGTACATTTTCTTTCAATAACGCAAGTAAACTTAGCAGTGACTGCAGCACTGCTACTACTGCTACTCTGGTGTCCGCCATGGTCGCTGTCTTGTTACGAATTAATGTTGCGCGCGAGGCTGCTATTTGTTCTGGCCATGTGGTTGTGACGTGCTGGCCATGTGGCGTAAACAAATCCGTTCTACTCGTCCAGACGACTCCGCAACGGTAATGTTGCCAGAGTTTTCCATTCTGGAACCCGTTCCCAAAAAATATCATTTTGGGGTACCCAAAACGCTGGTGCCATGTGGACACGAGACCGAAACGATAAAAAACTTTATTGGATTCACTCCACAACGTTGCCGTGCAGACAGGGCCTCAGTCTTGGATTTTGGATCCAGCTTGATTTATCCATCCTGGCTTGAGTTATAAAGTCTGAGCCTTGTGCTTAAATGAATCTGGCTAGGTTCGTGTTTTTCTCATTGAATTCTACTCAGGGGAAGTTCTTTTGGTACGGCTGGTTTGATTGTCAGTGCGGCATACAGTAAAACATGAATGAAACTCCAGTGGATCTATGGTGGTTCTACATGAAATAGATTGTCTCTGTAAAGCATGCAATGAGAAACGTCCAAACATCGTGGTTAGGTCCAGCTTTCTTCTGGTGTGGTTGTCATCCGCCTTGTTCCAACCCCTCGCCTGCCTCCACAGGTTAGCTCATGTTAACGTGCTCTGAAATTCTCTTCTCTTTTACTTTCTCATTTCTCAAGTCCCTCTGTTTTTTCTCAGTTCTTTTCATCCATGCTTTGAGTTACTTCCAGATCTCTCCATCCTGTCGTTCTTGTATCTCCATCCTGTGTCTCGTGTGAAGACCTCTCCTCTCTACTCCGCTGTCCGGCCCTCGTCTTTCTTGGCTTCGCTGGTCACTTCGGTGTAGGTGACGGATGCGGGCTGTGCCTCTGGTTCGGCCTCTGCTCCCTCCTGCCCCTCTGCCACGGCATGCTCTTTCTTCATTTTGATCCTGAAGGTCTCCTTGGTGGGTGCTTTCTTTGCGATGTTCTCCTTCAGCCTCTCTCCTGACTGCTTGAGCCTCTCGCCCGCCTGGTGCATCTTCTCCCTGCGCTCCGGAGGCATCACCTTCTCACCCAGGTTGTGGAACTTGGTGCCCAGGTTGCCCTTGGTCTTGGACATGTTTTCCTTGGAGAAAGCGGCCTTCAGGGTCTCGGTGCTCCTAGCCACAGACTTCTTGATGCGGGCACTACGGGAGGGTTCGGCCTCCTCTACGCTCAGGTAGTCTTCATCGGAGGACAGGTCAGCAGGGGCGTCGTACGTGTCCGGCTCAATCTCCACGGCCTCAAGACCAGGAGCCTTGGGTCCTTTGGTCACAGCTACGGATGGAACCTCAGTCTCACCCTGGAGATGGAAACACAAACATTGAGCCGATGTTTTAGTCATTGTGTTTATTTAATAAGCTCATATTGTGAGGCTGCCAATCTGCACCATTGGCCCCTCTGACCACTACCAACATTCACTCACACACAACATTCACACTAGGCAATGTGGGTGACGTGTCTTGCCTAAGGACACAACAACAGATTTTGCCATTGTCGCCCCACCTGGTTTTCCTAGTGGTCTCCCATCCAAGTGCTTACCAGGTCCAGATCTGCTTAGCTTCTGAGATCTGAGGAGGTCAGGCTTTGACAAGGTGGTGTGGCCACACTTGTAAAGGTTATGTACTGAAGGAGTGTGAGCGTGGCATAGTTGGTAAAGGTCTGCCCTCTTGCCAGATCGTTGCCAGTTCCATTGATGCACATTTGGTGTGTCTCTATAAGGAACTCATACTTCGTAATAAGATCCCTCTGTGTCCTGAGCTACCCCAGGGTCCTGGTTTTAATAACAATTCTCCATGAGCTGGGAAAGTAATGACGGGAATATCCACAATATCAAACACAGAGGCCTGAGACCTAAAACGCTGGAAAAAGTGAAGTCAGAATTGACATTTAGTGATCAGAAAAGTTTGTCAAGAGACATTGTGAGGATTCTGTATTTGAATATCACACATACAGTATCCAGTAGAGGGACAGAGAAAACTTCTTACAGGATGAAATTAGGATATTCATTTGAAAACTTTGATAAATTTGGGGAGAGGATCATTTTGGTAATAGATTAAATGCAAAGACCCCACACAGATATACTGTAGTTACCAATAACAATAGTCCAACTCAATAAAGATTATAGAGGACACGTCAAGATCGTCCATTATCACTGTTTCTTTACACTTGCGCACATCGCTCAGAGCTGCAGCCTTTCAAGCCTTTAAAATCATATTCATGGGTTTCAGCCTTCTGTTTAGGGTGCCATTTTGAGGACGGTTGACCATTCATAACATAATACTGTGTTTTAAATTCTAAATTGCTATGGTAATGGTCATAGCGTTTCATCATTTTAGACCTATGGATGGCAGGATAAACACCAGCACTGCAGCCTACCAGTTTGCTCTTTGCTCTGTGGTATTGGGTATGTACTGTAGCATGTGCAGGCCTAAAAACGCTGGTGGATGCTGGGAATAAATCATAACCTCAGGCTACCTTTATATGATGACGGTATGAACAGAAGACGTAAAAGTGGCGTTGCATCTTCACTTTTTATTAAGCGTTTAGACGAGCGTTTTCAGGAGGAAATCTGCGCGCATACGGTGACGCAAAAGTGTGTGGAATTTGATTGGGTATGCATGCCAGGCGGCTAGGTGGCGCTGTGATACATTATCACTATGTCCGCGCGCATGCGTAGAATCTTCCTTCTTCTCATCTGCGTGTGCGTGAATGTGGGCGGAAGTACCTGATGTGGGCTCTGTGTGTTCTGCACATGCACACAATGACGTATCATGACATATCAGGAAGAAGGAGGTTTTTCCTCCCCGATTCGGCCTTTTTTTTGGATTATTTATTTTATTTACGACAGAGACGTATTTTGATAACGAAGGCAGTTTTCGGCATGATTGATTGATTGATAGATAGATATAGATGGATAGATAGATAGATAACCACCCTGAGGTAATATGCAGACAGAGCCGTAAACCAACTGCAAGGGACGAATCGGGCACTGTTGTGAAACCCGTACAACAATACACAAACTGCAAATGTCCGCGAAAAGCAAAACAAAACATGGCTACTGGTAGCAAAAAAAAATTGGTGTGGTCAGACGAAGAAGTTCAACTATTGCTTCAGACCACGTTAGACTACAAAGCAACGAAGGTGCAACCAGGTCCTGCCAAACAAAGTACACTGATATATGGACCGATGTGACGTAAATGCGTACACGACGTCAACAGATTCGACCAGAGTTTTGCGTCTTGGGCAGTGTAGACAAAAACACTATATTCAAGCATATTCAAGTTTTCCACTTTGGAGGGCGGTGTCAGTTTTTTGCATTTTTAAGCCCCCAAAACGCCGTCACCGTCTAAACGAAAGGCACTTCCGATAAAATATTTTGTGGTTTTTACCCGCAAGCGTTCTCTTGTAAACATGCCCATTATTCTATAACTACTACTACTACACTATTGGTATTCTGCAGCTGATGTCATCACCATTCTGCAAGGGTTTTCATTTATTCTGAAGCTCTGCGACTCAAATTAGACTTTCATCTGATTTGTTGTTGTTGTTGTTGTTTTTGTTTTAACACAATCTGACCATAAAGAGCTGACATAATTCAAACTACAACATGCGAAATATTGTGTACTGTTCAACAATTCTCTCAAACATATAATTACAGCCACAAGCTAGCATTTCAGTGTGTAACCCCCACGTTTTTGTTGAAAATCAAACTCCTAAACAGGACCATGGACGCTTTTATTGGTCACAGACTCCTGAAAATGTCGTTTAAATCAATTTTGTTTTCAGACAATCTTAAAACTAGAGATGTACTTGGAACATCCCCAACGCGATCTCACTGCAAAGTATCAACAGCTGTGTTCATGACATTATGCAAGTGCTGAGGTATTCATTTCCACCAGCGGGCCTCCAGAGGATCAGATCGGGCAGTCATTTTAGATTTTCAGGAAGGGGGTGGTGGGTGGGGTACACAAATGTAAGGGAGACTCTATTTTCTGAATCATTTTAAACTGGCTAGGGTGATTCAAATCAAATGAATCGCAATCTCATTCCTGTGACTATTTTCGGAGCGTGACCAGGTTTTGAACATTCAAAACTGGGACACACCCGAGTGGGGATGGTCGGTATAAATACAACTGTGACAAGAGCGCGTAAGATTCAAGATTCAGTGTATTTTTTTTTAACCCTATGGTCATTTTCAAGCACGGTTTTCTGTATTTTCTGTATTTTAGATAAACAAATAACAATATTTTCCCCTCTTTACTGTTTGCAGGTATCAAATTGGTCAAAAATAGGGACATTTCTTGTATAAAACTGGGAGAAATCACTGGTTTTGTATAAATCTGCTGGGCTCAAACAAGGAAAACAGGATCGTCTTGTCAGTTTGGTCATATCGTCACAACATGATTCACTATCTTTGTATTTAACGCAGCTGTCTGCTCAAACACGCACACTTTTTCCACCCTCTGGTCAGTCTCTATAAGGCTCTGAGTGAGTGACAGCTGGATTTAGCCAATCACAGTGAAGTGAACTGTATGAATTGTGATCAAATGAAAATGATGTCTGACTGATTTTGTTTGCCCACTCCCTTACACTCTTTGAATGCTCAGTACTTATTTAAATGTACATTTAAGAACTGTTCTGGTGGTGGATCTTATCTCATGAAAATGTTAATGCTTTGCTTGAAATATTCCATAGTATGGCATTATACTAATCTATAGAAGTGAAGGTTTCAGCGGTAGCCATCTGGACACAGTCAGTGTAAAAAGTAAAAATTAATAGTGTCAGGCGATTAAAAGAAATAATCTAATTAATTACAGGATTTGTAATTAATTAATCTAATTAATCGCATTTTAAGAGTGTGACAGAGAGATTGAGAGAGAGGGAGAGAGCGAACGAACGAACCCACTTTGCGATTGAGTTTGTCAGTTTTTCTGTGGTCGCTTTGCACATTCGTTTCCCAAATTCTGCAGTGTGGTTTGTTGAAGTGCGCTCACGCTCGCAACGATGGAACTTGTCCGGACATGTTTGTTGTTCAAATGATCCGTCAGGCTGGAGCTGTTCGGAAAATTCTTTTTGACAAAAGCTACAAATCACCACATTCTTGTTGATCGTCTCGTCTTCGTTATTTTTATGAATAAAATTGCCGTTCTTAGGCCCTGGCAGCGATTTGCTCGCCACACGCCAAATTTGAAATGCGCGCGCATTGAATTGCCGCTCATAATTAATTGCGTTAATTTTATAACGCATTAATTTGCAGTGTAATTAATTCATCTAATTAACACGTTAAACTGACAGCCCTAGTAAAAATCCCACAATCTCAGAACATCAGGTGAGATTGACTGTGGATGGAGCCAAATTTTTATTTTTTTTATTTTTTTTTAAATTATCCTTTATTTATCCCTGTAGGGAAATTATTTCTCTGCATTTGACCCATCCTTCAGGAGCAGTGGGCAGCTCATCTTTCAGACGCCCGGGGACCCATCTCCATGATCTTATTGGTCGGCTTTCGTCAAGACCTCAGCTGGAGGATTTTACCTGGAGCATGTTTTGGGTTGGTGGGGGAAACCGGAGTTCCCGGAGGAAACCCACCCAGGTACGAGGAGAACATGCAAACTCCACACAGAAAGGCCCTGGCGACCCAGGGAGCGAACCCAGAACTTTCTTGCTGTGAGGCATCACTATCACTGAAATCTGTGGTACATTGGATCACTCCTGGATGAACGAGGGAGTAGACCGTTATATTACACTCATCTATCTCCATGGAGACAAACAGGTAACAGTAACAGGAATTATAAGGATAAGGATAAGGATGTCCGCCAGACACAACAGGATCTTTTTCCTGATTCAGGCTCTGATTTGCCTTTCTACGACTTCTCTTTGTGTAGGTGTGACTCCACTTTGGATCCTCGTATGCTGCACTGCCATATCGTAACAACAAAAATATCACCACTGTAACAGCCAAATCAACAGAGCATCAGGGGCAGACGGAGTGACGGACACAGAGGCGCAACATACAAACTCAGGAAATAGTGAAATAAAGGTGAGTAATAAAGTCTTTAAATTATTAAAGACAACGTTATCATCTCTCGTAAAGTCGTACATTTAAACTGCAGTGTTCTTATCCCTATTATCCATTTAAAACGTGTCCTCCACAAATAATGAAACATGGTCCACAAAACTAAAGCGTTCTTTAAAAGTGTAAAGGCGAGAGTAGTTTCTGTGCGTACATAAAGCCACACAGTGAGGATCGTAGTGAAGCTGCTGCAGATTAGAGCTGGTGATTCTACTTCCTGGAGCCTTCTGTGCATTAAAAATAATTTATGTGAACGATCGCACCACATTTATAGCACAGTTTTGACTTGCATCTAACCTAGAAGTGCAACAATCTGATATTTTGAACACTTACAGTAAGAGTCTGTAGACAGGAAACAGCGAACACGAGGTGCGCTCACAGGTTTTAGTTTATGGTGTTCTGTCTTTTCGCTGCCATATCCTGCTAAAGTCTTTAAAGATTTAAAATCCCATCTGATTTTCCTTGTGTCTTTGGTCTGCGCTTTTATTAATCGCTTAAGAGCCTGTTTACATAAGAACACTTACGGGTAAAAACGACAAAATATTTTATCGGAAGTGCCTTTTGTTTAGACGGTGACGGCGTTTTGGAGGCTTAAAAACGCAAAAAACTGAAACCGACCTCCAAAGTGGAAAACTTGAATACGCTCCGCCGTAGTGTTTTCGTCTACACTGCCCAAGACGCAAAACTCTGGTCAAATCTGCTGACGTCGCGTACACGTTCACGTCACATCGGTCCATATATCAGTGTACTTTGTTTGGCATGACTCCCAGTCCACACCTTGTTGCGCCTTTGTTGCTTTGTAGTCTAACGTGGTCTGAAGCAATAGTTGAACTTCTTCATCTGACCACATAATTTTTTTTTTGCAACCGGTAGCCATGTTTTGCTTTTCGCGGCGCAGATGAGAAGAAGGAAGATTCTACATATATACCCAGTCGAAATCTACACACTTTTGCGTCACCGTATGCGCGCAGATTTCCTCCCGAAAATGTTCGTATAAACGTGGAATAAAAAGTGAAGTCGCGACGCCACTTTTGCCTCTTCTGTTCAGACCGTCATCATAACGTAACATAACATAAACGTAGCCTAAGACTGAGAAATCCTGTAGTACTTGGGCGGCCTAAAAGACTTGAACAAATGCAACAGATAAATTCAGCGCCATACAGTGGAACATTCTAGGCAAAGCAGCAACATCTCTAACAAACCCCTCGCCAACAAAAGCTACACAGTGCCTCTTTAAAGGAGAATTAACGTTTTTTACAATCTGAGCCTTATTTCGGGAATAAAACAAGTTGTTTTATTCACCCATAGCACTTTGGTGTCATTTGGAGCATTTCTGGAGATGTTTTAGTTTAGCGATAGCCGTAACGTGAGTTCTCGGGGCACATGTTTGCGGTCTCCAAATAACACAAACTTTAGTACTTTTCAAATCATAGAAGCTCAATGTCTTAGTCCACACTTTCGTTTGAGTCAAAAGTGGCCTGTAATCCGAGATTTATCCATAATTTACAGCTTTGCGTTTCATGTTTGGGTCCCGAGAGCTGAGAGCGAAATAAGCTGTGACTCCACACATGCGCACTGGCGTCCTCATCTACTCGAAACTATGGATAAATCTCGGATTACAGGCCACTTTTGACTCAAACGAAAGTGTAGACTAAGACATTGAGCTTTTATGATTTGAAAAGTGCTAAAGTTTGTGTTATTTGGAGACCGCAAACATATGCCCCGAGAACTCACGTTACGGATATCGCAAATCTAAAACATCTCCGGAAATGCTCCAAATGACACCAAAGTGCTATGGGTGAGTAAAACAGCTTGTTTTATTACCGAAATAAGGCTCAGATTGTAAAAACCGTTAATTCTCCTTTAAGTCTGAGCCTGGTGTGTGTTGGTGCTTGGCTCTCTCACCTGGTAGATGACCACTCTGAACTTGTTCCTGGTCAGCAGCTCATCCTGTGTGGACTCCACCTTCTTGACCCTGACGTTCTGCTTCTCCACGCGGCTGCGCACCTCCTTCACGTTGGCGCTGACTTTGCGTGTCTTCTGCAGGAGCTTGTCCACGGTGCCGCTGGTGTCCCCGTGGTCCTTGGCCAGCTTCAGGACGTCTCCCTGGATGTTCTTGATGCTGTTCTCCAGCTCCTGTTGGCGCTCCTCCATGCGCTGCTGACAGGCCTGCACGTTATCGATGATGCCGGCCACGCGCTCCAGCAGGGACAGGATGGTCAGGGCGCTGATGGGGTTCCCCTCCTCGTCCTCCACCCCCACGATCTCCAGCTTCTTCTGGGCTTCCATTGCTCTTCCACACTCAGCGTTCAGACTGTAACCAGGTGAGATCTCTCTGTCAGTGGACACAGTTACATGGTCAGTGAACTCAGATAACAAGCATAATCAGGTAACATGTGATTTTTGGTGTTTACAGCACAACAGAAATCTGATCACCCAACACCTGGGGGGTATTCCACGAAAGCTACTAAGCGCAAAGCCCGGCTTTGTTCGTCAGTTGGCGCTAGGTTAAGTGAGAGTTCGGTTCCACGACGCTCGCTAAACTTAGTTCCCGCTGAGTTACTGGGGCAACATGGTCTTAGCAGATAGTCTGCTCGCGGGGAGGCTAAAGTTCTGTCTTAGTTAGGCCGTGTCGCAGAGAATACGTACCTGACGTAAACAGAGTGTCAAACAAACAGTTCCGCACACCTCCCGCATGAGTATCTATGTTGTCTGAAAACAATATCAGCAAAAAAACAAATTACCTTACGTTCTCGGTTCTTGACAATTCTCCGGTAATCTAAACATGTGCTTTTCAACCGCTGTCTTTACGACATTAACATATAGAAGAATTCCAGCAGTATATCAAAAAATATCTGTGGTCGAGTGGATATGTGCTTTGACTCTCGTGTGGGTGGGCCGGGTTCGAATCCCGCTATTGACCTATTGATACCCACGTCAAATTTCAGTTAAATTTTCACGCATTTATATTTGCAACATATTACAGAAATGGAAATGAATTTAACCTACAATTACTCTTATCATCACATCAAATTATATCAGTTAGGCCTAACATCACTCTCACTTGACGACATTGACACTTTATATTTTATGTGACATCTCTATCAAAGAATAAAGTTACAGGTAAACCTTTACTTTTAGAACTAAATGTAGCCAAATAACAGGCACGCTCCATGATGCAACATTTCAATGATTCAACAAATTTGCTTAAGAGATGCTGTGCAAGCCTTTTTAATGAAATCCTATTTATCAATTTCCATCAATAGGCATAAAACAATAAAAGACATTAGGTATGACATTCTGGTGTGAGGCCACTGCTGGAGGACTGCTGAGGGTCAGGCAAGGCACTGCTGGAGGACTGCTGAGGAGGGTCCAAGTGTACACCATCTTCAGTAACTTGAATATACTCTTCAGGAGAACTCGCAGGAAGGATCTTTGATGGGGTCCCTCCTTCAGTTACCTCCACCAGTGGGTGACCCCGGTTTAGGGCCAGTGCCAGCTCCTCTGCAGGTGAAAGGTTTTGAGGGGGGCTCCCACCTCCTGTGGCTTGGTACCTACTGTTCATTTTAAATTAAATTAAGGTACCATTTCAACAGTATTACTAATTTCACTGAATAATAATATTAATATTAGCTTACTTACCACTCTGCAAAATGTTATTATGCTTTGTCTTTACCTGCAAAACAGTCCTCCTCACATTATTCCTGCTCAAAGACAAGATAACACAATTTAACGTATTAGTTGGAGCACATACTTTTACACAGTAAAAATAAATTCCAACTGACAAGACTGCTATACAAATGTATAATAATTATGCCATCAACTGCCCACCATGAGAATCGAACTCACAATCTCCCGCTCTCCAGACGGAAACTTTCCCCCTGCGCCACAGATCAGCGTTGACGTCACTGGTGAAAAACAGACTTAAAAAACTCAGTCCAGCACTGTTATGGGACTCAACTTATGTATTTAAGCGTTCGGCGAACTTCTGCCACGCCATGTCTCTGGCCTTGGTTATTGCAAATGTGTTGTAGAGTTCCAAAAGCAACTTCTGTTCTGATGCGCTGAAATAATCGGCCCGAATCTTCCACATGATCGCGTTTTCGACAGTCGCTTGTTCAGGGCTTCTTACCTTCCCCGTGCACGCGTCTAGGCCCGGCCTGATTAGGCCTGACTGGGCTTAGCTCTGACTAGGCGCAGCTGAAACGCGTTAGTGGAACGGGTTCAAGCTTTTGTCTAAGTTGTGTCTCAGCCAGGCGAGAACTTAGCACTTAGTCGCGGCTAAGTTTAGCCACGTTCGTGGAATACCCCCCTGGTGACTTGTATCAGTTTATCACTGCATTTTTACTATACAATCCATTTTTTAAATAACTCTTTGAATCTTTAACTAGAACAGCATCTCTACATGTATTACAGCCATTCCATTCCAGCGTTTGTTGAATTCCAACACAAACACAAAGCTGAGCTACTTCAGTTCTTGCACCAGGAGTGGAATAAAGTCACCCAAGAACAATGTGAAAGACTTGGAATAAGCCAGGTCTGAACCAAGACTAAACCAGGTCTAAACTAGGACTAAACCAGATCTGAACCAGGACTAAAGTAGGTCTAAACTAGGATGAAACCAGGTTAAAAAGGGGACTAAACCAGGACTAAACTACGATTAAACCAGATGTGAACCAGGACTAAACCAGGGATGAACCAGGACTAAACGAGGTTTAAACAGGAACTAAACCAGGACTAAACTAGGACTAAACCTGGTCTGAACCAAGACTAAACCGCGTAAAAACTAGGACTCAAGAACAATGTGAAAGAACAATGTGGAGAACATGCCAAGACGCATGAAAGCTGTGATTAAAAATAAGGGTTATCGCACCAAATATTGATTTCTGAACTCTTCTTAAGTGTAAACATTAGTATTATGTTGTTTAAAAATGAATTCGATCTTGTTTCTTTGCATTGTTTGAGGTCTGAAAACATGTATCTTTTTTGTTATTTTGACCATTTGTCATTTTCTGCAAATAAATGCTCTAAACGCTCTGCTCTAAAATGCTCTAAAACTAAATACTTTTATTTGGAATTTGGGGGAAATGTTGTCAGTAGTTTATAGACTCAAACAAAAATGTTCCTTTTGCCCAAACACATAACTGTAAGTAGTAAAATCAGAAAAACTGATCATTTTGCAGTGGTCTTATTTTTTTCCAGAGCTGCAATGTCATATCTTATCGTGATTAATTTTTCTCTTGAATGCAGCTCTGTGCTCAAACACAGTCACTTGTTCTCACCCTCTTCTCTTATTTATGTATTTATTAGTATTTATTTATTGGTTTATTTGAAAGGAGCAGTACAAATAAACATTACCACCATTTAGGTAACCGTATGTCCATGTACATAAGGCTTCTTGGCACAGGCTCATTGTCTCTGGTTCTACTTTTAACGGGTGTTTAAATAAGTGTGGTAAAAAGTTAACGAGTGTAGTAAAAAAGGAAAACAGTAAAAGGCAGATAAGAACACACACATAAAAGGAATAGTCCGTGTACTTTAGTCCACTTTAGCGCTCACACTGTTCATTTTCTTTAAGCCAGGTTTGAGTTTTGTTTCTATATTTTTGAACGGGGTCACACCTCACACCAGGAGCAGCTCAGAGCCACGAAGAATCTTCTGGAGCAGCTTCTTCATGGCCCTGAGTGATAATTTGATTACTACCATCAGATCATGGAACAGAACATGACACTTGTATAATCTGATTATGCTCAGAATCAGATATTAATCATATTGTGTGTTTCTGTTTCTGTTAGAATAATAATATATAAATGTGTTATCATTGCTTCATGTATTTTGATCAAATTAAATTGGAATACAGCTTTATATTTTACAATTATTATACATGTTTTAAGGCTGTAAACGCCTCACCACACACATATACGCTTTTCTCAGACTGGAATTAACGTTTTCTCACATTTCTCTCTCGTTTAAACACTCAAACTTTCATAGATTTTCAACAAACAAATGTATTAATAGTGACGCGTGTATTTCACAGTTCCTCTGACCGTGCCTCTTCGTCCTGGCGCCGCTCCGCCTCGGTTTCAGGCGTCTTTTTCTGAGTGAAGAACATGGTTATGAGTAGTTGTTAGTGCTCTTTTTTTCTTTTGGGCGAGAAGATTCTTATAAACAGACACGCCACCTTCGATTATATTTGAGAACGTTTCATCAACATTGTGCGTTTTGTCGGGGAGAAAACTTGCAAACATACTGCACTTCAGAGTCACACTGCGATCGAATATTTATATAAATTTGGCTGAACACATTCTGTACTGTACAGGAGACACGGAGGAGAACGACTGACAAATCAGCAAAGGTCTATAGTCCTTTAGCCCAGTGTTTCCCAACCTTTTATGTTTATGTTTATTTGAGCAACTTGCAGGTTCCGCTTAAGCAAAATTTCACAAATACAAACTCAAAATACAAACAAATACAAACTTATGTCACATTATATATCTATATATATCTATATATATATATATATATATATATATATATATATATATACTCAACAAAAATATAAACGCAACACTTTTGTTTTTGCTCCCATTTTTCCTGAGATGGACCCAAAGATCTAAAATTCACTCCAGATACACAACACTACCATTTCTCTCAAACATTGTTCACAAATCTGTCCAAATGTGTGACAGCGAGCACCTCTGCCCCGCCGAGACAATCCACCCCACCTCACAGGTGCGCCACATCAAGATGCCGATCCGACATCATGACCAGTGCACAGGTGCGCCCCAGACTGCCCACAATAAAAGGCCACCTCGAAATGTGCATTTTTTTTTTTGCTTTATTTATTAACACCCATACACATACATGTATACATACATACATATACATACATATATACATACACATACATATATACATACACATACATATATACACACATACACATGTACATACCCCCTCACTCATATGTGTTGGTAATTTTCCAAAAGTAGAACGTGACACAACGGATTTTTAAATAAAAATAATTTTTTGTTTCATGTCCTTAATTTGAAAATTTAATTCTCAGGCATTTTCTCTCTTTTCTTTAGCTCAAATTTGTTAAACATAAAAATAAAGAATATGTTGCTTTGAAAATAATTTACCCAAATAAATACTAAATCAAAATAATCTCCCTTTGTTGTATCTAACTCTTGTGACACAACTGATTATTAAATCTTTTTATTTCATGTCCTTAATTTGCCGCGTACCCCCTGCAGTGTGCTCGCGTACCCCTAGGTGTACGAGTACCCCTGGTTGGGAAACACTGCCTTAGCCAATCAGGACGCACAACACAATGCGCGTTGATACACTAGAAAAATATTGGAATAAGAAAAATCTGCGAAAAGCGAGGCCGCGAAAGGTGAACCGCGATATAGCGAAGGAGCACTGTATTATATCTCAAGGGAGTCAGAAGGTCCGGGAAGGGAGTTAGAAAGAAGGAAGGTGCATTGTAACCTGCATCATTAAATGTCAAGGTTGTTGAGTTTCTGAAAATGTTGAGTTTCTGGGGAAAAAAAGTCACGTTGAATGAAGAAAGAAGTCACGTTATCATGTGAAATTTGCATATTTGTGTCCAACCGCAGGAAAACCAATACCAAGTCGTCACGGAGGCATTTTGAGTTATTCACAGATTCTGAAAGTACAGATTATAAGATTTCCAGTAATGTCTTACATGTGAAAATCTGACAATATTTTAAAAAGTGATCTCTATTTGAAAGCAGCCATAGCAGATCCCAGAAATTCCAGAAACATCCTCTCAAAGTTTGGTCTCTTCAGCCCTCCTTGCCTAATTTGCATGACATTCGCCAGAAACAAGCATTTTTTAAATTAAAAATAAGATAAGATAAGATAAGATAAGACTTTATTGATCTCACACAGGAGAAATTTACTTGTCACAGTAGCTCCAGGTAGGGACAGTTTGAACAAGAAGACAAGTGCATGCAGGCAAGAATGGCATAAAGATAGGTAATAATAATAATAAAATAAGTAATAAATCGAATAATAATAATAGTAATAATAATAAAAACAGTGACAGGGAGAGTATTGAAAAATTGGAAAAACGATATTGTACGATAGTATTGAAAAAAAAATAAATTGCACATTGGGAAAACGATATTGCACGATAGGACTATACGGTGGAGTTATCCAAGTAATAATAATAAGAAACAGTAACTAGGAGAGTATTTAAAGACAATATTGCACATTTGGACTATACAGTGGAGTTATACAGTCTGATGGCGGTGGGGATGAAGGATCTGCGGTAGCGCTCCTTCTTGCACTGGGGGTGCCTCAGTCGGCTGCTGAAGGAGCTGCTCAGCTCCTCTACAGTCCGGTGCAGAGGGTGAGAGGTGTCGTCCATGATGGACGTGAATTTGGCCAGTACCCTCCTCTCAGCCACCTCCTCTACAGAGTCCAGAGGACAGCCCAGGACAGAGCTGGCCCTCCTGACCAGCTTGTTGAGTCTTTTTCTGTCCCGTTCTGTGCTGCTTGGGGCCCAGCAGACGACAGCGTAGAGGAGAGCAGAGGCCACCACAGAGTCGTAAAAAGTCTTGAGCAGAGGCCTGCACACTCCATGTTCCAATGTATGTTTTTAACGCCACTAATGCTGTTATTTGAAACATGGAGAGGCTTCTCATGATCTCAACTAGCACATTCTACAAAAAAACGAAAATCACAAATTTTGAAAAAAAAACCCCATACAAACACAAAAAAACGCATTTCCTGAGAATCTGTAATGGCGACATGCGCCCTCAGCGCCCTCCCGTGGTGGGACACATTTGTGTACACCCATCTGTTAATCAATAAAAGATGCAAGAAGGAACAGCCCAGCGGAGACGACGACTGACCACTCCGCTGGTCTCTGTCTCCCCTTGTACAAGTAAAACGTAAATACGTGTTTGCTGTGGCCATATTCATAAGCAATATTTTTTCTTCCTTGTTATTCCCAGATAATGAGATAATTAATTTGTGATCTCGAGAAAACAAAACAATTATTCCGTGATCTCGAGAAAAAAACTGAAACGTCTCCCTCCACGTTGTGACAGGCTGACTTTGGGGCTATTTCTCATTCTGAATAGACTCGTTTTTGGTCATTAGAATGTCTGGAATAATAATCGATCAGCTGATAAGGCAATATTTTGAACGGTTGTTGACACAAGAGGAGACTGCATTACATCTTTTAATTTGGGATCATTTCAAGATTCAGTCCGCGGCGCCTCGTCTTTACCGACGGAGATACAGTGTTTTCTCGAGATTACGGAATAACTCTTTGTTTTCTCAAGATCTCGAAATAATTGTGTCATTTTCTCGAGATCTCCAGTTAATTTTCTCGTTATTAAAGTGGAAAATAATCATTACGAACATGGCCTCTGTCGGCTTCCGTAGGTTCTTCACTGAGCTCGTCTGTGTTTTCAGAGAAGGTGATTTTTCTGACAGTTTCCATTGATAATACTGCATTAGTGGAAAAGATCTATTATTACACACTCGAGTCATTTGGGAACAAGCTTTCAACAGCACCATTTACTCAAGACACTGAGGACATCACTTCACAGCACTCATTCATTATTTCTCACCGGTCACAGATGGTGCCGTTCCTTCAGATGCCCTGGGGCAGACTGACACATATTTGGCAGACCTTCTGTGCATTTGACCGATAGGGTAGTCAAAAGAGTTTATAATAAATACTGCCCAGATATTAACTAGTACTGAAACCAGATTAGAACAGCTGTTGATGCTTAAAAAAGTATGAATCAAACATGTGTGTGTGGATTTTAGAATGATCTGTGTTATGCTGTCTATGTTTACACAGAGCTAGACCACACTGCGATATTAAAGAAACTACTATTCATTTGATTGAAAATGTGTTTATTTTACTTAAATCAACATTTAAATCCAGAATATGTAACTTTTTAGCCAAGATATAGATTTTTTTTTTCCATTTTAGAGGATTTTATTGCACTGAAAACATAGGAAAAACAATGCATTCTTACTATGAGCAGGCTCACCGCAAACTGACTTTCTATTTCCATGGTGAAAGTTACACACTGTACCTTTAAGTTAAGCTAAACTTGGTGTCCTGACAAGTCTTCAGTCACCTCATTTAATGTTTTCGTTAAATGATCATCACACTAATGCATGGGATTTATATAGCACCTCTGTTACAGCGTCAACGCCACAGTTGCCCTAAGACGGACAGAAACATGGCTGCCGTTCTGTGCATATGGCAGTTTCACCCTCCACCAGTTGCACTCTCACACAAGACACAACCATTGGGCTCATTTGGAACCCTTACCCGCTGCACCACTGCTGGATTTCAACAAGAATTCTTCCAATGGAAAATGTTTCAATGAATGACAAAGTCCATTATTTATCCAACCAAACCACAACATTCCTGATTAACTGGAAGCGTTTTACCTGCTTCCACCTCAACAAGCAAATATAGATTAATGGTAGGGCATCTGACACATAGAAATACCAGCTCAATCACCGCTGAAGTCCACTTACTTTGAAGGCCGGCGGCGTAAAGGCCTGCGTCCTCAAACAGCCAGGTACGTTTCCACCTCTGAAATGAACACTAAATCTTGTGTAGCTTCAGTTTCTCATTGAAAATGTTGCAGAGTTTTAGGCAGACTGTGGAGCGAGCCGGAGTGCGGCGTGCGGAGGAGGGGACGTCCAGCTGACAGAGTTTAAAAAAGACCCCGGGCGGCTTCAGTCCTGATTTGGGGCCTGAGGAGTGGCCCCTGAGAGGCTAAACTTAGCTCTGAAAGCTGATCATCTGACATTTGAGGGAGAGGGCACAGCGGAAACCCCCCACTCATCTGGGAGAGGGGTCGCATACTCGTACACAGGTTTAATTATCCAGGTGAACGAATGACAACAAGTGCACATTACAGTACATCACACTTTAGGCATTTTGGTGTTGCTATGGGTTTAATCATCAAAGATCTATTCTGCAAAAACATCTCTTTAGTGTTTTGAACCGTGTTACAAAACATGCATTCTTTTCTTCATAGATGTGAATTGTTTAATGACATATTGGCAAAAGGAGAAATTCAATTTGTCAACTGGACAAAAGTGTATTTGGTTTATTTAAATAAACTTAAAGGGATATGCCACCCCCAGGTCAAACTTGGGCATCTCCCCACAGTCCAGAGACTAAAATAAGTGGTGGAAAGCGTTTTTCTGGTGACCCAGCCATTGTCCAGGTCTGTCAGCACTGACCGCCGCGGTATCTGCAGCTACTCTTTCTCTGGCGACGTTAGACTGGAGTCTAACGTCGCCAGAGAAAGATTTCGGCCAAAAGGAATTAATTTGCTCGATGCGTTTCCCAATTACTTTCTGTGTAGTGCACATTCATATCAAGTGCAAATAAATGTGCAAATCAACACGGAGAGCTTGCCTTGGTCATTTTGGGTGGGAACTATTTTTCAGTGCGGAAAAAGAAAGCCGAAGCACACACCACGCTGCCAGGGGAATCCCAGTTACGCACCAGGAAGGGAGTTCCCCTGTTGCGCAGCGTGGTGTGTGCTTCGACCACTGCAAAATGATCAGTTTTTCAGATTTTACTACTTATAGGTATGTGTTTGGGCAAAAGGAACATTTTTGTTTGAGTCTATAAACTACTGACTGATTTCCCCCAAATTCCAGATAAAAAATATTATCATTTAGAGCAGGCATGTCCAAACTATGGCCCGTGGGCCAAATGCGGCTCTCAGACAAATTTTTCTTGGTCCCCAGGCTTCCAGGTGAATTGGCCCAAATTACCTTTCGACTGCAAGTTTTTTGAAAATCTACCTTGATAAGACAATATTTAATATTTATTGTGTGTGGGTTTTTTTTTTAGCTCAAATAAAGGACTGATAGCTCATTTTAATGTGTTAAACATGCAGATATTTCAATTGAAGCACCAGTCGATCGGCCCTCTGCTTCGTCTGTGTTTAGATATGTGGCCTTTGATGAAAAAAGTTTGGACACCCCTGGTTTAGAGCATTTATTTGCAGAAAATGACAAATGGTCAAAATAACAAAAAAGATACGTTTTCAGACCTCAAACAATGCAAAGAAACAAGATCAAATTCATTTTAAAACAACATAATACTAATGTTTACACTTAAGAAGAGTTCAGAAATGTCTCAGTGTCCTTGGGTGTCCTGAAATGCGCTTTTAAATAAAATGTATTATTATTATTATTATTATTAGAAATCAATATTTGGTGCAATAACCCTTATTTTTAATCACAGCTTTCATGCGTCTTGGCCATGCTCTCCACAAGTCTTTCACATTGTTCTTGGGTGACTTTATTCCACTCCTGGTGCAAGAACTGAAGTAGCTCAGCTTTGCGTTTGTGTTGGAATTCAACAGACGCTGGAATGGAATGGCTGTAATAAACGTAGAGATGCTGATTTCAGAAAAAATATGCAGTGGTCTCTTATTTTTTTCCAGAGCTGTATTAGGCCCATGTCACTTTGTGGAGGCACGTCACCTGCAGGAAACAGAAAACTCGACTTCGGAACATTGTCCATAGAGACAGATACGTTTTATGCTGAACTGTGAAAGATAAAAGACAAAGAAGCAACATTTCCACGGAAACAAGCAGGAAGAAGCCCTCCTCCTCGCCAAACATGTATCAGGTTTGGGGAGATGCAAGCCCGCTCACTGTAAGGACACATGTTTTCTAAGATTTTACATGTTTTTTAATGTATTTATTTATTTGGCCTAAATGTGCTGTGATTTTAATGTAATAAAAAAGTGATGATAATTATTTGTTTATTGCTAAATTACACCATTACAATACATTTCAGAAATGGCTGAAAAACTATCCGAACTTATAGAATGACTTTAAAACTTTTTGATGAGGGGTCCATTAGCAGCTTCTCTCCATGGAAATGTTATTTCTTTGGCTATAATGTTCCACAGTAGGGCATTCATTTATCTATCTTGCGTTTATTGAATTAGAGGTCAAAAATACATTGTAAGAATACATTCTCGCTCTGAGCTTTCTCATCTCTCCACAGACCTGACCTGTAACTTGGAACATTCCAGGCAAAGTAAGGACATCTAAATGGGAGACCTTATGGCAGAAAAAATGACACAGTGTAGCTTTAGAGTCATTCTAAACGTCGGGATTGTTTCGCCCGGACAGTAGGACACTTGCTGGTTCTGGCTGGAGCCGGAGTGGAGAATGAGGATGAGGAGGGCGATGGAGGAAGAGCACAGCTGACAGAATCCACCGGGGACATGATCTCACCCTCTCTGCACTCACGCTCTTCTCAACTTCACTACTGTCACGCTAGGCCCTACTGTACTCTCAGAACAGGCTGTGTGCTACTTCCTTAAGTACTACACACATTAGGACGAGTACTTTTCAGAGTAGCTTTGTTGTAATTGTACTATTACTAATGTTGGGTTTACATGACAAAACCACATTCACATTCAACTGACCAGTGAGAAAGTCCAGGAATGTTGAACATGATTATTTCAGTTAGTGACAAAGTTAAAGGTCCCATGACATGGTACTTCTTGATGCTTTTATATGGTGCCTTAATGGTTCCCTAATCAGACCCCCCAGGATTTCGCGGGCATTTTTTTGTGATTGTCGTGGGCTAAAATGCCTGAATTTGCGGGAGCTTTTCCAAAAAGTTGCAATGAAAGTTGCGGCGCTTTTAAGGTTTTTGTTGCGATTTTGTTGCGGGAGGAAGTGAAAGTTGCGATAAATAGTTGCAATTTTCGCTTTTTTTAATTAAAATTGAGTAATATTTTGAATACTGAGTTATTACTGACAAAGAATAATACAAGGACACAGAGATCACAGATATGGTCCTAAAACAACCTTACCAACATCGAAAATAAATTACTACTAGGAGGGGAACTGTTTCGCCCGGTCTTTTGCTGTTATTTTAGTGGGCAAATGGCGCCGCAGACATGTTTCTTTGCCATTAGAAGCCGTGTCTCAATTCCCAGAGCGCGCGGCTCGGAGCGTGGCCCGAAGGGCATGTGCGTCACACATTTCGACAGTACACCGGCGCGACGACTGCTGTCCCACTTCTTTTTTGTCCCATGCGCAGTTAACACGCGGTCCGAAGACCGCAGTCGTTAAGCGGTCCACGGACTGCAGTCGGGGCTGAGCAAGTGTGCACCTCCTTGACTGCAGTCTGAGCCCCCTTCGGGCCGCGCTCCGAGCTGTGCGCTCTGGGAACTGGGACACGGCCGCAGTTTCGTTTTGTCACACGGAAGTAAGGCAGAATGTTGCGGCTTCCAAACTCAAACCTTTTAGCCGCCGAGAATATGAGGTTGGGTCCTATGGCTCGCAGATTTGTGACGCGCAAAGAGGAGGCTATGGTGACAGATACGCTGAGATCCAGATATGTGTTTTGTGCATTTATTACAAAAAGAGCGCACACAGTTATGACAGCGCAGCAGGATGAAATGGAACTCATGAAAACCAGCAGGATGAACAGATTAACGTGAAAGATGAATGAATGAAAATACGGCTACACCCCAACCCTGACTCTCTCCTCTGTGACAGGTGAGCACACACAAACGCACCGTGCACCTCATCTCAGTTATGTCTCCTACACAGAAGGAAGTTGGTCGGCGTTCAATACGTCGCCGATGATTGGTCAAAATTAGTAAAAATTGCGGAAAAGTTGCGGTGATTGGTAAAAATTGCAACACCGCCCTGAATTCGCGGGGATTGGCTGAAGTTGCAAATCGCGAATTCCTGGAGGGTCTGCCTAATACTGTAAATGAATCCTTCTTCAAAATCAACACACATGAGAAAGACACATGTACAGAGTCAGAGTCAGAAAGTCTCTCTCTGAACAACTCATTCTGGGCCTTGTTGCTTGAATGCAAATGAGAAGGACACAGATAGGTTAGAGGAGTGTGTGGGGGGGGGGCAAATGCGCCGCTGGTTCCTTGTTACTGTGCGCTGTCTCCCACTTTTTAAGCGCGGGGGAAGAAAGGAGAGGAATTTCAATGAAAAAAACACATTTTCAGAGAAAATAAAATTAAACCACTGCTGTTTCAGAGGTCCAGAGGGTCGCGTAAAGAACATCCGAGCCTAGAAACACTCGCACGTGCCTCCAGGCAAATAAAAAAACGCATTTCGCATTGCGTAGCTCCTTTGCGGTCCAAACTCTCTGGGCGTGATTTCCAGAGACAGGGGGTGGAGATCCAGACGGTGGTGGAACTGCATTTGCATTTCTTTTTTCGATGTTACGTAACAAAGTTGCCTTGTTCAGAATCGCCCGTTTCAGCTGTGTTTTTTTCAAACGCAGAAAAGGACCGCAAATGCTCAGTTTACACATTTCGCAACTTTGGGGGGGGCCTAAACAGGGTAGGGAAGCTCATATTAACGTTCAAAAACCTCAGAAAGTGAAAATTTCATGCCATGGGACCTTTAAAGGAGAATTTACGTTTTTTACAATCTGAGCCTTATTTCGGTAATAAAACAGAAACAGAAAACAGAAAAAAGTTGTTTTACTCACCCATAGCACTTTGGTGTCATATGGAGCACTTCCAGAGATGTTTTAGATTTGCGATAGCCGTAGCGCGAGTTCTAGCCGTAGCTCGGGGCATATAATATATGCCCCGTGCGGTCTCCAAATAACACAAACTTTAGCACTTTTCAAATCATAGAAGCTCGATGTCTTAGTCTACGCTTTCGTTTGAGTCAAAAGTGGCCTGTAATCTGAGATTTATCCATAATTTACAGCTTTGCGTTTCATGTTTGGGTCCCGGGAGCTGAGAGCGAAATAAGCTGTGACTCCGCACATGCGCACTGACGTCCTCATCTACTCGAAACTATGGCTAAATCTCAAATTACAGGCCACTTTTGACTCAAAGGAAAGTGTAGACTAAGACATCGAGCTTCTATGATTTGAAAAGTGCTAAAGTTTGTGTTATTTGGAGACCGCACGGGGCATATATTACATGGGCAGTTACTAAGGCTAGAACTCGCGCTACGGCTATCACAAATCTAAAACATCTCTGGAAGTGCTCCATATGACACCAAAGTGCCATGGGTGAGTAAAACAACTTGTTTTATTGCCGAAATAAGGCTCAGATTGTAAAAAACATTAATTCTCCTTTAATTATTATGTTTCTCCGATCTCTTCTATACAATAATGTTCGGGCATCTGACAGAAATATTAATCAACCACAGCTTAAGTGAAGTTACTCTGATGCCCACTCAAGTCCTGCTTCTTTAAACTCAACTCAAACTGACCAGTCACTCTGACAAATGAGCCTTTTTACTACCAAAATGCAGATATTTGACCTGGTTTATCGTTAATATCGCTGTAATTACTGCACCTATCAATCACAAATGGGCAATGTGATGACTTTAGGCCCTCGCTACACCATATTCTAGAATAAAACTGTAAATGACCATTTACAGTTTTTTAGACCTTTGTTTACATTATGGTTGCTAGGTAACAGTTATAGGATTAGCTTCACATCTGCGCCCAGTGACCAACCAGGAGGTGAAATGCCCCAAACTAAGGCTACGTCCACACGACAACACACTGGATTTTTTTTTTTTTTATGTGGGTTGAAAGAAATTCGCGTCCACACACGTGTCGGATCAGTAAATATTTGCGTCCATAAGAAAACGGAGCGAAAAACGATGTAATACATATGCCACACCGATATGTGGCGCTGTAAACAGGAAACAGCCAGAGTCTCCGGAAACGCAACACTACAAAGAGTGCATGCGCATAAAGTCCTTTCTCTTCCGCAAACAAGCATCGCAATGTTTTCCAAAAGCTGCGTTTTGCTCGTCCACACGACAATGCGACCCCAGCATTCTCAGATTTCTCCACTCTGGAACCCGTTTCCAAAAAACCCAAAACGCCGGCGCCGTGTGGATGAAAGTCCAAAATGAATACAAATTTCTCCATTTCCACCAAAAAAAAAAAGTTGCATGGATGGGCCTTAAGAAGACTAGGTACAATTTTAGCTGTACCTGATTTTTATTGTCATAAACAGATGGACAGGTACGTGCACTTCCTTCTTTTCAGACAATTAGATGCTTTATAATGAGGTCCAGACAGTAGACAGTACTGTGGTGACATTTAGCTCAAATACCTGCATGAGAAACACACACCCACAAAAAAAACATGAGTTATTTTGTAGAAAGTTGTTTTATTTTGGTCCAGGGTCTGGAACTGCACCACAGGGCGTGGAAAAACCTCTGTCCAAACTCGATCCAACCACAGCTGCTCATTTGTGGCACGTGTCTCTCAAACGCAGAAAACATCACCTTTCCAAAATTCTCGTAACATTTAGAACTAAATATAGAACTTCCTCTATATTGAGTAATAGTTTTGTGCTTCGATTGTTGATTGTGTAAAAATCCAAGCTGTTTCTCAGGTTTTTCTCCTTCTTTAGGTGTAAGCAGCCATGTGTCTCTGTGATTGCATCCACAATAATGATGGCATCAAATAGAGTACAGTATTTTAATCTTTACATTAATGCATGCAGTTTCTTTGTTTTATTAGAACTGAAATCAATTTTCCAATATCCTGCATCCAGTAGTCCTAAATAGCAGTGTGGGTCTGAGACAGTCTGAGACAGTATGAGACAGTATGAGACAGTATGAGACAGTAGAAGACAGTACGAGACAGTGTGAGACAACGTGAGACAGTATGAGACAGTGTGAGACAGTGTGAGACAGTGTGAGACAGTGTGAGACAGTAGAAGACAGTACGAGACAGTGTGAGACAACGTGAGACAGTGTGAGACAGTGTGGGACAGTATGTGACAGTGTGAGACAGTGTGGGACAGTGTGAGACAGTGTGAGACAGTGTGGGACAGTGTGAGACAGTGTGGGACAGTGTGAGACAGTGTGAGACAGTGTGGGACAGTGTGGGACAGTGTGGAACAGTGTGGGACAGCGTGAGACAGCGTGGGACAGCGTGGGACAGTCTGGGACAGTGTGGAACAGTGTGGGACAGTGTGGGACAGTGTGGAACAGTGTGGGACAGTGTGGGACAGTGGGAGACAGTGTGGGACAGTGTGGAACAGTGTGGGACAGTGGGAGACAGTGTGGGACAGTATGAGACAGTGTGGGACAGTATGAGACAGTATGAGACAGTAGAAGACAGTATGAGACAGTGTGGGACAGTGTGAGACAGTGTGAGACAGTGTGAGACAGTATATGACAGTGTGGGACAGTGTGGGACAGTGTGAGACAGTGTGGGACAGTGTGAGACAGTGTGGGACAGTGTGAGACAGTGTGGGACAGTGTGAGACAGTGTGGGACAGTGTGAGACAGTGTGAGACAGTGTGAGACAGTGTGAGACAGTATGAGACAGTGTGAGACAGTGTGGGACAGTGTGAGACAGTGTGGGACAGTGTGAGACAGTGTGAGACAGTGTGGGACAGTGTGGG
The DNA here is from genome assembly GCA_036785185.1 of Paratrypauchen microcephalus. Taxonomy (NCBI): domain Eukaryota; kingdom Metazoa; phylum Chordata; class Actinopteri; order Gobiiformes; family Gobiidae; genus Paratrypauchen; species Paratrypauchen microcephalus. The sequence goes on along the minus strand of JAVJIX010000106.1, from coordinate 2,970,346 downwards.
ACAGTGTGGAACAGTGTGGGACAGCGTGGGACAGTGTGGGACAGTGTGAGACAGTATGAGACAGTGTGAGACAGTGTGGGACAGTGTGAGACAGTGTGGGACAGTGTGAGACAGTGTGAGACAGTGTGGGACAGTGTGGGACAGTGTGGGACAGCGTGGGACAGCGTGGGACAGCGTGGGACAGTCTGGGACAGTGTGGAACAGTGTGGGACAGTGTGGGACAGTGTGGAACAGTGTGGGACAGTGTGGGACAGTGGGAGACAGTGTGGGACAGTGTGGAACAGTGTGGGACAGTGGGAGACAGTGTGGGACAGTATGAGACAGTGTGGGACAGTATGAGACAGTATGAGACAGTAGAAGACAGTATGAGACAGTGTGGGACAGTGTGAGACAGTGTGAGACAGTGTGAGACAGTATATGACAGTGTGGGACAGTGTGGGACAGTGTGAGACAGTGTGGGACAGTGTGAGACAGTGTGGGACAGTGTGAGACAGTGTGAGACAGTATGAGACAGTGTGAGACAGTGTGGGACAGTGTGGGACAGTGTGAGACAGTGTGAGACAGTGTGGGACAGTGTGAGACAGTGTGGGACAGTGTGGAACAGTGTGAGACAGTGTGGGACAGTATGTGACAGTGTGAGACAGTGTGAGACAGTGTGGGACAGTGTGAGACAGTGTGGGACAGTGTGAGACAGTGTGGAACAGTGGGAGACAGTGGGAGACAGTGTGGGACAGTATGAGACAGTGTGGGACAGTATGAGACAGTATGAGACAGTATGAGACAGTATGAGACAGTGTGGGACAGTGTGAGACAGTGTGAGACAGTATGAGACAGTAGAAGACAGTATGAGACAGTGTGGGACAGTGTGAGACAGTGTGGGACAGTGTGGGACAGTGTGGGACAGTGTGAGACAGTGTGAGACAGTGTGGGACAGTGTGAGACAGTGTGGGACAGTATGAGACAGTATGAGACAGTGTGGGACAGTGTGAGACAGTGTGGGACAGTATGAGACAGTGTGGGACAGTGTGGGACAGTGTGAGACAGTGTGGGACAGTGTGAGACAGTGTGGGACAGTGTGGGACAGTGTGGGACAGTGTGAGACAGTGTGGGACAGTGTGGGACAGTGTGGGACAGTATGTGACAGTATGAGACAGTATGGGACAGTGTGGGACAGTGTGGGACAGTATGAGACAGTGTGGGACAGTGTGGGACAGTGTGAGACAGTGTGGGACAGTGTGGGACAGTATGAGACAGTATGGGACAGTGTGAGACAGTGTGGGACAGTGTGGGACAGTGTGAGACAGTGTGGGACAGTGTGGGACAGTGTGGGACAGTATGAGACAGTATGGGACAGTGTGAGACAGTGTGGGACAGTGTGGGACAGTGTGAGACAGTGTGGGACAGTGTGGGACAGTATGAGACAGTATGAGACAGTGTGGGACAGTGTGGGACAGTGTGAGACAGTTGGAGACAGTGTGGGACAGTATGAGACAGTAGAAGACAGTATGAGACAGTGTGGGACAGTATGAGACACTGTGGGACAGTATGAGACAGTGTGGGACAGTATGAGACAGTATGAGACAGTATGAGACAGTATGAGACAGTGTGGGACAGTGTGAGACAGTGTGAGACAGTGTGAGACAGTAGGAGACAGTATGAGACAGTATGAGACAGTAGAAGACAGTATGAGACAGTGTGGGACAGTGTGAGACAGTGTGAGACAGTATGAGACAGTGTGGGACAGTGTGGGACAGTGTGAGACAGTGTGAGACAGTGTGGGACAGTATGAGACAGTGTGGGACAGTATGAGACAGTATGAGACAGTGTGGGACAGTGTGGGACAGTGTGAGACAGTGTGGGACAGTATGAGACAGTGTGGGACAGTATGAGACAGTGTGGGACAGTGTGGGACAGTGTGGGACAGTGTGGGACAGTGTGAGACAGTGTGGGACAGTGTGAGACAGTGTGGGACAGTGTGGGACAGTGTGGGACAGTGTGGGACAGTATGTGACAGTATGAGACAGTATGGGACAGTGTGGGACAGTGTGGGACAGTATGAGACAGTGTGGGACAGTGTGGGACAGTGTGAGACAGTGTGGGACAGTGTGGGACAGTATGAGACAGTATGGGATAGTGTGAGACAGTGTGGGACAGTGTGGGACAGTGTGAGACAGTGTGGGACAGTGTGGGACAGTGTGGGACAGTATGAGACAGTATGGGACAGTGTGAGACAGTGTGGGACAGTGTGGGACAGTGTGGGACAGTGTGAGACAGTGTGGGACAGTGTGGGACAGTATGAGACAGTATGAGACAGTGTGGGACAGTGTGGGACAGTGTGAGACAGTTGGAGACAGTGTGGGACAGTATGAGACAGTGTGGGACAGTATGAGACAGTGTGGGACAGTATGAGACAGTGTGGGACAGTATGAGACAGTGTGGGACAGTGTGGGACAGTGTGAGACAGTGTGGGACAGTGTGAGACAGTATGAGACAGTGTGGGACAGTGTGGGACAGTGTGAGACAGTTGGAGACAGTGTGGGACAGTATGAGACAGTAGAAGACAGTATGAGACAGTGTGGGACAGTATGAGACAGTGTGGGACAGTATGAGACAGTGTGGGACAGTATGAGACAGTATGAGACAGTATGAGACAGTATGAGACAGTGTGGGACAGTGTGAGACAGTGTGAGACAGTGTGAGACAGTAGGAGACAGTAGGAGACAGTAGAAGACAGTATGAGACAGTGTGGGACAGTGTGAGACAGTGTGAGACAGTATGAGACAGTGTGGGACAGTGTGGGACAGTGTGAGACAGTGTGAGACAGTGTGGGACAGTGTGAGACAGTGTGGGACAGTGTGGGACAGTGTGGGACAGTGTGGGACAGTATGGGACAGTGTGGGACAGTGTGGGACAGTATGAGACAGTGTGGGACAGTGTGGGACAGTGTGAGACAGTGTGGGACAGTGTGGGACAGTATGAGACAGTATGGGACAGTGTGAGACAGTGTGAGACAGTGTGGGACAGTATGAGACAGTGTGGGACAGTGTGAGACAGTGTGGGACAGTGTGAGACAGTGTGGGACAGTGTGGGACAGTGTGGGACAGTGTGGGACAGTATGAGACAGTATGGGACAGTGTGGGACAGTGTGGGACAGTATGAGACAGTGTGGGACAGTGTGGGACAGTGTGAGACAGTGTGGGACAGTGTGGGACAGTATGAGACAGTATGGGACAGTGTGAGACAGTGTGGGACAGTGTGAGACAGTGTGGGACAGTGTGGGACAGTGTGAGACAGTGTGGGACAGTATGAGACAGTATGAGACAGTGTGGGACAGTGTGGGACAGTGTGAGACAGTTGGAGACAGTGTGGGACAGTATGAGACAGTAGAAGACAGTATGAGACAGTGTGGGACAGTATGAGACAGTGTGGGACAGTATGAGACAGTGTGGGACAGTATGAGACAGTGTGGGACAGTGTGGGACAGTGTGAGACAGTGTGGGACAGTGTGGGACAGTGGGACAGTGTGAGGATGTCTCTGAGGCTTGGACACTAGCAGGACATGGACATTCTGTGTTTATAGGACGAGTGAAGCCAGCAGCTGTCCCGTCCCAGCACACTGAGCTAAAAATACTCGTCCACAGACAGAGCGGAGGACAGAAGGACAGGACGGAGGGGACAGAGTGCTAACCAGCCCTGTGTCCTCTGTCCCGCCTCCTCCCTGTCAATCAACACAAACTAAAAGACAATTAAAGGTCCCGTGTTCGGCTTTATATATATATTTTTTTTTTCGTTATGTTTTTATTTATTTTATTGGATTTATTTTCATAATTTATTTTATTTTATATTTATTTTATTTTTTATTTTATTTATTTTAAAAAACTGAACTTATTTTAAGTTTTTGACCGATTTACTGTTTTAGTAAAGGAAGCTTTAGTTCAAGTTTAGTGCAGGCAAAAGCGATGAATTAAATGACTAAGAAAAGTACACCAACTTTAAAAAATTTTTTTGCAAATTTTCATTAACCCTTATGATGTCACAAGGTGGATCAGCGTGGTTTCAACTTTTGAGAAGGTATGGGCTGCTCCAGGCCTAATCTGGGAATTGTATGAAGAAAAAAAATAATAATAATTAAAAAAAACAGTTAAACTACATGAACCCCACCAGTTTCATATGCACATTCACCAAACCCTTCTTTATTTAAAAATAAAATATGATTTTATTTTATTTTATTTTATTCAAATTCAAGAAATACAGCTCTGCAAAAAAATAAGAGACCACTGCAAAATGATCAGTTTTTCTGATTTTACTACTTATAGGTTTGTGTTTGGGCAAAAGGAACATTTTTGTTTGAGTCTATAAACTACTGACAACATTTCCCCCAAATTCCAATTAATAATATTATCGTTTAGAAGAAACACACAACACACAAGAGAGAATGTGATGAATCTTATAGAAGAAACACTTTGAGAGAATGAGATGAATCTTATAGAAGAAATACTTTGAGAGAATGTGATGAATCTTATAGAAGAAATACTTTGAGAGAATGAGATGAATCTTATAGAAGAAATACTTTGAGAGAATGTGATGAATCTTATAGTAGAAATACTTTGAGAGAATGTGATGAATCTTATTGAAGAAATACTTTGAGAGAATGTGATGAATCTTATTGAAGAAATACTTTGAGAGAATGTGATGAATCTTATTGAAGAAATACTTTGAGAGAATGTGATGAATCTTATTGAAGAAATACTTTGAGAGAATGTGATGAATCTTATTGAAGAAATACTTTGAGAGAATGTGATGAATCTTATTGAAGAAATACTTTGAGAGAATGTGATGAATCTTATAGAAGAAATACTTTGAGAGAATGTGATGAATCTTATAGAAGAAATACTTTGAGAGAATGTGATGAATCTTATAGAAGAAATACTTTGAGAGATTGTGATGAATCTTATAGACGAAATACTTTGAGAGAATGTGATGAATCTTATAGAAGAAACTTTGAGAGAATGTGATGAATCTTATTGAAGAAATACTTTGAGAGAATGAGATGAATCTTATTGAAGAAATACTTTGAGAGAATGTGATGAATCTTATAGAAGAAATACTTTGAGAGAATGTGATGAATCTTATAGAAGAAACTTTGAGAGAATGTGATGAATCTTATAGAAGAAACTTTGAGAGAATGTGATGAATCTTATTGAAGAAATACTTTAAGAGAATGTGATGAATCTTATAGAAGAAATACTTTGAGAGAATGTGATGAATCTTATAGAAGAAACTTTGAGAGAATGTGATGAATCTTATTGAAGAAATACTTTGAGAGAATGAGATGAATCTTATTGAAGAAATACTTTGAGAGAATGAGATGAATCTTATTGAAGAAATACTTTGAGAGAATGTGATGAATCTTATAGACGAAATACTTTGAGAGAATGTGATGAATCTTATAGAAGAAACTTTGAGAGAATGTGATGAATCTTATTGAAGAAATACTTTAAGAGAATGTGATGAATCTTATAGAAGAAATACTTTGAGAGAATGTGATGAATCTTATAGAAGAAATACTTTGAGAGAAAGTCTCGTGTCATCACCGACCAAAACAACCGAGTGGAGAGAGAAGCTTAGGAGAGGCTTTCCTGTGGTGTTCACCTGGCGCCCCCTGGAGGCTGCTGTGATGCTTCAGCACACAGAGGAGGGACACTTTTGTCCAGAGGGCTCTTCCTCTCCTCAAACTGCCCTGACACAGGATCTGCTGACCTCCCTGACCAGTCCTCCTGTTAAACTGCACAGAGACCTTTCACTGAGACACAAAGGCCACTGAGAAGCGCAGTGGAAATTGAAAACTTGAATTTCCCTCATCAATAATGTTTTTCTGATTCTTACTTGATTTTGTGGAGTAGAACCTGTGTTTGTTATTTATCATAGCTTTACATTAAATACTTGTGTGTAGATTATTTTTTCAGTCAGTATACCTACTTATATACTAACGTACTATAGTACTGAGTTCTAAAAATGTATTTTTCTGAGAGTTTAAACCTTCATTTAACAAAACAGAAGTGTCTTTTATCTGTACGTCTCTAATTATAACTTAAATTACCATTTACAGTTTTGTAGACCTTTGTTTACAGTATGGTTGCTAGGTAACAGTAATAGGATTAGCACCACCAACCAGGAGGTCAAATGTGACAAACTAAGGCTACGTTTATATGATGACGGTCTGAACAGGAGATGCAAAAGTGGTGTCGCGTCTTCACTTTTTATTTTATTAGACGAGCGTTTTTGGGAGGAAATCTGCGTGCATACGGTAACGCAAAAGTGTGTGGAATTGGATTGGGTATGCATGCCAGGCGGCTAGGTGGTTCTGTGATACATTATCACTATGTCCGCGCACAAATGCGTAGAATCTTCCTTAATTATTTTACTTAATTTAAATGACTTATCTTTTTAATTGAATTTATTTCACTTAATTTACTTTATAAATATAAAAATTCAGTAATGGTGACGTAAACGCATATGTGACGTCAGCAGATTTGACCAGAGTTTTGCGTCTTGGGCAGTGTAGACGAAACCGCTACGGCGGAGCGTATTCAAGTTTTCCACTTTGGACGCCGGTTTCAGTTTTTTCCATTTTAAGCCCTCAAAACGCCGTCACCGTCTAAACCAGGGGTGGGCAATTATAGAAAATATTTCGAAAATATTGTGGAGGGCTGGGCCAAAAGTTTGAAGTCTGCTCTGGTTATTATTTTATTTCTACGTTGAAATCAGTAAATGACATTGTTTACAGAAGCTGGTAATAATAATAATAATAATAATAATAATAATAATAATAATAATAATAATAATAATAATTCACAGCATTTATATAGCGCCTTTCATGACACCCAAAGTGCTTTACAGTTGATAGTTTATTCACTTCACACTTGGTGGTGGTAAGCTACTTTTTGTAGCCACAGCTGCCCTGAGGCAGACTGACGGAAGCGAGGCTGCACCATCGGCCCCTCCGACCACCTCCAACACTCACACACACACACCACTTTCATACTAGGCAATGTGGGTGAAGTGTCTTACCTAAGGACACAATGACAGTTTTTGTGACTGGCGCCCTCCTGTGGCACCTGGAACTCCCAGTGCCTCCCATCCGAGTACTAACCAGGCCCGGCCTCGCTGAGCTTCTGAGATCTGACGAGATCAGGCTTTGGCAAGCAGGTATGGCCACAGGTATGGTAAGTTCTGTGTTATTATTAAGTTATGAGAGAGTGAGGTTTTACACACACTGAATTTATTCAGTAAAATAATTCAAAACGATGGTAAACGTGAAACATTTGTAACTCTTTTTCAGTCACATTAACCCCACAATGCTTTTCTGAGTTTAACTTTAACTTTGTATTAAGACACCACAATGTCTTTGTTTGCCAAATAATATAATACAAGATATGTCATTTTTGTCCAACTGCCAAACTGTGTAGAAAAAAGTCAAAGTTAGCATGTTTTAGTGTTTTTTTCTTGATCAGTGAGAGAAATGTAGCCTCTGTTGAGCTTTAACAAGTGCATCAAAATCAGGTTCATGTTTGAGGTGGAGATGTGAATCCGACAGATGATCATCAGTACAAATGCATTATGTACAATTTTGAAAGTAGGTTTTATTTTCTTAATTCCAACCAACCTTTCGTGGGCCGGACATTTTAAACCCATTTTGAAATGCCCGGGTCTGGTCTAAACAAAAGGCACTTCCGATAAAATATTTTGTCGTTTTTACCTGTAAGCGTTCTCGTGTAAACAAGCCCTAAGAAGACTAGGTACAATTTAAGCTGTACCTGATTTTTTTTGTCATAAACAGATGGACAGGTACGTGCACTTCCTTCTTTTCAGACAACAATTAGATGCTTTATAATGAGGTCCAGACAGTATGCAGCAGACTTATTCTGACCTCAAAAGTCGCTTATACAAAATATATCTGTATTGTGGCGAGACACGTTTAGTTCAAATACCTGCATGAGAAACAAACACCCACAAAAAAACATCAGTTATTTTGTAGAAAGTTGTTTTATTTTGGCGGGGCTTAAAATGGCTCCTGAGTCCAATGGGAAACATGCAGAAAAAGTGGTTTGTTACACAGTTCCATTTCACAGAATACGACAAGTACAGGACATCACTGTAGACTCCTCCCCTCTGAGCATCCAGATCTCACCACAACAACATTAAAAAAAACCCAAAAAAAAACAAATACAAATATGTGAACGCCGGACCTACAAACGGTGAACTATGGGCTGTGCTTTTGGAGAGATGATTCATTTTCAACAACAAAAACAACAAATGCAAGGACGAAACAGGAAATTAACAAACACTGGTAACACTATTGTAGCACAGTAATAGCATAGTATGACAGCGTGGACTCCGCGGTTGCCATAGTCACTGGCTGCTCTTGTGGCTGACTGGCTGGCACAATGAGCAGTTTTAAAACTTTATATATTTTTTTATTTTTATGTTACATTTTTAACTTTTTGGGGATTTTGACCAACTAAGAAGTGCAGCTTGTGTAGTTCGTAGAAACGGGCGTTAAGGACTATTGGATTGTGTGATTTGAGCAGTTTGTTTTTTACTGTATCCGTGGCGATCCTGCTTGGAGATAGCTATGCTAACCAGCTAGTTCTGAAATGCCACATACTTACACAAAGCAACCGGCTTTCTAAACGAAATATGAAGACAGGCTTTCCTTTTGTGTCTCCAGAGTCCCCCTGCTCCCCCGGAGGCTGTTGTGATGACACAGAAGAGGGACACTTTTGTCCTGAGGGCTGTTACCCTCCTCAAACTGCACTGGATCTGATGACTCTGGATCTGTTGAGCCGAGACTTTTGTTTGAGCTTTTCTATTATTACTGTACTGTATTTTACTACTCAGTGTGTTTAAACCGTCTCTTGCGGACAAATAAAGTGATTTTGATTTGATTTGAAGGAAATTCTTAATACAATCCAACCCTTAAACCAGTTTGAAGATGGTAAATTACCTAAAAATAGTAGAAACGTGGTTAGTTAGGCCAAATTGATTGCCTGGCAAGTCCAGACTGATACAGAGGGAAATCAGTCTCTCCGTCACATCTTAAACCTGACCAAACATGTTTGTCAGATTTGTTCATTTCAATGACAAATGTGAAACGGAGGAGCTCATTGGTCACCATCATTTAGAACAGTGTTTCCCAACCAGGGGTACAAGTACCCCTAGGGGTACGCGAGCACACTGCAGGAGGTACTCGGCAGTGTCGCTGGGAGATTTTTTTGAATTTTTAAATTCTAATTTGAGTAAATTTGAGTGAAAGAAAAGAGAGAAAATGCCTGAGAATTAAATTTTCAAATTAAGGAGATGAAATAAAATGATTTTCATTTAATAATCTGTTGTGTCAAGTTCTACTTTTGGAGAATTGTCAACACGTATGAGTGAGGGGGACTCGAGGTGTGACAAAGAGGCTCAGGGGGTACACAAGACAAAAAAGGTTGGGAAACACTGATTTAGAACACCTCCCTCACCTCAGATTAAAGGTGCGTTCACATTTGTGCACACACTGCACCAAAAAGTTATTTTTGGTGTAGTGTGGACTAAAGGACTAAAGCCAACACCAAACCTGGACTAGACCAGGACTAAACAAGAACTAGAACCTGACAAAACCATGTCCACATCAGCTCTAAAATGTGCTCAATTTTGGACCAAATATCCACAAGTCTGAGCACTCCCGAACAGAGTTTAGTGCTTCACTCACTCATTTTGCAGAAATACAAAATGCATTTTCCAATTCTAGTTAGACTTTAATATGATCTTTATTTTAACACAATCTGATCGTAAAGAACTGAACTGGAACTACCACAGATGAGCTGATTTGTGCTGTTGAACAAATTATAGTCACAAGCTAGCTAGCATTAACCAACAGTTTTTCTAGTTAAAATAAACGTTTGTCCAGTTGACAAATTGAATTTCTCCTTTTGCCATGGACTCTACCTGGACGACTGAGGGATTTTACACAGTTTTTCAGTTTTCTCACATTTTTGTTGAAAATCAAACTTCTAAACAGCACCGTGAACGCTCGGACTGATCACAGGCTCCTGAAAATGTATGTTTAAACCCATTTTGAGTTGACTATTTTAAATCTTTTTTGACGTTTGCTAGTGTTTGCGTTGTGTCACCGTGGTAACTGCTGATCATTCCACCATAAAGATTGATTTAGAACACTCCAGCGTGATGTCACTGCAAAGTGTCAATACTGGATCCCAGAGAACCAATTTAATATAATCATAAGGAAACAAGGCAACAATAGGGATCACCCCAGTTACTCAGTTATTACTCTTCTATTACCATGCTATTACCGCGCTGTAAAGTTCAGTCTTAAAACTTCTATAATAAAGTTAATAAATATAAAACATATGACATATTGTTTAAATCCTGAGCTGTGAGCATCAGTGAGGAAGCTCCATGGAAACCCCAGAGCAACAAACAAACAAACAAACAAACAAAGGTCAAATAAAGTAGGATGTATCTCTGTTTTTCTCACAAAGATTAACTGGGGAAATGTACTTATAATTATTTTGTTGTGTTTATTTAAGTATTAATTTCATACCGGTGTTTTTACAAATGGTTACATTATGTAGAGTTGAGATGAAATCAATCAATCAATCAATCAAATAAAGTCATACAATGAACCGATGGCAACAGAAGGAGAAAGTAATTTGGTGATAGCTTTTACATTCCGAGTGATTTATAAAACATTCAACCGTCAATGTCAGAAAACAGAACGAACACAAAGCATTAAAGGGGAGACACTACAGGGAAAACCTTTTTTTAAATCTGTTTTTTGGTCAGTTTGGTCTCTTAGCAACAAGCGTCCATGTGGAAACAACAAAACAGCCCTCGTGATCCGAAAGATCTTTCATTTTTAAAGGAGAATTAATGTTTTTTTTTACAATCTGAGCCTTATTTCGGTAATAAAACAAGTTGTTTTACTCACCCATAGCACTTTGGTGTCATTTGGAGCAATTCCAGAGATGTTTTAGATTTGCGATTTCCGTAATGTGAGCGGAACACATGGCAGAAGATTCGGACTTTGAGGTTGAAGAGGACTTATGGAGGACTGAGGACTGAAGAGGAGTATACGGATGAGGAGACAGAATGGATACAGAAAGAATGAAGCGGAGACAGTTTTTGGAGCGGCGCACCAGAGAACAGCCATCGGTTTCGCATTACTTCTCAGAATCGTGCGCTGAATCCACTGGCCTTCTTTTTTTTCTTTTGCTGGTAAAAAATGGTCCTGACTGAAGTGGGTACTGCAAACACGATGGTCCAAACGTCTTACAGCTTTGCCTTTCATGTTTGGGTCCCGAGAGCTGAGAGCGAAATCAGCTGTGACTCCGCACATGCGCACTGTCCTCCTCATCTACTCGAAACTATGGATAAATCTCGGATTACAGGCCACTTTTGACTCAAACGAAAGTGTAGACTAAGACATCGAGCTTCTATGATTTGAAAAGTGCTAAAGTTTGTGTTATTTGGAGTTACTCACGTTACGGATATCGCAAATCCCTGGAAATGCTCCATATGACACCAAAGTGCTATGGGTGAGTAAAACAACTTGTTTTATTACCGAAATAAGGCTCAGATTGTAAAAAACTTTAATTCTCCTTTAATCGAGCATACAGTTTTATGCGACACTGTCACTTCAAAGGCTGTTTTATCATAGGGACGTAACACCTTATCGTAACACTTTATCATTTTGTACCAAACAGGATTTTGACGAAAACTACAGAGATTTTTTGATATCTAATTCAAGCCTGATTTAGTTTTAACTCCAAAGAATTGGACGAAGATTTAATTTTTAGGCAATTCTCCAGTGAGATTAGTTAAAATAACAGATCCAAGTTAAATAAAATATCCAAAATCCATCTGGAATGTTTTTTGTATCTAATATGACAAAATGAAGTAAAAAAAAAAAAAAATCCTGGCTCCATGTTTTTCAAATGTTCTAAAAGTTAAAATTTGGCCTTCATAGACATAAAATGACTTATTGACACGATGAAAGAGATTTGTTTTTTCTTACATTTATGTGAGTAAACTACAGAAGAAGACGTTTTAAACTGATTTCTCAAAATGTACGTTTTTTCCTGATTCACCCGCAGTGCCTCGCCTTAAATTTGACATTAAAAAAATCTGATTACATTTACAATAATACGACTTTAGAAGCAACAGAGTCCAGAAGATTCTGTCATAGATCAGAATGGAGACCAACCAAAATGAACACTGGAACTCATAGACCAAACCTGGAGAAGCTGCAGATGTCTCCTCCACCACAAGACAATCAAGGCCATTGTTCCTTTGAGCCAGGCATTGGACGTAGAACCAGAAGTCTCTCCAAAAAAGAGGGAGGTCCAGTGGTAAGGCCCCGTGTAGCAGCGCCGCCCTCTGCTGCGGTGTCCAGATGCCCTCCCGCGGTGTGAGAAGGCCGCAGAAGGGGGCGGAGCTATACCATGCGCGAGTTGGATTCTGAGGGGAAGTGTCCCAGGTTCTGCTTGTGCCGACGTCCGCGCTGGTTCTTCGGACATTTTCTGAAATATATAAGAGTTCGTATTTAGACATAAAGGTCTGGTCGTTCAATCCCAGCTCATCCCAGAACAGTCAGTGAGTGAATCCGACTTAATCATTATTGGCCCCAAAAACATTCCCAAATCCACCCAAGACTTCAGCCTGACCTTAGACAACACAACCCTCACTCCATCCCCACTCATCCGAAACCTTGGCATTCTCTCTGACACCACACTTTCATACCAACAACACATAAACTACATAACCCGGACTGCTTTCTTTCATCTCAAAAACATCGCACGACTCCGCCCATCCCTTTCTTTCTCTGCTGCCGAAACTCTCATTCGTGCATTCATCACCTCTCGAATCGACTACTGCAATAGCCTTTTCTACGGTCTACCCTCCAAAACTCTCAACAAGCTCCAATACATCCAAAACTCTGCTGCCCGCCTCCTCACCCACACCCGCTCCCGAGACCACATCACTCCTGTCCTTCAAAATCTCCACTGGCTCCCCATCCCTCAGCGCATCCGATTCAAAGTCCTCCTCCTGACCCACAAAGCCCTCCATAACCTGGCCCCATCATACCTCTCTGACCTCCTGCACCGCCACACCCCTTCCCGCTCCCTCCGTTCCTCCGACGCTAACCTCCTGTCCCTCCCCTACAGGACCAAGCTCCGAACCTGCCCCCACCCTCTGGAACTCGCTCCCACGACCTGTGACTGCTCTGACCTCCCCACCTTCAAAAAACTGCTCAAGACTCACCATTTTAAAAGTGCTTTTTAATGTTTCTTAATGTTTAATGTTTGTTTGATTGTGTATTGTTTTATTACTTGTTTTATTTCTTATTTTACTTTCTGTACAGCGTCTATAAATAAAATGTATTATTATTATTATTATTATTATTATTAGTGAAGGGGTGATACAATGCCAGATTTACTATTCCCTCTCATAGGCTGCATAAAGAAGTGGACTAAGAGAGGGTGACTCCTACTGATCCTGGCTCCCATTAGCCGCTTTCAGACTGTCGGGCTAGGCCGGGCCGGGCCACTAGGGGGCCACCTCGGTGCTAATAGCCCCAGTCCACTAGCCCCATGCCCTGAGACCGGTTGTGTTCACACTGTTGGGCTACCAGCCTCTCCATGTTACGCCTCCATTTGCGGAAACGTCACTGATACAGCTCATTTTGAAACAGGATAGACGGGCGATTCAGTAGCACAATGACGATTTGTATATGACCAAGTATGACCAACAACTACTGCCGATACCTCTGACTAAGAACACTACAACACTCATAATGAACGCTCTGAACCTCTGCATGCACTCACGATCATGTTCCGACGGAGACAAGAAAGAAAGAAGCTGTTACGGAGGCTGCGTGCATCACGGACATCTTCAGCTGACCAGAACTGGCGATCTATCTTCTTACTTTTTGTGATGGTAATGAAGGTACAGGTAATACTCTGCCATCTTCTCTTTATTTTGCTTCCAAATGTTTGCCCCGCTCCGACCTTAAAGGAGAATTAACGTTTTTTACAATCTGAGGCTTATTTCGGTAATAAAACAAGTTGTTTTACTCACCCGTAGCACTTTGGTGTCATTTGGAGCAGTTTCGTAGATGTTGTGGTGTAGCGGTATCCGTGAACGTGAGTGCTCGGGGCATATGTTTGCGCAAACTTTAGCACTTTTCAAATCACAGAAGATCGCTGTGTCAGCGTAGACTTTAAGTGGAGTCAAAAGCGGCCTGAAACCCGATATCCCACTCGAGACAGCAAAGGCATTCTTCCTCTGTGGCCATCGACATACAATGTCCACATAAACACCACAAGGTACTGTCTTTTTGTAGACGGGCCGTTGCTCGCTGTTCTCTTGTGCGCTGCTCCTCAGTCTCCGCTTCCTTCTAATATCTCTTCCTCCGTATACTCAGGCTCAAAAGGATAGGGACGGCCATCATACTCAAATAAGTCCTCTTCCATCTCAAAGTCCAAATCTTCAGCCATGTCTCAACAGAAAAGTTCAGAGCGGTGTTAGCTTCTTTCAGACTAGCTGTGTTTATCTGCGAAACAGCTGTGACTTCCCGCATGCGCGCTGTCCTTTATGATGACGTCATCAGATGAAACTATAGCTGGATATCGGGTTTCAGGCCGCTTTTGACTCCACTTAAAGTCTACGCTGACACAGCGATCTTCTGTGATTTGAAAAGTGCTAAAGTTTGTGTTATTTGGAGACCGCAAACATTTGCCCCTAGAATGTGCATGTTCACGGATACCGCTACACCACAACATCTACGAAACTGCTCCAAATGACACCAAAGTGCTATGGGTGAGTAAAACAACTTGTTTTATTACAGAAATAAGGCTCAGATTGTAAAAAACGTTAATTCTCCTTTAACACCGCCTCCGGCCCCTCTTGGCCCATCGTTTTGCTTGGGCCAGAAATCACGGGCCATTAGCCCCAAGATCCTGGCCCCTAGTCCCTGTTAGCACCTGGCCCTGGACGTGTGAAAGCAATTAGCCCCGATACGCCCCTGTTGGCTCGGCTTTGGCCCGACAGTCTGAAAGCGGCTATTGACTTACCGTACATTGGAATATTGTCACTCCTCTCTGTAACTGCTGCTGTGGGCCTCGCCATTTTGGTCTTTTTTTTTTTTCTTTTTTTTTTATTTATTTGACAGGGACAGTGTACATTAATGAACATTCCTGTAAATGTACCAGATTTAGCCCAGAGGCTAGTTTTCATCTGCAGTCCTTGGACAGATGTTAGATTGTCAATCTAAGAAAAAAACAGGTTAAAACAATGTACATACAAAATTATTTACACTATTTACATGCTTTCAGGCTCACTCATAGTGACAGTCATGCACACTAACAATACATACATATAACAAATACACACACAGAACACACATACATCTGGCACCCCTCAGTAACAAACAGGATAGAACAAAAAGGAAATTAATGTGTGCAGTGCTGATTTTCAATTAGACACTTTTTTAAAAGAGTCTTGAAAGTGTGATATGATGGTGAGTCTCTGATATGTGTGGGAGTATTGTTCCATTGATGTGCTGCATTGATGAAAAATGAGGACTGTCCAAATGTGCTTTTCCTGAGTGGGATTATGCAGTCCCCTCTAACTGCCCTCCTGGTTACCCGGCTTGAGGATGATCTTATTGTAATGAACTGTGAAAGTGGGGGTGAAGAGAGACCATGTCTTATTTTAAACAGAAGGCAGAGGTTTGTGTATATGATCATATTGTCCCAGTTCAGTAATTTGAGTTTGTGTAATAAAATGTTTATATTAAGTGTAGTCGGATGAAGAGGCAACAAGGAAAGTGGCTACAACCAAATACATACAAAGAGTGAGGCAAGTCCTAAGAAGTCAGCTCAATGGCAAGAACAAGGCACAGGCAATAAACAGTTACACCCTGTCAGTGATCAGATACCTGACAGGAACCAGAAGCCAAAGGAGAAGATACAGGCCACAGATGTTAAGACACGAAAGCTCCTGACCATGCATGAAGGGTTCCACTCCAAATCCAACACCCTGAGACTGTACGCGAGCCGGGAGGAAGGAGGCCGAGGACTATTGAGTGTGAGAAACACTGTCCAGGATGAAATATCCAAGATTCATCACGGACAGGCCCGACAGATGACAGACATGTATGTATTGTTAATCTTAACAGCTGAAAGTGTAAAATATGTGACGTGAGGCTCTGAGGAGCATACTTCTAATGCAGTATTATTAATAACATACACAGCCAGAGTGCACCCCCTACTGTCACATCAGTGGTACTACAAACTCCCTCAGGTCCAGAGGTGGTCAATAATCAAGTCAATGTACTTAAGTACTCATTTTGAGCATCTGTACTTTACTTGAGTTGTGAAAGACAAACAAAATACTTTTAACTTCAGTACATTTCTTTAAAAAAGGTTCCAAGTGCAAAGTACTTTTGTGAAGCTGTTTTCCACATCCATTTTGTTTCCATTTTGTCTCATTTAAAGCCTTAAATGACCTGTGCACATGTGCTGTTACACGCTCAAGTGTTACACTCTCACAGCAGGTTGACGATACAATGTGTCTTTAGAAGTAATCTACTGTATTATTTTCAGTGTTGGGCAAGTTACTCAAAAACTGTAATGCACTACTTATTACTTGTTACTATCATTTTAAAGTCATGCCTTACATTACAATATTACTCTAAATAAAAAGTAAGGCATTACACTACTTTTGCATTACTTTAGTTACTCTCGCCAAAATGACTGGAAATAAGGATTTGGCAATCTACAGTGCAAATCTCTTATTACCTTATTTTGAACGAAGTGAGAGTAGTGGGCGTATGCCCATCTTGAAAAGGAGCTAGCACTATCCGATTCTTCTGGTTCAGTCATCCTTTGTCAGTCTGCCAGTTCGAGACGAAGTAAAAGGAAATGGAATGGTCTGCGCGGACTTTTATATCACTAGCTGATCTCGCAGAACTTTGTATGAAATGTAATGTTCTGCGCGGACTTATCAGATTCAGTAGCTGATCTCGCGGTGACCCGCGAACTTTGTTTGAAGAAAACGCAAAACCCACAAAAACAAAGCAGGTTAAAAATGCATTGTAATGTGCATTACTGGCATTGTAACGAGTAATATATTACCGATTTTCTTCCCTGTAATGCGTTACATTACTGCGTTACACCAAAAAGTAATGCATTACAGTAATTAATTACTTTTGTAACGAGTTACTCCCAACACTGATTATTTTTGAAACATCAAAGCAAGTTATTTAAAATTATTTGTAAAAAAAAAAAAAAAAAAAGTTAAGATTGTATATATAAGAGCCACGGCGAGCCTGAGATGACGTAGATGCCTATAAAACATAAACCATTATCCACTTAATACAGTACAAAGTTAGGCATCAAAATGACACATGTACAATGGTAAAAGCCATCCACTCATTTCCTTCGTCTTATCTGGGGCCGGGTCGCGGGGGCAACAGTCTAAGCAGGGACTCCCAGACTTCCTTCTCCCCGGACACTTCCTCCGGCTCCTCCGAGGGGACCCCAAGGTGTTCCCAGGCCAGCCGGGAGACATAGTCCCTCCAGCGTGTCTTGGGTCTTCCCCGAGGCCTCCTCCCGGTGGGACGTATCCGGAACACCTCCCGGGGGAGGCGTCCAGGAGGCGTCCGGAACAGATGCCCGAGCCACCTCAGCTGCTCCTCTTGACATGGAGGAAACTTATTTTGGCCGCTTGTATCCGTGATCTCATCCTTTCGGTCATTACCCAGAGCAGTACTTTCAATACTGTTCTTCAATAAGTTGTTTCTACAGCAAATACTTCAGTACTTTAACATTAAAAATAATCTGACAGTGGTACTTTTACTTATATTGGAGTAATATTTGGCCAGGTGTATGTTTAGGTAATATGCAGTACTTTGACCACCTCTGCTCAAGTCCTTGGTTTCAGACATCCCAAACACAACAACACACAAGACAGTGGTGGTCAGTGCTGTGGTCAGTCGTACCTGGTGATGCACAGGACCACAGCAGCGATGATGGCGATCTGCACGGCTCCGATGATGGCGGCGATCAGTACGTAGTGCAGTTTCTGTCCACTGGGGACGACGTAGAGCACGTTAAAGTCCTGGGGCTCGGTGCACTGAGGGCCTTTGTACCCCGAGTCACATCTGCGGAGGACACACACACACACACAGGCAGAGACGGGGAGTGATGAGTAAATAATGAGAATAGAAGCTGCTACTACCAGAGGAGGAGGAGGAGATATGGAATACTTTTGGCAAAAAATTTAAACACTTTAAACAAGATTTCAACTAAATAAATGTAATGTTCTTGTATTTTTATTTGTCAGATCATATTCCATGTGAGAGGAAAGACATTGGAGAAGTTTTGGTCCGCTTTTCCGCATGGTTGCTAGGTAACAGTGAGGTAACTAGGTAACAATCTTAAAATATGTTTTGGTAAAATTAAATTGCTCAGATGTAATACAGAAACAAAAACAGTGATAATACATAGCACATGCTGTTTCTGTGTCTGACCTGCAGGTGGCGGTGTTGTAGTGCATCTCACAGTTGCCGTGGTTGCCGCAGTATCCGGCGTAACTGCTGGAGCAAGGGACGGGCACCCCAGCACGAGCCGCCTCCCCTAGGTCCACTCCGGTGTCTGCCACAGGGACGAAAGAGGAGTTAGCACTGACTCACAGCAAGGACGCCCTGACACACGACACACAGCAGTGGGCTTCAGTGAGGGAGGCTCTTACCAAGGACTTTGAAGGGGCTGTTGTCCTCCTTCTTGCCCATCTTGTCTTTGTCGGCTGTGAACATAAAGATCATTGTGAGCTCTAGGGCTGGGCGATACAGGGGAAAAAAGAATCCCGATTTTATTTTCCCATTTGATTTGATTTTCTTCCATCTTATTAAAACACAAAAGAGATACTTCAGGCATCAAGAGCAGTATGTCAGGACCACTACAGTTTTTAATTTTTTTTTTATTTTGTGTTGATAGGACTGAAAATTCCAGCGAAATCCACATATAAAATTTGAAATGAGTTTGTTCAATATATTAAGCTTAAAAGTATGTGCACGTTAATGATCGCAGCAGAAACACATAGTTGCACTTAAGTTGCACTCATAAGCGGTGAGAAAATAGTAATTTACCGGGACCAAACCGGGACCAGACCGAGACTAGACCGGGAGCAGACCGGGAGCAGACCGGGACCAGACCGAGACTAGACCGGGACCAGACCGGGATTAGACCAGGACTAATCCATGAGGACCAGACCGGGACCAGACCGGGACTAAACCGGGACTAGACCAGAACTAAACATGAACTAAACCAGGTCTAAACCAGGTCTAAACCAGGTATAAACCAGGTCTAAACCAGGTCTAAACCAGGTCTAAACCAGGTATAAACCAGGTCTAAACCTGGACTAGACTAGGACTAAACCTGGACTAAACCAGGACTAGACCAGGTCTAAACCTGGACTAAACCAGGACTAGACTTGCCTGGTTTACACCTGACCATATCACAAGTGAGATATGGTCTGAAAGCCACCTTCGAAATATCTCGTAGTGGAGGTGTGGTTTACGATTGCCAATGTCTATCATTTGGCGTATACGTAGCCCAGAGCCAATCATGTCAGTTGTCAGTTCAAACTACAAGCTTTCGTTTGTCACGTAGTACGTGTCACCGTCTTGCCACCCCTCCCCGCTCTCTGATTGGCTCCCAGAATCGGGAGAGCTCGCTTGCCATAGTCGCCAGGCTGTCTTTCAGATCAGAACGAACGAAAGCAGCCTGGGATTTCCCAGGTTAGGACTAGACCAGGTCTAAACCAGAATTAAACCACCGCATGCGGCTCTTTGCCTTGTTTCATGCGGCTCTTGCTTTCATGTCGTGTTTGCTTCGTGGCTCGGACTGTGTCGTTGTAAAAAGGTTCTGTTAACTTGGCAACTCCCGCTTCACGACATCACGAATGGAACAGAGCCTTCTGAGCTTTGGCAATGCAGACAGACGAATAATAAAAGGTTCCCCAAAAGTGTTTGAATGAGCACAAAACAATTTCAATCTGAGGTATGTTTTTGACAAGCTAACAACATTCTAACATGGATTAAAGTGGTCCAAAATGTATTTGATCTTCATACAGGTATACGTCAGTCACATTTCACCCACATATCCACTGCTTTTGTTGTTTGTCTAATTGGGATCATGTGACCTGTGCCATGTGACTGGTTGCCAATCTATTTCAAAGCATCCTTTTATTCTTGTATGCCCTGAATTAGGCCCCATACAGCCCAAATGTGTAGGCCAGTCCTGTTTTTTTACATAAAAGCACTTTCTCTGCAGTGCCTCTGATTTTTGCTCTTAACTGTCTGTAAGTTTTGATTTTCCACTGTGATCGTGATCAGCACAAGACCTGATACTTCACTATTGATAAATACTGTGTTTGCTAATGTGTGCATTGTGTCGCCATGGTAAATTGGTCATTTTCAGATTCTAGAATGTGATGTTGTCATAGTCTCAGGAGCCAGATATACCCTATTCATGGCATTGTACATTGCCATGATATATCCGAGAGGTAAAGTCACAAATTTTGGATCTGATCATAGGCCCAAGAATTCACTGTATTACAACAGAAAACAGAATTTTAACAATCGACATTTGACCTGCCGCTGCGCCCCATCTGGATTAAAACACAGTGAGGGATGAATGACTTCATCATCGACCAAAACAACAGAGTGGCAAAGAATTAGACCTTTCCTGTTGTGTTTACCTGGCTCTCTCTGGACAAAATGAACATATACATTCATATGTATATGTTTAATTGATTCGTTTTCTCTATTACAAAATACACATGGGTCACATTTACAATAATTATTCATACTTTTTTCCATAAAAGAATTTGTTGGATAGATCAAATGTATAATTTTAAAATAAACCTCTGTGATTTTATTGTTAAATAAATATCTATAAACCCAAATTTGATCCCTGTCAATATTTGAAAAAATGTTATCCCAATAAAACTGCAGTAGTTGTTTTATTTGTTCCTATTTGTCTCAGAAATGTGTTATTACATTTGTCATCTTAATCTTTGTTATCTTGATAGTAATTCCATCTAAATATGTGCTCGACCTCAGCAAAGTAGGCCGCAAGTCGCGATTCGTGAAACCCAGATAATCAAGTTTTTAGTTAGTTTTTTTGTTGTTGTTTTTTTTTGTTATTTGGGATTTTTTTTTTTTTTTGCAGAATGTGCTAGTTGAGATCATGAAGAAGACACGCCATTTTTCAGATAACAGCATTAGTGATGTTAAAAACATACATTTTTAATTTAAAATTGGCTTGTTTTTCAGAAAGAAACGGGGCATGTATAAATCAACATATTTTCCCACGCTCACAACTAAACCAGGGCTAAGACTGGGACTAAACCGGGACTAAACCAGGACTAAACCAGGACTAAACCAGGACTAAACCAGGGCTAAAACCGGGACTAAACCAGGACTAACCCAGGAATAAACCAGGAATAAACCAGGACTAAACCGGGACTAAAATGGGACTAAACCAGGACTAAAACAGGACTAAACTAGGACTAAACCGGGACTAAACCGGGACTAAACCAGGACTAAACCAGAACTAAACCGGGACTAAAACCAGGACTAAACCAGGACTAAACCAGAGCTAAAACTGGGACTAAACCAGGACTAAGCCAGGACTAAAACAGGGACTAAACTGGGACTAAACGCTAGCTAGCTAGCGGCTAGCTGCGTGGTCCTGGTTAAACCTGGTTAAACACCTAGAACTAAAACTGGACTAAAACAGGACTAAACTGGACTAAACCGGACTAAACTGGGACTAAACCGGGACTAAAACAGGACTAAAACAGGACTAAACCAGGACTAAACAGGACTAAATACTATACTATTTTCTATTGTATTAAATTGACAATACAGGTGATTTTTAACTTAACATGTCCTGTGTATTATTGAATGATTATATGGACTTTTTGTTATAAAAGCATTTCCATTTTAACAAAGTACCTTCTCATTCTGAGACCTTTCCTGAATATAAACTCCACACCACAGATAGTCAGTAATGGGGGAGGGCTTAGCTTAATGTCATGCAAATTAGGCAAGAATGCCCAGTGTGAGGAAACTTTACGAGCTGATTTCTCCGCTCAGCATAAACTACTGTGTATGCTTTCAAATAGCGACAACTTCTTCAAATATTGTCAGGTTTCCATGTGCAAGGCATCATTGGAAATCTTAGAATCTATACTTTCAGAATCTGTGAATAACTCAAAACGCCTCCAGGACAACTTGTGATTGGTTTTGCCGCGGTCGGTCACATATATGATTGAACTGGACACCAGCTGGTTATTTGGATTTGGGTCACCTGCAGGATACTTGGATAACTTGTGGGTATTGCATCAAATATATGATAGAATATTCCTGCCTGCTTTGAGCTTTGTTCAAAGTTCAAAGCTTTAGGCTTTGATTTTTGGAACAGACCAGAGATTGTGAGTGTAGGTCCTTTCAGACACAGAAACACCATTTCACAGAGAGAGCACACTTAGACTTAGACTGTAAATTTTCTTCAGTATTATCTATTTCCGTACCTTCACACTTTTTTAGTTTAGACTTAGACAACCTTTATGGATCGACAAGGGAAATTATTCTCAGACATTCAGAGAGAGAAAAGATTTTTTAGTAGTAATATACACAAAACTCCCATGGACAGCCAGCCCAGCCCAGAGGAGCACGCTCCTCTCACTGAGGTCATCCCCGAAACCACCTCTCCTCTCGATGAGTTCATTCCCCAAATCCCCACGGAAGAAATCCAGAACGTGGTGAAGAACATACACTTCATGTTTGGCAGGTCGAAAGAAACCTCAAGTCCCAGTATCCAAGAGGCCACAGCTGAGGTCATGGAAATCCTTTTGGCCGAGGCTGTGAAGCTGAGTGAAGAGGAGGAGAAGAGCCTAAGACACGAGAGCCTCCAAGTGGCCTCTGCCATTGTCACCGCCATCACAGAGGAGATCAGATGCATGGAGACTGAGTCTGGAGGGTCTCCCGTCATCATAGAGCAGGGTGGCTCAATCTGCTGTCCCTGCCTGACAGGAGTGGATGACAAGATCAAGGGCTTCTTCACCTTATGCTACGCCAAATCCACCCTCCGCTATGCACTGAGATACCTTCACATCATCCTTGGCGTTCGCCCTGAAGTGTCCCCAGATGAGGTGTTGGAGAAGGCCTCTTCTCTTCTTCAGGAGCTGGTCTTTGCCATGGGAGATGTGTATGAACGTCTGCCCCAGTCCATCATTCAGGGTCGTTTCAGTGACCTTACCGAGACCCTGACTGATGTCATCATAACCAACATGGTTGTAGATAACAAGCAGCCAATGCTCAGGATACGTGTTCGGTTTATGATCAAGGGCGTTCTGGACCAAATCTATCACTGGGTGTGCAGTCAGACACAGCTGCCCAACCAGATAAACCCAGTCCAAACTGCACTGGTGAGGATCTGTAGACTGTTCTGGAGAATGTTCAGTACCCACCAAACCACATCAAGACCCCAGTTAACAAGTGAGGAGCCAGCAGAGCCCTCTGGTTCCCTGAGGCCAGATCTGATGTCATCCAGGAAGATACATCAGCATCCATGGAACAAATTGAGACCATCCAAGAGGAAACTTCTGAGAACCTCCCCACAGAGACCTCCTCCATACCAACAAGGACATCTCCTCCAAAAATCTGCCCTGTCGCGGTTTTTCTCCAGAGTGAGGAGGGCCTTCACTTACAGTAATTTTATTATGATTCATGATTTGTGTTTTACAGACATCTAAGACTGGAAAACACAAACCATTATTAATTTATTAAGGCGCAAAGTCTGTTAATTGGCATTTAATTATATGTATTCAGTGCAATACATATGATTCAGAAATCATATGTATTGCGCTTGCAAGCTACTTGGAAGGTGAAGAGCTACTGGTAGCTCCTGAGCTACAGGTTGAAGACCCCTGATCTACACCCATTTGAAATGTTTTAATTAGGCTCTTTTAATTAGGCATCAATCCATGGACCAGCATTTTGAACCATCAGGAAGGAAATATTAAACGTTTTCTTCAGGATGTGTTGCAATGCAATGACATTGCAATGCTTTGCATTGCAATGTCATTGCAAAGCATTTAAAACCATTCTGAAAAAACATTCAACAGGATGTGTTCAAATGATTGCATTTGAAACTGTTGAGATGTTTCACAACAGCTTCAGGATGTGTTCAAATGAGCACAGTGTTGACCAGCATTTAAAACCATTCTGAAGAAACATCCATTTTCTTACAGATGTGGTAAAGTGCATTAACCACACATTGGTCCCATGCACTGCTATATTTCTGTTTATTGATTTTGAAGGAAATAGTTGTTGTTCATCCATCCATCTTCTTATGCTTTTTCCATTTCTGGGTTGCGGGGGCAGCAGATCTGCCGCCCAGAACACAATGCACCAGCCCCCATGAACCCTCCCGCGGGTGGTGAGTCCACGGGAGGATGGCCCATGTCACAACTGGTCTGGTACGCGACGACGCACCTTCTTTGACCGCATTAGCATTAGCACCTTCAATGGAGGGCATTCGTGATAAGGTGGAGCTCCTGTTGCTAACTCAAGAGCCGTGATACCAAAACTCCAGATGTCAGCTTTACACTGCCATCATCGAGTCCATCCTCACCTCCTCCATCACCGTGTGGTCTGCTGGAGCCACCACCAGGGACAAACAGAGACTGCAGCGTGTTGTGCGCTCTGCTGAGAAGGTGATTGGTTGCAGCCTTCCATCTCTTCAGGACCTGTACACCTCCAGGACACGGATACGTGCAGGTGTACAGGATTGCATTCGACCCTTCTCACCCTTGTCATGGACTTTTCGACCTGCTCCCCTCAGGCAGGAGGCTACGGTCCATTCGGGCCAGAACCTCTCACCATAAAAACAGCTTCTTCCCCTCTGCTATTGGAATAATAATAACACTAGGACTGTTCCCACCCCCCGCTCGCTGTATTTTTTGCACCTGTCTGTTTGCACTGATCACTGCCTGCACTGTTATATTCTTGTAAATTTTGTGTTATATTATAGCTTATTGGTTTTCTACTTTATTTTATTCTACTTTATTTGCTGCATGTTAAGTGTTTGTTTACATTCCGCTCCAAGCACCGAAGCAATTTCCTAATGTTGTGAACATGTTCACTCATATGGCAATAAAACCTTTCTGATTTCTTTTTCTCTGATTTCTGATTTAAAGTCCTAACCCACACCCCTGCTCAATGACCTCAGGTGCCATCCAGCATGGCGTACCAACAAATGTTTTGCAAACTTTGTTCCTTGTCATGTCTCCTTCAGTTGCTAGAAAGGTACTTACACCAAAGTTAGCAATTTGCACAGAGCCATCCTCCCCAAGTACAATATTTCCAGCTTTTATATTCTGATGAATCAGCCCATTTTTATGAAGGTACTCCAGCCCTTTCAGAACCTCCTTCAGAATCGTTGCAATGCTGGCGTCATCTAACACTCCAGTGTTGTGCTCACCACGAGAGATGATGCTTAATAATGTCCAATACAGAGCCGCCACAGAGGAGCTTCATCACAAGCCATAATTCATCTTTCACCACAAATGTTTGGGTGCTGGCACTGGCTCATCACTTGAATCCCTTTCAAAAGTCCATCCATGCTAGTTTGACATTCTTCCAGGTTGATGCGCTTGATGGCCACCTTCTCTTCCCGGGGCTGACAAAAAGCTGCTTGGACCACTGCTGTGGCTCCACTCTCTATAACCTCATTCAGTTCAGTCATCTTTGTCGAAAGAGCAGGATTGGGATGGCTGGACTTCCGCCGCAGTTTGATCGGTGAAAGCTTGCCTGGTTTACACCAGACCATATCACAAGTGATATATGGTCTGGGAGCCACCTACTAAATATCTCGTAGCGGAGGTGTGCTTTACAATTGCCAACAGCCGTTTATTGGGCGTTACGTATGTCTATCATTTGGCGTAGACGTAGCCCATAGCCAATCATGTCAGCTGTCAGTTCAAACTACAAGTTTCCGTTTATCACGTAGTACGCGTCACTGTCTTTCCACCCCTCCCCGCTCTCTGATTGGCTCCCAAAATCAGGAGAGCTCATTTAGCCTAGTTGCCAGGCTGTCTTTCAGATTGGAACGAATGAAAGCAGCCTGGGATTTCCCATGTTAGGTGAAAGCTACAGATTAAAATAAGTTGTTGTCGATTTTAAATTCTGTATCAGTCCCCAATTAGGCTCAGATGCTGCTGCTGCTGTCACTACTGCTGCTGTCAACACCAGTGTTGTCGTCCTGTTCGGACTTTTCTTTTGCTAAAAAAATGATTTCACATTCAGTCCTCTCTTGTGTTGTGTGTTCTTTTCAAACTCAATGTATAGATTGGTTTGTGGCAGTATGAAGTTTGGTTCTGCAACCGGCTTCGGTCTCATTCACTAGTAATTTAGTAGGTATGGGTAATAGATTGAGTTTGTTTTTAAGTTAATACCTGCTGAAGAAAATTTGCAGTCTAAGTCTAAGTGTGCTCTCTCTGTGAAATGTTGTTTAAGATGTTTAAAGGGACAGTGTGTAAGATTTTTACCCGTTAATTACCAAAATTGAAGATGCCCATTCAAAAATACAGTGTTTTCCAAGCATTTTCACTTCCATCATGAAATCAAAGTATTCTGTTGGACTTAGATATACCTGCATAAAAGGGGGATCTTCCCCATGCAGAGGCAGCCATTTTGATTACGAGAGCCGCAGAAGGACATTTGGGCTCCGCCTTCACCTTCGGCAAGGCTCGTGGTTTTCACACAACGAGATAATACGCGTTTGGATAAACAACGACAAGCATGTTGCCGGATCACATGTCGTAATGGACTAAATTGTTTTACTGGATTTTATTCGCTGGATCCTTAGAGACAGATTGAGACCAAGCTTATGGTGAAATACAGAGTTTGACCTGTCCAGAGCCTTCAAGGTAAGCAAAGTAACAAATCTCGTTTTGTGCTTTTGCGTATAAAAGCCCCATGTGCTCGGGGAGTGATTGTTGTGCCGGGAAATGAATTGCATATTCAAAAAGAGGAGACTGTAAGGTTTCATTTGATGTGTAGAGTGTCATGGTACACGATCGGGAATGTGTGCTCTCATGCGAAAAGAAAAAAAAAACAGTGAACGGGACCGCGTTTTATTTATACAGTAGTTGTCAGCGAGGGCTCGCACAGCGCCGGGTGCGCTTCACGCGTTCGTGCGCGGGTACGCGAGCTGTCCACATTACGGCGCGCCCGGGTGACCCTCGAGGTCTGCCGTAGCTAAAACAGGAAGCGCAATAGCCACTATCCACCTATGCGCCACGAATCCTACACACTGGACCTTTAAATAAAATATATGCAGAGCACTCACTCATATCAGTCTTTTTATGAAATATGGTTCAAGTTTATTGAAGAGCTTTGTGCTTATCTGTTTAAAGTGCATATGACAGGTTAGACCAGGCATGGGCAAACTACGGCCCGGGGGCCATATGCGGCCCGTTAAGCTTTTTAATCCGGCCCGCCGAACTTGAAGAAATTATATTAATAAACCTTGTTAATGTTTTAATGTTTTAATTTCCCTGCAATTCTGGCGTTTTCCAATAGCTGACACACTAGATACATTGACCTTTGTTGAGGTGCGGCGTTTTGCTCCACGTTTGTGCTTTACTCTTTGACCCCTCAGCCCTCCTGTAAAGATGAGAGGAGCTAAGAAAAGAAAAGTGGACAGAGAATGTCGAGTTTTTAATAAGGAGTTAATATTTTTTCACCAAATACTTATCAGCTACTGTATGCCTGATATGCCAAGAGACTGTAGTGGTTTTTAAAGAATATCAGCCATCACTTTGCCACAAAACAGTTAACGAAAGAACGAAAGAACCTGAAGGAGAACAGAACTTTCAGTGCTTTAAAATAGTAACTGTTAGTAATTTTTAAAAAGCTGTATTTTATTGATTACATTTTCTGTGTTTTAAGCGTCATTTCAATAAATAGCTAAATACTGTGGAACTTGAAAGATGGACATTTTGCTGTAATGCTTTTGTTCATTTTTAATTGAAATAAATCACATGTTTTCTACATATCCCATGTTATTTTTTGCTCTTATGAGGTGGATTACCAAAACACTAAATCCACCTGCTCCTGGTCCGGCCCTTCTGTCAAATTTTAGAGCCCTTTGTGGCCCACGAGTTAAAAAGTTTGCCCACCCCTGGGTTAGACCATAACCTTGTACAGCCAGATGCGGTCCTGACTGGTGGATTGTAGATACTACAGTCTTGAATAGAGGATTGTGGGTAATGCGGTCCTGACCTGCACAGAAGCCCAGGTGGCGCACGTCGATCTGCTCTTGTTTCATGCAGGAGGCCTCTCGCACCAGGCAGGGGTTGGAGTATGAGTGCCCATCTGTGGCACACACCGGGTTCTCATTGTGCCCGCTGCAGTCGATGTTACAGATGCACCTGGACAACAACATGGCAGCTGTGAAGACCTAGTTTGTGTCTGTCCTGTTGAAAATGTGGTCTGGTCCTGTTGAATCCTGAGTGAGTTTTCTTTATTCCTGGCTACCTTTAGCACAGATATAGCCTTTTAATTCAGGGTTACTTCAGCCCTGATTTAATCTTGTTTATGTTTAATCCTGGTTTAGTTTAAAGGAACCCTAATGTGTGTCATTTACCAGCAGTTACCATGGTGACACAGTGTGCGTATTAGCAAACACTGCCTAATAAGGTTTGAGATTGTCTAAAAACTAAAAAAAACAAAATGGATTTAAACAACAAATACATGGATACCATATACGACAACAAATGCTATTTGACAGTGTGGTCATCCCAAATGGTGTTGAAAAAACACCCAAATTTAAAAAATGCAATCTGGAAGAACTCAACAAAGCTATCCTTTGGAATGTAGCTCTATGTGAAAAAAGTAACCACAGTAACCATGGTAACCATAGTAACCAAAACCTTGGTTACTTCTTTATGACATCAAAGAATCTTTGTCACTTTGAAGTCAAAGTCAAATGTGAACTGTGCATATTTGTGATCAAAGTCACAAACAGAAAGAAGACACAAGAGCGACAAGAGAGAATTTAGATTTTTTTTAGGACTGTGAATATGCCTACAGCTATGAACAACGCAATCCCCCTGAAAGAGAAGGATATGAAGGATTACAAACCTTCTGAGCAAGTTGTGAAAGAATTTGCAGAAGACATCGGCATTAACCCGGACGCCGAACCGGAGCTCATGTGGCTGGCCAGAGAGGGAATCGTCTGCCCTCTTCCACCTGGCTGGAAACTTTACCAAAACAAATCTGGACATGTTTTTTACTTCAATGCCTCTACCAATGAGAGCACCTGGGAAGATCCTGTGGAGACAATGTACCGGAGGCTTGTGATCCAAGAGCGAGAGAGGCCTAAAAAAGCAGAAGGCAAAAAAAAAAAAAAACGGCAAGGAAAACGCGAAATTGTTCTACCCCATCTAAGACACCACCACCCCTGAAAACATCCCCCAAAGGGGTCATTAGTAGTAGCAGTTGTGTTTTAGGCAGCAGACAGGCGGAGAACATGCTCCTTAATGTTAGTCAAGGAAGTGCCAAGACCTCAAGGGGACGATTAGGACACAGTAAAGCATCAGAACTGTCCGATCGATCAAAGAAAAATCAAACCATTGAGAAGCAAAAACACATGGTTAATCATGGGGTAGATATAGGAGAAGCCACAGACCAAGAGGACTCATACAGTTGTTGGGATAGTTCAAGTTCAGTGTCATGTCCAAATGCTAAAAGTTTAGACAAGGTGGAGAATGTAGAATGTATAGAGGACCTATACACCTTTTCATGGGACAGTTCAGAGTTGTCTCCGAATGCAGACACCCTAAACAAGGCAAAGAAAAGTCCTGTAAACTCAAGACAATCAGGACAAGATTCACAATTGTCCAAAAAGTAAACAAAAAATGAAACGTTTAAGAGGTGGAAAACTTTGGTGAGTCATGAGATAAAGAAAGAGGCTTCACTGGAAAAGAAAAGTAAGAACAATGAGGACCATGATGACATACCACGTGAGGTCAGAGAAGATATGGGAGAAGACATAGAGCCATACAATTTTATTTCGGATAGTTCAGAGTCATGGTCGAATGCTGACAGCTTAGACAAGACTCAGAAAAGTTCTGGAAGGCTGAAAACTGTGGTGAAATTAGAGGTTTCTCTGGAAATGAAAAGTACTGATAAAATCCAGGCTGCA
Source organism: Paratrypauchen microcephalus (assembly GCA_036785185.1). Taxonomy (NCBI): domain Eukaryota; kingdom Metazoa; phylum Chordata; class Actinopteri; order Gobiiformes; family Gobiidae; genus Paratrypauchen; species Paratrypauchen microcephalus. Next base: position 2,939,996 of record JAVJIX010000106.1, on the reverse strand, counting down.
CTGAGGAGACAAGAGGAGGAGGAGGAGAGGTTCCTAAAGGCTGAGAGTGAGGAGAGACTGAGCGCCCTGTGTCAGTCACTGCTGACAAAGCGCAAAAAGGCAAGATCATTGAGGAGTCTGAGAAAGCACTAGAGGATCTCAAAGGTTCTTTGCAAGCCAGCCAAAAAAAGAAAGAACAACGGCTTAGACAGAAAAATAAAGCCATCCTTAAAGACCTCCAATCAGAATTAAAACAAGAACTCGAGAGAAAAAAGGAAGAACTCAAGCTCAAAAACAAAGAATTTGAGAATCTAGAAACTGAAACGTTTAAAGCAGACCATGACGACCGAATAGAACAGCTCAAGAAGATCCATCAGAAGGAAATAGACATCATCAAAGAGAAACACCAGCATAAATCTGCAATTCTGAAGGAGCAACTGATGGCTAAGCTTGAAAAGGCAAGAGAGCAGACCGTGGCATCTCATTCGGTGGTACTGGATAAACTAAAACACCACCTGGTCCAAATAGAGAAGATGCAACTCGAGAATAAAGATTCACAGCGGAAAGACCTCTTAGAAGAGGGGAAGCTGGGCAGAAGTGAGACGACCTCTCTACAGTCCAAAGACAAAGGCCTGGTCACAGAGACAAAACGTTTAGGGACTTGGGACCATGCAGAGTCATACAGGGTTATAGAAGAGGAGCGATATAAGCCCCAAACAACAAAGACTCAACTCAGAGAGGAGTGTGAAAGGGCCAGGGAGGAGCAAAGGAGGGGCAGAGAAGAGAGGGACTTACTGGAGCAGTGGGTTAAACTTCTACAGGAGAGAGAGCATGGGTTTGAGCCAGGGCTTCACACATGGACCCATCATGTGGAAAACCCAGTCCTGCTGAAGACTAATGCAGGACCTGGAAAGATCTCGCTCTCCTGCTGCAGCACACTTCATCAACAATGATATGAAGTACGTATGTCTCATATCACCCAGACCCCATCCAGAAAGGCTAAATCTTTTTGGAGAATCATAGAAGGACGCAGTATGAGCAAGAGGTTTGCTCCTCAAGACCTATGAACTCAGCTGACCTCAGCAGCAGCAGTTGGAGACCAGCATTCATTGGAAAAGTAATGGAACACTCCACATGGACCACCACACCCTTCACTCTGTCCAGTCAGAGTCGCTGGAGCTCATCCTCCTGGCAGAGTGCTACACAATGAGACAGTCACAAACTACACAAAGACATCAACAATCATAAGAGGTGACTGAAGAACCAACAAAGAAATGCTCCTTTGTTCTACTAATACGAGTCAAAAAAAAAAAAAAATTTGAGGGAGTTTGGAAGAAGAGGAAGAAGGCCCCATTACCCCTATACTAATGGGTAATGGGGCCCCGGGGGACCTGTGCTTGGGATCCTCCTGATGTAGTAAGGCTCATTAACTGGCAGCCTTCCTCAGAACTTCCTTAGGGCTTAATTGGTGATTGGTGATTTAGAACATCACATGATAAAATTTCACTAAGACATAGAATGTGCCATCTATAGAATGCCTGAGAATGACTATACGTGGTCGTCTTATAGAACAAGTACAGGAAGTGAGTAGGACTTGATTTGATTGTATTTTGATTCATTTATGACTTTGGTCATTTTAGGCAATCTCTGGCAAAGTGTAGCCTACCGTTTCATGGAATGCAAATGGGATTTAAATACACAAGAGCCTGCCAAAAGTTGAACTGCACTGAGAAACTCTGTACATATGTATATAAAGTACAGGGGGTCCTCGGGTTACGACGTTGATCCGTTCTTAAGACGCGTCGTAACCCGAATTTCGTCGTAAGCCGGATTTTGCCTTTGATCTTCCAACCAAAGCACCAATAACCTTTCCATCTCAATAATTAGACCACTACGCTGCTTGGTTATCACTGCCGCTTTCATAGGAGCAGATCAGAGCCCACATCAGGTACTTCCGCCCACATTGGGCATGCACACGAGGCCGTCTTCTTCTCCCTACAACCACAACAGAGCGTATTCTTCCACCGTGCGCCGCGCGCCGTTTGCGTTTGTTTACATCTCTTACCACACTAAACCGCGTAAGACGGAATGACGCATAATATATACATTTTTTTTTTAATGGGGGCGCGTTCGTAACCACGAAACGTCGTAACCCGAGACTGTCGTAACCCGAGGACCCCCTGTACTATATAATATATCTGCTGCTCTGTTCTTATTATCTATTATCTACATGTCAGTGTACTGTAATGGAAATCTTTACAATAACGGTTCATAAAATCAAGTGTATAGGTCATGCAAAAGTTGGCCTTGTGATTCCTAATGAAAGGGGGGGGGGGTCAGGGACAGTGAGGCGGTAACTGTGCATAATAATAAATAAATTCTTTGATTCCAGACAACTTTCTAGTTTTTATTCTTTGCAGTTTAGAATTTCCTCAACAAGCAGTTTTCAAGCTTTAGATTTTCTTTAGCCAACACAACCGTCTTCAGTCTAGAATGTGATGTTATGTCATGCTCCCAGATGGGGGCAAGAGACAGTTTTTCCTGTCAATTTGCTACATTGTACTTTGCTATGGTGACTACACCCTATAGCTCAATGTATTACAACAAACATCTGCATTTGAACAATATTTATTAGGCTGCTCCTGTTTGTGTAAATCCATGTACTTTATGCACACTTGAGTTTCATTTTCAAATGGGAGATTAAAAAACTTTAACCATATAATCATTTATTATGATTTATTTCACAATTCACTGCATTAGCCTGTTAAGCAACACATTTAAATAAGTAGTTTATTATTATAATTATTACAGCTGTTGTTGTCGTTTTTAGTATTGTTATTATGATTCACAATTCATCACTGTTCTACCAATAAATACATTTTAAATCATGTTTGACTCTTGGCTGATTCGCTAGTCATTAGGGAATATACTGCAACACTCACCCTGTCACTCAGGGACATACACACTCTGAGACAGGGACATACACACTCTGAGACAGACTCTGAGACAGGGACATACACACTGAGACAGGGACATACACACTCTGTGACAGACTCTGAGACAGGGACATACACACTCTGAGACAGACTCTGAGACAGGGACATACACACTCTGAGACAGGGACATACACACTCTGAGACAGGGACATACACACTCTGAGACAGGGACATGCACACTCTGAGACAGGGACATACACACTCTGAGACAGACTCTGAGACAGGGACATATACACTCTGAGACAGGGACATACACACTCTGAGACAGGGACATACACACTCTGAGACAGGGACATGCACACTCTGAGACAGGGACATACACACTCTGAGACAGACTCTGAGACAGGGACATATACACTCTGAGACAGGGACATACACACTCTGAGACAGGGACATACACACTCTGAGACAGACTCTGAGACAGGGACATATACACTCTGATACAGGGACATACACACTCTGAGACAGGGACATACACACTCTGAGACAGGGACATACACACTCTGAGACAGACTCTGAGACAGGGACATACACACTCTGAGACAGGGACATACACACTCTGAGACAGGGACATACACACTCTGAGACAGGGACATACACACTCTGACAGACTCTGAGACAGGGACATACACACTCTGAGACAGGGACATACACACTCTGTGACAGACTCTGAGACAGGGACATACACACTCTGAGACAGGGACATGCACACTGTGAGACAGGGACATGCACACTCTGAGACAGGGACATACACACTCTGAGACAGACTCTGAGACAGGGACATACACACTCTGACAGACTCTGAGACAGGGACATACACACTCTGAGACAGGGACATACACACTCTGTGACAGACTCTGAGACAGGGACATACACACTCTGAGACAGGGACATGCACACTGTGAGACAGGGACATGCACACTCTGAGACAGGGACATACACACTCTGTGACAGACTCTGAGACAGGGACATACACACTCTGAGACAGGGACATGCACACTCTGAGACAGGGACATACACACTCTGAGACAGACTCTGAGACAGGGACATATACACTCTGAGACAGGGACATACACACTCTGAGACAGGGACATACACACTCTGAGACAGACTCTGAGACAGGGACATATACACTCTGATACAGGGACATACACACTCTGAGACAGGGACATACACACTCTGAGACAGGGACATACACACTCTGAGACAGACTCTGAGACAGGGACATACACACTCTGAGACAGGGACATACACACTCTGAGACAGGGACATACACACTCTGAGACAGGGACATACACACTCTGACAGACTCTGAGACAGGGACATACACACTCTGAGACAGGGACATACACACTCTGTGACAGACTCTGAGACAGGGACATACACACTCTGAGACAGGGACATGCACACTCTGAGACAGGGACATACACACTCTGAGACAGGGACATGCACACTCTGAGACAGGGACATACACACTCTGAAACAGGGACATACACTCTGAGACAGGGACATACACACTGTGAGATAGGGACATACACACTCTGAGACAGGGACATACACACTCTGAGACAGACTCTGAGACAAGGACATACACACTCTGAGACAGGGACATACACACTCTGAGACAGGGACATACACACTCTGAAACAGGGACATACACACTCTGAAACAGGGACATACACTCTGAGACAGGGACATACACACTGTGAGATAGGGACATACACACTCTGAGACAGGGACATACACACTCTGAGACAGACTCTGAGACAGGGACATACACACTCTGAGACAGGGACATACACACTGTGAGACAGGGACATGCACACTGTGAGACAGGGACATGCACACTCTGAGACAGGGACATGCACACTCTGAGACAGGGACATGCACACTCTGAGACAGGGACATGCACACTGTGAGACAGGGACATGCACACTGTGAGACAGGGACATGCACACTCTGAGACAGGGACATGCACACTGTGAGACAGGGACATGCACACTGTGAGACAGGGACATGCACACTCTGAGACAGGGACATACACACTCTGAGACAGGGACATGCACACTGTGAGACAGGGACATACACACTCTGAGACAGGGACATGCACACTGTGAGACAGGGACATACACACTCTGAGACAGGGACATGCACACTGTGAGACAGGGACATACACACTCTGAGACAGGGACATGCACACTGTGAGACAGGGACATACACACTCTGAGACAGGGACATACACACTCTGAGACAGGGACATGCACACTCTGAGACAGGGACATGCACACTGTGAGACAGGGACATGCACACTCTGAGACAGGGACATGCACACTGTGAGACAGGGACATGCACACTGTGAGACAGGGACATGCACACTCTGAGACAGGGACATACACACTGTGAGACAGGGACATACACACTGTGAGACAGGGACATACACACTCTGAGACAGGGACATACACACTGTGAGACAGGGACATGCACACTCTGAGACAGGGACATACACAGGTATGAAAACAAACTCAACCTTGGCCTGAAAAAAAGAATCTATGAAAATAAATTATCAGAGGACCAAAAGAACTTCACTGAACAATGATCTTTAGCTGTATCAGAACAGGTATAAGAGCACATAGTGTAGTAGTATAGTATAGTATACTATAGTATAGTATAGTAGTATACACCCATGGGCCACTATGGAACCTACCTGGACTTTAATGTTGAAAGCTTATGAGTATAGAGTCTATTCCTTAATATTCAAATCAAGGCTTGAAATTGTATTATTGTGACAACACTATAGTCCATTCCAGGTCTAGTCCAGGTTCAGTCCAGGTTAAATCCAGGTCTAGTCCAGATCCAGTCCAAGTTTAGTCCAGGTTCACTCCAGTTCTAGTCCAGGTCCACTCCAGGTCCACACCAGGTCAACTCCAGGTCTAGTACAGGGCTAGACAAGGGCTATTCCAGTCCACTTCTAGTCCACTTCTAGTCCAGGTCCAGTCCCAGTGCAGGCCTACTGTGGTCGGTACTCACCACACATCTTCAGAGTCTTCATCACACTCCGCTCCGTACTTGCAGGTGCTACATTTGGTGAACTTGCGGCTGAGGTCTGGTGTGGAGCCCTCAGCATCTGCACAGCACACAGAGGTCAGAGGTTAGGGGCTGGTCCTGTGGAAATCAGGACTTCCTCATGACCCTTTCAAAATAAAAGACCACTTACCATCTCCGTCTCCAGAACCTGAGCCCGGCTCTGGCAAAAATAGAGAGAACAGGTGAGCACAAGGCAAAGTAACTGTCAGAACTAAAAATACAATCATACTTCATTGGATGCAGTGACATCACACTGGGGTGTTCTACATGTTTCTCTACTCTATGGTGGAATGTTGTTTTTTGAGAGGGGGCTTATTTTGTGTCACAAATCAGCTCACCTGTTGTAGCTCCTGCTCAGTTTTTCAGTTTTTTCTGTTATGTTACAACAAAATTTAGATTCAAGTCTAATAGAGAGCTTAAAGTTAGCATCACAGCCCTGGGGAATGTTGATGACATCAGCTGCAAAGTACCAATATAATCCAAATAAAAACTAAATACACTGAACACATTGATACACTGAAAGTAACTAAATACAAATACTTGCGTTACTGTATTTGAGTACTTTTTTAGCAGATTTTTAAACATACTTGTAATTGAATAAAATGATATAAATGTAATTGTAATTAGTAACATTTTGAGTAGAAGTTAGTGAGTACTGTACTGTAGTCCCAATCCATGACTGCCTTCACTCTTTTCTATACCGCCACAGTCACGTAACAACATCACCTGCTCTGACTGGCCAAAGTTCAAACAATATGAACATTGCAATTCAAAACAGCTGAATTCAGTTATGCGCTAGATCAAGTTTTGTATAAAAATGTGACCTAAAATATTTTTAATTGCATTAAAAAGTAACAGCTACTTAGTATATATTTTCATGCATACTTTTTACTTTAACTCAAGTACAATTTTGACAGCAGCACTTGTACTTGTAATTGAGTACAATATGAGCTATGTAACTGTACTGTACTTACTACTTACCTGAGTACAAATACTCAGTACTCTATCCACCAGTGAACTGTACTCCAGTTCAGGTGAATAGGAAAGAAATCTTAAATTTAGATATATCAATTTGAAACTTTTTCTGTTGTTTACTTCAAAAGTACATACAGACAAATGTAGTAGAGGTTTTTCATCATGTGATGTTTTCATAAACATCTAAAACCATTTCCAAACAGAAATATGGAAAGAGCCAGGTTTAAATTTTTTACTTTTTGCTGACACGTTAGAACCAAAAAGGGGATATTGCATATCTTATATCATATTTAGTATTTGAGTAGATTCAAACTTCACCTAATTTTTTTTATTTTTATTTGAATAAATCAGACAGACAAATCCTTCAGGACATTTCATTGAAATCTTGTTCAGTACAAGACTGTAAAGTTTGGGTTGTGCAGGTGCTGCTTTAAGGGCTGATCCTTATGTTGAGGGGAAATGCATTCTGAGAAAACAGCCGTTGACGTTATAATGTCCTATATAACTCTATGGAGGCAGGTGGATAAAATTTTAATTTAAAACATCTTTCATTGTAGAGTGGACAATTTGTTGAAAGCTTGTATGCTATGAGACTGAACTCTCTTAGCATACAAGGACTTTACTATTGTCTGTTCACGTTATCAATAATCTTAAAGTTAAAATGTTATATTGTGATATTCCTAACGCTCCTATATGAGACTGCATCAAGATCAAAGCAGGACCTGACCATAACTGGGTATGAGAACCAAAGACCAGACAAGGCCTGGATTAGGACCAGATGGCTCTCTTTGCCTTTGCATGCTGAGATTAATCCAGTGGTCATTATGGTTCCAAATTAAAATTGATCTGCCACTCAATCAGAGGAAAAATCAGTACAAGTCTGGAGCAGCACCAAACTGTCCGGTCTATCAGAACCACAGAAGAGGAACCGTAGCTGTACAAATATTTCAGATTTCGTAACCACGTAACCAACACGCAGCTGTGACCTTTGATGGAAATGTAGCTAATCTCAGACTTGTTCTACAATTCCTGAGGTTAATTTGTTAATCTGTGACTCGGTGTTACAGTGACTCAGTGTTACAGTGGTGTGTGTTACAGTGGGTGTTACAGTGATGTGCATGTGGTGTTACAGTGACTCGGTGATGATGACTTGATTACAGTGATGAGTATGTGGTGTTGTAGTGACTCGGTGTTACAGTGATGTGAATGTCAAGTTACAGCGACTCGGTGTTACAGTGATGTGTATTTCGAGTTACAGTGACTTGGTGTTACAGTGGTGTGTATGTGGTGTTACAGCGATGAGTGTTATAATGACTTGGTGTTACAGTGATGAGTGTTACAGTGATGAGTGTTACGGTGATGAGTGTTACAGTGATGAGTGTTACAGTGACTCGAAGTTACAGTGGTGTGGTGTTACAGTGATGAGTGTTACAGTGACTCTGTGTTATAGTGATGAGTGTTACAGTGACTTGGTGTTACAGTGATGTGGTGTTTCAGTGATGAGTGTTACAGTGATGTGTATGTGGTGTTACAGTGGCTTGGTGTTACAGTGACTCGATGTTACAGTGGTGTGGTGTTACAGTGATGAGTGTTACCGTGACGAGTGTTACAGTGATGAGTGTTATAGTGATGAGTGCTACAGTGATGAGTGTTACTGTGATGAGTGTTACAGTGATGAGTGTTACAGTGATGAGTGCTACAGTGATGAGTGTTACAGTGATGAGTGTTACTGTGATGAGTGTTACTGTGATGAGTGTTACTGTGATGAGTGTTACCGTGACGAGTGTTACAGTGATGAGTGTTACAGTGATGAGTGCTACAGTGATGAGTGTTACAGTGATGAGTGCTACAGTGATGAGTGCTACAGTGATGAGTGCTACAGTGATGAGTGCTACAGTGATGAGTGTTACTGTGCTGTGCAGTGTTACCATGAGTGCACGGCCCGTCGGACAGCTTGCTGATGAGGCGTTGCTGTTTGCAGGAGGCCTGACGTCTGTAGCACTCATTCTGGTACGTGTCTCCATTGGATCCACACACTGGGATGTAGTCCTTGTCACACTGGAAATAAGAGACAAAATCAGATTCATGTGGAAGGAGTGAGCCAAACCGACTCAATTCTATAAGTGGGTACGAGGTGGTGGTACATTTCTAACCGGCTGGTTAGCTCAACTGGTAAGTCACTGACTTTCCCCCGGGGGGTTGTGGGTTCAAATCCCCCCCCCGGGCAATGAGCTAACCAGTGTGGGTCCTTGGGCAAGACCCTTCACGGTACTGCCCCCCGGGCGCCGAAAAAGATGGCTGCTCACTGCTCCTGAAAAGGATGGGTCAAATGCAGAAGTCAAATTTCTCCCGTGTGTCACTGTGTGTCATTGTGTGTGAGACCAATAAAGGCTTAATCTTAATCTTACATTTAGGTAAATCATTTAATAGTGGAAGTGAGTATTAGTGCTCAGTGAAGGAATAATTGTGTCTTATCAGCTTGATTTATTATTTGTATTACTATTATGTAGACTAGTGTCATGTATAAACATAGCTTCTCTATTATTGTACAATTAATACTAGGGGGTATTCCATCGAAGTCATTTAACAAGTCCAAGCTTATCCTGAAATCCTGAGCTGAAAGTAGCTCCATCTCCAGTTTAAGCCTCAACTCAATTTCAAATTATGTGATTCAAATTCAGTTTCTGGTGGCACATATTTCTGCCCATACAACTCGTTCCATGACAGAAATAAGCCTGAGTCTGACCAAAGCTCAGGTCTAAAGTTTAAGCTTCACTTTTTCCACACTCCCGGTGACTCTGAGAAGGTCAGATCTATGGAGCAATGACATCACGGAAAATGGGCTCAAAGTGTGAATTAGTGATTTGATTAAACACAAGAATTTGATATGGGACACTGAACTTTTCCTGTCATTCTGATCTGAGGATCGAGAGGAAAGACTCCTCCTCCCGGTCGCTCCGCGGGTAGAGAGGAGGCTGGCAGCAGAGTGCAGAGCCTGGTTAATGCGCCCGGGGAATGAAGTCACCTCACCCCTTCCCGATGGGGAAAGTGACTCTATTGGCATTGTGACACTGAGCGGGTTGACAATGTCAAAGTTCTCTTCTCTCCTTCTGGTTAGCTTTCTCCATGGCTCTATCAATCATAGACTGACTGTACCCCCTTTGTTTAAACCGTTCAGACATTTCCTGAGCCTTTAACACAAAGTCCTCTTCCCTACTACATATTCTCTTGAGTCTGATAAATTGTCTATAGGGAACATTGTCAATTAGATGGTTAGGGTGGAAGCTACTGGCGTGCAGTATTGTGTTTCTGTCTGTTTCTTTTCAGAAAATTGAGGTTTCCAATCATCTCTCACTGTTTACTGTGATTAACAGGTCCAGAAAATGGAAGCCGTGAGTTCACCTTCATTGCCTACAAAACCCATTAGGATATCATCAATGAATCTACAATAAAACAAAACATTACTCGCAAAGGGGTTATTGTTGAAGATGCATTTTTCTTCCCACAGTCCCATGTATAGATTGGCATAATTAGGTGAAAACGGTGATCCCATGCTGGTGCCTTGACATTGCAGAAAATATTTCTTATCAAACATGAAATAATTAGATTTTAAGATAAAGTTGGTCAATGTCATCAGGAACTCAAATGGCAATTCATCTTTTTTTGTTTGTAAATAAAAGTCCATGGCCAACCCCCCTCATGTGGGATGTTGGTGTACAGTGCCTCTACATCAAATGACACAAGGAAAGAGTTCACAGGCATAGAAATATCAGTCAATAATTGTAAAACAGCAGTCGAGCGCAGTTAACACGCAGTCTGTTTCCATGGAAATCGGGGCGTGGACCAACTGCGTGAAAAAGCACACTTCGCGTACTCATATATCCCAGCATGCACCGCACACTACTTCTTCTACGGGAGAAAATGGAGTCGGCGGCTGCATCTGGTTGTTGCGAGACCTGTCACAGACCGACGCCCATGCGGTCGGACTGCACTCAAGGCTGAGCAAGTATGCACAGTCTTGACTGCAGTCTGAGCCCCCTTAAAACCACGCTCCGAACTGTGCACACTGAGAATTGAGATACGGCTTTAGTGTTGAGCGTGGAAACATGGAGAAGCGGCAGAAAGGGGGTGTGGAGAAGTTGCGGGCTAAAAGATTAAAAAATCTCACTATAGACGCTGCAAAATGTTCTAAAATAACAGACATATTCTCTGGAGGGGCTGCTGGAGCCTCCATGTCCTCTGCAGCCCAGGCTGAAGGTGGACAGGGAGAGGAGCAGCCGAGGGAACCCGAGGGAACTCAAGGGACAGAGTGACCAGGGAACTGTAGCTTAAGCACTGCAGGTCGGCAGGTAGTAATGTTAGGACAATACCGGGACTTTCAGGTGATGGACAGCCATGAAAATCGATCATCTTTAAGTGAAATTCACCATTTTGAAGCCAAAACAGGTGACCTACGTGAATCGTGAATTGTTTTAGTTTTTTTCTACGCCTCATTTCCACAGGACTGGGAGCCGGGATTTTTCCTTTAAATGTTGCGCCCTGGTTTCCCCTCAGCCAAGACGTAATAACAGTAAAATACTTTGCTTCGGGGAACACAAACATAAATTAGTCCGTTGAGCTCCGCTAATTATGAGGGGCCGGTCTAAGCCAAAAAATGCCAGGGCCGTTTTTTTGTCCCAGTCCAGCCCTGGTCCTACTAAATATTTTGCTGTTAACTTATTTAACGCGGCATGGGCGGTTTTCAGATTTTAGAATGTGATGTTATACTCCAAGATGGCGGGAAAGAGACATATCTAGCGTATATTCACACATGAACATTTCTGTGAGTGAGTGACTGGCCCCTAAAACTCACAATAAAACAATATTTATTTCAGACGCCCTACAGCAATTTGATCGTCATTTTAAGGTTTCCATTTAATTTATTCATGAAATTATAGAGAACATGTTTTCAATAAATGTGATGGATATGCAAGAGTCTAGCCGAACACTGCAGTGGAATGTTAATTGAATTGAATCATAAATAAAAGAGATTTACAGGGCTCGTTCTGTCCCCAGCACAGTCCTACGAACACAGCTGTTTATCTGTGGACACGTCTCACGCTCACGGCTTTTGAATCTATATTCAATTAAACCTCAGCCATCAATCTGAGCCCACCTTTGACCCCCACACACGGCGGTCAATGGGTCGCGTTACGAGAGAGAGAGGACAGAGGGGACGGCGTGTGGTAAAGGGGACAGTGTGGACAGAGAGGACAGTGTGTGACAGAGAGGACAGTGTGTGATAAAGAGGACAGTGTGTGATAGAGAGGACAGTGTGTGACAGAGAGGACAGTGTGTGATAAAGGGGACAGTGTGTGACAGAGAGGACAGTGTGGACAGAGAGGACAGTGTGGACAGAGAGGACAGTGTGTGATAGAGAGGACAGTGTGTGATAGAGTGGACAGTGTGGACAGAGAGGACAGTGTGGACAGAGAGGACAGTGTGTGACAAAGTGGACAGTGTGTGATAAAGAGGACAGTGTGGACAGAGAGGACAGTGTATGATAGAGAGGACAGTGTGTGACAGAGAGGACAGTGTGGATAGTGTGGACAGAGAGGACAGTGTGGACAGAAAGGACAGTGTGGACAGAGAGGACAGTGTGTGACAAAGTGGACAGTGTGTGATAAAGAGGACAGTGTGGACAGAGAGGACAGTGTATGATAGAGAGGACAGTGTGTGATAGAGAGGACAGTGTGGACAGTGTGGACAGAGAGGACAGTGTGGACAGAAAGGACAGTGTGGACAGAGAGGACAGTGTATGATAGAGAGGACAGTGTGGACAGAGAGGACAGTGTGGACAGAGAGGACAGTGTGGACAGAGAGGACAGTGTGGACAGAGAGGACAGTGTGGACAGAGAGGACAGTGTGGACAGAGAGGACAGTGTGGACAGAGAGGACAGTGTGGACAGAGAGGACAGTGTGGACAGAGAGGACAGTGTGTGATAGAGTGGACAGTGTGGACAGAGTGGACAGTGTGTGATAGAGTGGACAGTGTGGACAGAGAGGACAGTGTGTGATAGAGTGGACAGTGTGGACAGAGAGGACAGTGTGGACAGAGAGGACAGTGTGTGACAGAGAGGACAAGAACAAGACAAGAAAAGCAAACGGTGGAACGATATTACCAACGCTGTTACTGTCCACTTAGCCAAAGACATGGAACCACTTAGTACATGAAAAAAAATACCGTCAAATACCATGACAACGATATAATTTTGAAAAATTCTGTGATATAAATTTTTGGTCATACCGCCCAGCTCTATAAGACATATCTCTTTCATACACAATCCTCCAGGTAGGTACTCCTGAGCAAAGACCACAGAGCAGCAGATCAGCAGAAGGCTCCCCGGGTACTCCTGGTGAACACTGACCTGGAACTGACAGACACACTTGAGCTGAGCGCCGTCGTCTCTGCACACGCCCCCATACCGACAGCTCCACTCATCACACACTCGCAGGTCGCTCTTCCTCTGGGACAGGTCTGCGGGGACACAGGAGGACATTTAGGACATTTTTGGACAATTAGACACGGGTAAATGAGTGTGTGAGTGTGGTGCGATGAAGACTTTGTTGAGTTGATACATTTTGGTGGAGAACACAGCGCGCGTCCTACTCCTGCCTTTAGAGATGGACCATAGATGGACCGGCCTGTTAGCCGCCGCGTTCCAGGAAGTGAGCATGGGCACGCCTCTGGCTCCTTAGTCCTGGTTTTGCCCTGATCTGGTCCTCAAATCTAGATTTAGTCCTGGTTTAGTCCCAGTTTTGCCTTGCTCTGGTCCTCAAACCTTAGTTCCGGTTTTGCCCTGATTTGGTCCTCAAACCTATATATAGTCCTGGTTTAGTCCTGGTTTTGCCCTGATTTGGTCCTCAAACCCAAATTTAAGCCTGGTTAAGTTCTGGTTTTGCCATGATCTGGTCCTCAAACCCAGATTTAGTCCTGGTTTAGTCCTGGTTTTACCCTGATTTGGTCCTCAAACCCAGATTTAGTCCCGGTTTTGCCCTGATTTTGTCCTCAAACCTAGATTTCGTCCTGGTTTAGTCCCGGTTTTGCCCTGATTTTGTCCTCAAACCTAGATTTAGTCCTGGTTTAGTCCTGGTTTTGTCCTGATTTTTCCCTGATTTGGTCCTCAAACCCAGATTTAGTCCTGGTTTAGTCATGGTTTTGCCCTGATTTGGTCCTCAAGCCCAAATTTAAGCCTGGTTTAGTCCTGGTTTTGCCCTGATCTGGTCCTCAAACCCAGATTTAGTCCTGGTTTAGTCCTGGTTTTGCCATGATTTGGTCCTCAAACCTAGATTTAGTCCTCAAACCCAGATTTAGTCCTGGTTTTGCCCTGATTTGGTCCTCAAACCTAGATTTAGTCCCGGTTTTGCCCTGATTTTGTCCTCAAACCTAGATTTAGTCCTGGTTTAGTCCCGGTTTTGCCCTGATTTTGTCCTCAAACCTAGATTTAGTCCTGGTTTAGTCCTGGTTTAGTCCTGATTTGGTCCTCAAGCCCAAATTTAAGCCTGGTTTAGTCCTGGTTTTTCCCTGATTTGGTCCTCAAACCCAGATTTAGTCCTGGTTTAGTCCTGGTTTTGCCCTGATCTGGTCCTCAAACCCAGATTTAGTCCTGGTTTAGTCCTGGTTTTGCCCTGATCTGGTCCTCAAACCCAGATTTAGTCCTGGTTTAGTCCTGGTTTTGCCCTGGTTTGGTCCTCAAGCCCAAATTTAAGCCTGGTTTAGTCCTGGTTTTGCCATGATCTGGTCCTCAAACACAGATTTAATATAATTTAGTATAGCTCTATTCCTAAAATGGAACTCCACTCCTATAACTGCTGGCTTCGTGAGCTTCATTTGACTGAAGCTTAGTCCGTTTCTTTATAGTCTAATAGCTGGACGCCATATTGTCTACAAGAAATCAAATAACTGTTTTTAAGCAATGCCAGATGAAAGAGGACAGATTATGTCAAATATGTGATAGTTTTCTGTGATTTTAAGCATGTTACAATAGCTGAGATAACGGTGTAATCTTTTTTCTGCATTTGAGGCATGAGTGTTCCGAAAAATGCTCTTGTCACCCACCCCCTACGCCCTATCTCCACCTTCCTTTGAACAGGAAGCTGATGGATAGATCAATATTGTGATTTGTAGGTTAATACGCAATATTCCAAAATAACCTAGTCTTTTTAAAGTATCACACTAGTACATGGTCATTTATGCTCAAGAACCAATAACTAAACCTTTTTATTCTTGTTTTATTATCCTCAGCCCCCTCAGCCTCTCCATCTGCTCCTCTTCACCACCAGCAGTGCCATCGGTCCCTCTGGGTTAAACCATTCAGCCTCACTCATTTGTCTATGTCTTCTTTTGATTACGGCTATACCAGGACCAAACCAGGACTAAACCAGGCCCAAACCAGGACTAAACCAGGACTAAATATAGGTTTGAGGACAAAATCAGGGCAAAACCGGGACTAAATCTAGGTTTGAGGACCAGTTCAGGGCAAAACCAGGACTAAACTGGTCTTAAATTTGGGCTTGAGGACCAAATCAGGGCAAAACCAGGATTAAACCAGGACTAAATCTAGGTTTGAGGACCAAATCAGGGCAAAACCAGGACTAGACCAAGATAAAATCTGTGTTTGAGGACCAAATCAGGGGAAAACAAGGACTAAACCAAGCTGAAATTTGGTCTTGAGGACCAAATCTAGGCAGAACCAGGACTAAACCAGGATTAAATCTGTGTTTGAGGACAAAATCAGGGCAAAACCAGGACTAAATTTAGGTTTGAGGACCAGATTAGGGCAGAACCAGGACTAAAGCGAGACTAAATCTGGGTTTGAGGACCAAATCAGGGTAAACCCTAACCTGGGAAATCCTAGGCTGTCTTTCGTTCGATCCGATCTGAAAGACAGCCTGGCGACTATGGCAAGCAAGCTCTCCCGATTCTGGGAGCCAATCAGAGAGCGGGGAGGGGTGGCAAGACGGTGACGCGTACTATGTGACAAACGGAAGCTTGTAGTTTGAACTGACAACTGACATGATTAGCTATGGGCAACGTATACGTCACATGATAGACATTCGTAACGCCCAATAAACGGCCATTGGCGATCGTAAGCCACACCTCCGCTACGAGATATTTCGAAGGTGGCTCCCAGACCATATATCACTTGTGATATGGTCAGGTGTAAACCAGGCAAGGTAAACCCAGGACTAAACCAGAACTGAACGAGAACTAAACAAGAACTTAAACAGGACTAAACCAGAACTTAACCCAAACTATACCAGGACTGAACCACGAATAAAACAAGACAAAACAAGGTCTGAACCAAAACTTATAATGGACTCAATTAGTACTAATTAGTACGGGACTAAACCGGGACCAAACCCGGGCTAAACCAGGATCAATCCAGGACCAGGACATAAACCAAGAACTTCATCGGGATTTAACAAGACGTAAACAACAGGACTAAACCAGGAGCAGGACTGAATTGCATGCAGCGCTCTCCTTGGAGGGAGAAATATTGATCTGATATAAATCCCAGAGCATTCTATTATTTATGCGCCTGTCTCATTGTTTTGGTTGTAACCATGGTAACAGGCCAGTCTACTCCTGCACTGGCCTCACATTGTGCACTCTGTTATTCGGCATCAATAAAAGAAGAGGCGCACTGGTTTGTTCATAAAACCAGCTCCAGATCAGGACTATGTGGGATAATGCGACTGGAGGGGGCAGGGAGAAGGGGCGGGAGGGGTATTGATCGCTTTCCCGGTGCCTGATTTCCAAAAGGACAAAAATAACTGAGATTGGAAATGGATCAGGTCTCAACCAGGACTATGTGGAGTCTAAAGGCTGTTTACGCGACGTGGTAGTTTAAGCTAAAGAAAATGAAACTTAAGATGGAGGATAGGTCAGATTTCAAAGTAGATGTTTTGACCGGGTTTATGGTTCATATCTCCGTAATTACTCGGCATATCCATATCCATAAACCACATGAGTGCTTTTTCAATTTTCAAAAGCCGTGCAGGTTGGCTGATATTAGTGAGTTACTTTGTCTCTGCTCCAGAACACACACTTCTCCGGTACTTTCTGAAGATGTGAGCCTGGTCTGGAGTTCAGATGGTGTGAATCATATTTGGTTCTGGCTTGAGACACGACGGAGGGAGTGGTGAAAAGACTGACCCCTCTGTATACAAAATACAGACATTAATAAAGATACATGTCTAGGCTCATCAGTTAAGGGTGTTAACTTAAAGGAGAATTAACGTTTTTTACAATCTGAGCCTTATTTCGGTAATAAAACAAGTTGTTTTACTCGCCCATAGCACATTGGTGTCATTTGGAACACTGGAGATGTTTTAGATTTGCGATATCCGTAACGTGAGTTCTCGGGGCATATGTTTGCGGTCTCCAAATAACACAAACTTTAGCACTTTTCAACTCATAGAAGCTCAATGTCTTAGTCTACACTTTCGTTTGAGTCAAAAGTGGCCTCTAATCCGAGATTTAGCCATAGTTTCGAGTAGATGAGGAGGACAGTGCGCATGTGCGGAGTCACAGCTGATTTCGCTCTCAGCTCTCGGGACCCAAACATGAAAGGCAAAGCTGTAAGACGTTTGGACCATCGTGTTTGCAGTACCCACTTCAGTCAGGACCATTTTTTACCAGCAAAGGAAAAGAAAGAAGTCCAGCAGATTCAAAGCACGATTCTGAGAATTAACGCGAAACCAATGGCTGTTCTCTGCACTGCTCCTCAAACTGTTTCCGTATCCATTCTGTCTCCTCATCCGTATACTCCTCTTCAGTCCTCAGTCCTCCATAAGTCCTCTTCAGCCTCAAAGTCTGAATCTTCTGCCATGTGTCACTTGCAGTAGAAAAGATGCGTCTTCTTATCTGCAAAACAGCTGTGACTTCACGCATGCGCGCTGTCCTCTATGATCATCAAATGAAACTATAGCTGGATATCGGGTTTCAGGCCGCTTTTGACTCCACTTAAAGTCTACACTGACACAGCGATCGTCTGTGATTTGAAAAGTGCTAAAGTTTGTGTTATTTGGAGACCGCAAACATTTGCCCCGAGAACTCACGTTACGGATATCGCAAATCTAAAACATCTCCGGAAGTGCTCCAAATGACACCAAAGTGCTATGGGTGAGTAAAACAACTTGTTTTATTACCGAAATAAGGCTCAGATTGTAAAAAACGTTAATTCTCCTTTAAGGAACCAAATGTATGATTTAGATTTTAAACAGGACTTATGTGTGAATATGAGACAGACAAATCAAATGTCGCTCTTACTGCTAACAACAGTAATGCCACAGACTGTATAAAGAAGTGGACTAAGAGCGTGTGCTATCTCTATGTTATGTTTTAGGGCCTGTTTACACGAGAACGCTTACGGGTAAAAATTACAAAATATTTTATCGAAACTGCCTTTTGTTTAGACGGTGACGGTGTTTTGGGGCTTAAAAACGCAAAAAAACTGAATCCGCCCTCCAAAGTGGAAAACTTGAATACGCTCCGCCGTAGCGTTTTCGTCTACACTGCCCAAGACGCAAAACTCTGGTCAAATCTGCTGACGTCACGTACGCGTTTACGTCACATCGGTCCATATATCAGTGTACTTTGTTTGGCAGGACTCCCAGTTCACACCTTGTTGCACCTTCGTTGCTTTGTCGTCTAACGTGGTCTGAAGGAACAGTTGAACTTCATCGTCTGACCACACAATTTTTTTTTTCCTACCGGTAGCCATGTTTTGTTTTGCTTTTCGCGGCGCAGATGAGAAGAAGGAAGATTCTACACATGCGCGCGGACATAGTGATAATGTATCACAGCGCCACCTAGCCGCCTGGCATGCATACACAATCGAATTCCACACACTTTTGCGTCACCGTATGCACGCAGATTTCCTCCTGAAAACGCTCGTCTAAACCCGGAATAAAAAGTGGAGACGTGACACCACTTTTGCGTCTTCTGTTCAGACCGTCATCATATAAACGTAGCCTTAGTCATGGTGTTTATTGTCTTGTTTATCAGATGTTTAATGTTCACTGTGGGCCTAGGGGGCGCTGCAATTTCAAATCCTGTGTGTGCAACCTGTACATATGGTTTTTGACAATAAAGCTGACTTTGAACTTTGAACTATGCCCATTTATATAAACAGTCTATGAGTAGGACTGATTCATTCTATACATTTTTGTTGCAGAATGAGCCTCACATGAGTCTCTCATTTGGGTTCCCAGTTTTAATGCTGAAATCCAGTTGGTTTAACGTTAAAAGGACTCTCGCTGATATGAACCCTGACTTCAGCTAATCATGACTCTGTGCTAGTGCAGCCTCTGCAGCTCGGGGAGTGAATTCTGGAGGTTCTGAGCTTTCACATGAGCCATAGCCTGTACGTGTCCTCTACCTGCAGGATAAGGCTCTGGCCACGCAGATGCAGCTGTGATTGTAGAACATTTTTAACAGTACAAACACAGGTTACATACAGTTCCTTCTATTTCTGTTCAACAACTTTAGATTAATATTGCAGTTTACAAGGAACAAATGGCAAAGCCAAGGCTAAAGCAAGACTAAATCTGGAATTGAGGACCAAATCAGGACAAAACCAGGACTAAACCAGGACTAAATCTGGGTTTGAAGACCAAATCAGGGCAAAACCAGGACTAAACCAGGACTAAATCTGGGTTTGAGGACCAAATCAGGGCAAAACCAGGACTAAATCTGGAATTGAGGACCAAATCATGGCAAAACCAGGACTAAATTTGGAATTGAGGACCAAATCAGGGCAAAACCAGAACTAAATCTGGGTTTGAGGGCCAAATCAGGGCAAAACCATGACTAAACCAGGACTAAATCTGGGATTGAGGACCATATCAGGACAAAATCAGGACTAAACCAGGAATAAATCTGGGATTGAGGACCAAATCATGGCAAGACCAGGACTAAGTTTGGAATTGAGGACCAAATCAGGGCAAACCCAGAACTAAATCTGGGTTTGAGGGCCAAATCAGGGCAAAACCAGGACTAAACCAGGACTAAATATGGGATTGAGGACCATGTCAGGACAAAACCAGGACTAAACCAGGACTAAATCTGGGTTTGAGGACCAAATCAGGGCAAAACCAGGACTAAACCAGGACTAAATCTGGGTTTGAGGACCAAATCAGGGCAAAACCAGGACTAAATCTGAGATTGAGGACCATATCAGGAGAAAACCAAGACTAAACCAGGACTAAATCTGGGATTGAGGACCAAATCAGGGCAAAACCAGGACTAAATCTAGGTTTGAGGGCCAAATCAGGGCAAAACCAGGACTAAACCAGGACTAAACCAGGACTAAATCTGGGATTGAGGACCAAACCAGGGCAAAACCAGGACTAAATCTGGAATTGAGGACCAAATCAGGGCAAAACCAGGACTAAACCAGGACTAAATCTGGGATTGAGGACCAAATCATGGCAAAACCAGGACTAAACCAGGACTAAATCTGGGATTGAGGACCAAATCATGGCAAAACCAGGACTAAACCAGGACTAAATCTGGAATTGAGGACCAAATCAGGGCAAAACCAGGACTAAATCTAGGTTTGAGGACCAAATCAGGGCAAAACCAGGATTTAACCCAAACTATACCAGGACTGAACCACAAATAATAACAAAATGTAAAATTATGCTCTACATGGTCTTCCTCTATAGTTTAAATCTAAATACCCCCAATAATAATGCGGGGGCCAAGCACCGTTTGACAGGGTCTAACAAGGTCTGACAGGATCTAACAGAGTCTGACAGGGTCTGACAGGGTCAGGGTCTAACCCTGTCAGAACAGACACATCAAAGACAGATCAAAGGTTGCTCGGTGTGTTGCTAGGCAATTGACAAATTTCTGCAACTTTGACCTGCTGGTGCCGCTAGACGGTTGGGGCTGGGGGCCTATAAATCGCTGTGGGTAATGAGGAGACTGGCTGGAATGTGCATGCAAAATTTCACAACTTTTTACCAGACGGTTCTAGGGGTTGCCATAGACTCCCATGGTCAGAGGAATAATGTATTAAATAATACAGTGGTACCTCACCTTACGAAAGACCCAACAAACGAAAATTTCAAGTTACGAAACGCCTTCACGTTAAATTTTGGTCTCTAGATACGAAAGAAAATTCAAGTTACGAAACGCCAAATCTCAAAAATTCAAATAATGCGCGCTCAGCCACACACATTATACGCTTTTCTCAGACTGAATTTAAACTTTTCTCACATTTGTCTCTCGTTTAAACACTCAAACTTTCATAGATTTTCAACAAAATTATTAATAGTGAAGTGTGGGGGGAGGGGGGAGAAAACGGACACGTGTGATAGCGCAGCATGACCCGGCGCGGGGCTGCCAGCAGGTCTAGCCCTGGACTAAACCAGGACTGGACCAGGACTAAACCAGGACTAAACCTGGACTAAACCAGGACTTGGAGGTGGTCGGAGGGGCCGGGAGGTGGTCGGAGGGGCCGATGGCGCAGATTGGCAGCCTCGCTTCCGTCAGCCTGCCCCAGGGCAGCTGTGGGTACAGAAAGTAGCTTACCACCACCAAGTGTGGAGTGAATGAACGGTGAACTGTGGAGCGCTTTTGGATGAAAAGGAATGTCATGAAAGGCGCTATATACTGTTGTTTACTACTGTTATTGCACATTTACTACTGGAATTTTTAGTACTGTTGTTTACTCCTGTTATTGCGCTAGAATTACTACTGTTGCACATTTATTTTTATTTTATCTTAACTCCAATGCACATTCTACTGCACATGACCAAGTCACTGCTGTATCTTCCATTGCACATTTTGATGCACACTGCACACTTTGGAAATCTGTATATAGTATAGTTTATTTATTATGTTGCACTGTTTTAAGATTTTAGACCGTAGACTTTAGTTTTAACTTTAGATCTCTGTCTTAGATAGTTTTTGTTGTGTTTTGTCTTCATATTGTATTTTGTACACTGTCTTTTTGCACTACTTGGCCAGAGAGAAACAAAATTTCGATTCACTGTATGTTGAACACATATGGCAGAATTGACAATAAAGCTGACTTTGATCTTTGACTTTGATCTTTGATATAAATGCAATGAAAAAAAAAAAAAAAAGACCAGGTGGATTAAAGCGCCGCGCGCGGGTCTATTTCCTGGTTTTGTTTCGAGTCACGGCTGAGGCGAGCAGCGAGGGGGACCGCACGCAGTCTGAGCGCATGAACGAACGCATGCAAGAGCCGCGTTGGTCTAGACCAGGTCTAGACCACCACTGATCTAGACCAGGTCTAGAGGAGGTCTAGAGGAGGTCTAGAGGAGGCACGGTTTGAGCATGGGTCTCGTTCATGCGTTCAGACTGCGTGCGGTCCCCCTCGCTGCTCGCCTCAGCCGTGACTCGAAACGAAACCAGGAAATAGACCCGCACGCGGCGCTTTAATCCACCTGGTCTAGTCCTGGTTTAGTCCTGGTTTAGTCCAGGTTTAGTCCAGGTTTAGACCTTGGTCTAGACCTGGTATAGTCCACGTTTAGTCCTGGGTCTACAGTCTCTACGCAGAACACAATGTTACACTATAAAAAAAGTTACACTATATAAAAAAAACTTGGATCGGGACCTTGGAACGCATCAGGCTTTTTCCATTGAAATAGCTACTCAACTTACGAAAAATTCACGTTACGAAACCACTTCTGGAATGAATTAATTTCGTAAGGTGAGGTACCACTGTAATAAGAATCAGTAGAAACACCATGGTGCCTAGCACCTTCGGTGCTTGGCCCCAATAATAATAATATGTCTTTGTTAAGAAGTCAGTTTCAAGAGGGACAATGTCTGTGTCCTGAAGCTAAAAGAACCCCTCTTGCCCCATGTGTATCCATAGTGTGGAGTGTGATGCCACAGTGTCCTCAGCCCTCACGATCACGCGGTGCTTTAAAACCTGCTACAGTGAAATCCACCTGAATGTGGTCCAAGAAAAACCGCTCTGGACTAACACAAGGGCCCACCACGCTCACAGTTCACCAACAACATACAGAAGCAGAAAGTGCACCAGTTTAGTTGTGTTTTTGCCTGATTTTGAAAATAGCCATTATCCAGAGCCTGTTTCTGCTTTTGTAGGTTTAAAAGGGCCCATATTATCAACGTACCATTATCAAGGTGGAACAGGAGGATTTTGAGGTTTGGAAATGTAGATAGTCTACTAATAAAGGGTTGCTCAAACATGTGTGAATGAAAACACAAAACAAAACACAACTCCAGGTATGTTTTTGAGGAGGTAGCAACATTTTAACGTGGCTTTAGAGCGCACAGGGGCCAATTTTGCGTAATAAAGGACCTTTAAGTGTCACTCCTGGCATGCGTATTGACTACAGCGACACAAAAACACAACAAAAAGGAAACAATCGTGAAATAAGACAAATATTGAGTAAACATAAGCAAACATAGCCCCCGGTCTGCTCACCTGTGCAGTCGCGGCCTTTGCCTCGGCATTCTCCGCTCTGGGGCGAGTAGGACGCACACGCCGGAGGCACGTACAGCAGCAGCCAGAGCAGGCACACCGATCCCCGGCATCGGAGGCCCCTGTCCATCCCCCCGTCCGGAGCTCTCCACCACGCGGGGCCCGGGCGCTTCATGGCGAACCGAAGCGAGACAAAAAAACACAAACGCGAGTCTGTTTGGATCCGCGGAGAAGGAGAGGGAGCGCGCGTAGAGGAGATGCCCGTCTTAAGATGCCTTGTTTTCGGCCACGTAGATCCGATGCAGGCGCGGTGGGAGAGCGGTGCGACTCAAGGGCAGCATCCCGGCGATTCAGAAAAGAAAAAAACAAAAACAAAAAACCCAAAATAAACCACCTAAAGTCCTCGTGCGTAATCCAAAGTGCGTAAAAATCCCCGCGCGCGCGTGTGTAAATAAAGGGTTTGTTTTTGCGGCGCTCACCTCGTGTCGCGGTGCGCGGTGCGGCGGAGCGCGTCACGGGGCGGCGGAGGAGGAGGCGCGGCGGCGGTGCGGTGCGGCAGACGTGATGCGTAAAGAGAAACAGCTCGGCAAAAAACAAAAGACAAAAAAGCGCACAATAAAGACGCACGGGAAGAGAGAGAGGAGAGAGGGAGGAGAAAGGGAGGGTGGGGCGGCAGAGAGAGAGAGAGAGAGAAGAGGGGGGAGAGAAAAGAAGAGGACGAGAGAGGAGGGTT
The DNA here is from genome assembly GCA_036785185.1 of Paratrypauchen microcephalus. Lineage (NCBI taxonomy): Eukaryota > Metazoa > Chordata > Actinopteri > Gobiiformes > Gobiidae > Paratrypauchen > Paratrypauchen microcephalus. Next base: position 2,915,754 of record JAVJIX010000106.1, on the reverse strand, counting down.
GGCAGATAGAGAAGAAGAGGGGGAGAGAAAAAGAGAGGAAGAAAGAGAGAGAGAGAGAGAAGAAGAGAGGGGGAAGGAAAAAGAGGGGACGAGAGGAGCGAGTTTACAGAGAGAGAAGAAGAGGGGGGTGAGAGAAAGAGGGGGAGAGAAAAAGAGAGGAAGATAGAGGGAGTTTACAGAGAGAGAAGAAGGGGGGTGAGAGAAAGAGGGGGAGAGAAAAAGAGAGGAAGATAGAGGGGGTTGACAGAGAGAGAGAATGGGGAAGAGAGGAAGAAAGAGAGAGAGAGAAGAAGAGAGGGGGAAGGAAAAAGAGGGGAAGAGAGGAGGGGGTTACAGAGAGAGAGAAGAGAGGGGAGAGCAAAAGAGAGGAAGAGAGGGGGGTTACAGAGAGAAGAAGAGAGGTGGAGAGAAAAGAAGAGGATGAGAGAGGAGGGTTTACAGAGAGAGAAGAAGAGGGGGAGAGAAAAAGAGAGACAGATAGAGGGGGTTGACAGAGAGAGAGAAGAAGAAGAGAGGGGGAAGGAAAAAGAGGGGAAGAGAGGAGGGTGAGGACAGTGTGTAGAAAGAGAGGGGAGAGAAAAAGAGAGGAAGAGGGAGGAGAGCTGACAGAGAGAGAAGAGAGGGGGAGAAAAAAAGAGAGGAAGAGAGAGGGTTTACAGAGAGAAGAAGAGAGGGGAGAGAAAAGGGGAGGAAGAGAGGAGAGGATTGACAAAGAAAGAGAAGAAACACTGTAAAAATGACAACTTGAATTTGTTCAGATTACTCAGATTTTAGCGTTCATAGACAATAAAACTGCCAGTTGCATCGTACACTGTCTCAAATGAGTAATTTCAACTCACTTTTGTAAGTTTCTGTTAAAAAGTTGATCTTAATTCATATTTTGAGTTGACATGATATACAAATTTAAGTGGACGGTAGTTTGGGCCAGGCCAACTAATCTGCGCATGCTCATTTGGAATAATCTGCCGTTGGGATCTGCTGCGACGGGGGAACCGGAGGAGTTTATCAGGGGTTTTCCTTGGGTTTGGCTTTGGAAAAGAAACGACCACCATTTTCCCCTCAGAAGCGCCGGCTGTCTTTGCAGAAAACTTTGTCATAAAGAGACTAACGAGTCCTTTTGTCAACATTGATGTTAACGAAAACGAAATGAGACGTTATTTTATCTCCTCTTCGCACATTATTTGCAGTTTTAAGTTGGTAAAATAGAAACTTGAACTTGGCGTGGGCGGCAGTAGCTCAGTAGGTAGAGCGCTTGCCTAGTGATCTAAAAGCTTAGTTGGCATTACTTTAAAAGCTTAGTTGACCAAACTTAACTTAACAGCAATACTTAAAAACTTAAAAATTTAAGTTGATACTCACAACTCAAAAACTCTGTGCAGTCGTTTGCCTTGAAAATTTGATTTGAACTAACTATTTATTTTTTACAGTGAAAGAGGGGGAGGAAAAATAGGGGAAGAGATTAGGGGGCTTACAGAGAGAGGGAGAGAAAAAGAGAGGAGGGGGTTTTAAGAGAGAGAGAAGAAAAGAGGTGGAGAGAAAAGAAGAGGAAGAAAGGGGGGTTTAAAGAGAGAGAGAGAAGAAGAGGGGGGAGAGAAAAAGAGAGGAGGGGTTGACAGAGAGAGAAGAAGAGAGGGGGAAGGAAAAAGAAGTGGAAGAGAGGAGGAGGTTGACAGAGAGAGAGGAAGATGGGATGTTGGCTTCTCCCTTTTCTTCTGTCGCTCTTTTTTTGTAATAGTTCAGTTCGACCTAAACTACAACAGAAGCTGTAGTTAAACTGGACCAAACTGAAACAGGCCGTAGTTTAAACAGTGCTTCTGTTGGAACTGTTGGTCTGCACAGTCGGTTATAGAACACTTGTCATGGTGGTATATGTTTAAAGACTGTGGAACGGTATGTGACATAAACCTACACCCTTATAGAAAGTGAAGAGGTTAGAACAAATTGAACATGTGGTTAACATCGTCACACTGTGTTCACTTATTTCAGTCCGTTATGTGTGTGTTATTGATCTTTAAAGTGCATGTGACAGGTTACATAACTCCGACTTAACACAGTCAAAACTAAGTTAACATCATGATATGATATTAGATTATATTATATCCATCCATTCATCCATTTTCTTCTGCTTATCCGGGGCCGGGTCACAGGGGCAAGGGACTCCCAGACTTTCTTCACCCCGGACACTTCCTCCAGCTCCTCCGGGGGGACCCCAAGGTGTTCCCAGGCCAGACGAGAGACATAGTCCCTCCAGCGTGCCCTGGGTCTTCCCTGGGGCCTCCTCCCGGTGGAACATGCCCGGAACACCTCCCGAGGGAGGCGTCCAGGTCAGGAGGCATCCGGAACAGATGCCCGAGCCACCTCAGCTGCTCCTCTCGACGTGGAGGAGCAGCAGCTCTACTCCGAGCTCCTCCTGTGTGACTGAGCTCCTCACCCTATCTCTAAGGGAGCGCCCAGCCACTCTACGGAGGAAACTCATTTCGGCCGCTTGTATCCGTGATCTCGTCCTTTCGGTCATTACCCAGAGCTCATGACCATAGGTGAGGGGTGGAACGTAGATCGACGGTAAATCGAGAGCTTTGCCTTTTGGCTCAGCTCCCTCTTCACCACAACGGTCCGGTACAGCGACCGCATCACTGCCGACGCTGCACCGATCCGCCTGTCAATCTCACGCTCCATCCTCCCCTCACTCGTGAACAAGAGCCCGAGATACTTGAACTCCTCCACTTGAGGCAAGGACAAGGACTATACTATATTATATATTAGATATTAGATTTTACTCAAATTTGTTCTATTTGTGTCATTTTTAATTTGTATAGCAGTGATGTATATTTTGAGTTCCTGGTTGGACACATGTGGCAGATGTGACATAGTTATGGTTAGAATAATAAAAATAAATGGTAACACATTTATTTTGTTAAAAGAAGGTTTAAAGTGTCAGAAAAATGCCTTCCTTGTTTATAACTTGTCTATTTTGGATGCTATCCACCAAACCAAGGAGGAATTACAAATATATATATATATATATGAATCAGTCAAATGCATTTTCTTTGATAACAGGCTCATGTGTGCGGCTCCAACGACGCCCTGAATCCCACAGATGAGGAGCTGTTCCTGACCCTCCAGCACCACGGACAGCGCACTGGCTTTTCTGTTGGGAAATCATTGGGTTCATTGATCTTATTGACAGTTTAGTTAATGCTGTGCTAACTATGTAACTTTTCTGCTTGTCTCCATGGAGATGTTATTGCTTTTCCTGGAATATTCCACAATACAACAACAACAATTAGACTATCTATCTTCAAATCAACCACTGTGGAGATGTTTTTATTGCTGTAAAATAACTTGGACTGTGACCAGGATCGCCTCTCCACAGATCCGCCCTGTGGCTTGGCATGACCTGCTTGTCTACATGGACATAGACAAGTTTAATGCCATACTGTGTAACATTTTATGAGTAACATAAAATGGCAGTAGCTCAGTGGTAGAGCGCTTGCCTGGAGCATGTTTTGGGTTGATGGGGGAAACCGGAGTGCCCAGAGGAAACCCATCCAGACACGGGGACCACATGTGATCCAAGCTCCCACAGATGAGCGCTGCCGTTGTGTCCTTGGGCAAGACACTTAACCCCACCTCGCCCCCAGTGTCTGCGGACACTGGTATCCCCCATGGCAGAAGATACATTGAGGCCCGTTGTGACGTGAGCCACCTGTGGGAGGATTCTCCAGCCAAGGTCCTGACCAAGCCGAAGCAAGAAGATCGTGGAGATGGTCCCCGGGCGCGCCTCGGGTGCAGCCCACTGCTCCTGATGACAGGATGGGTCAAATGCAGAGGACAAATTTCTCTAAGGAGACAATAAAAGGCTTATCTATCTATCTCATTTGCATGGAAACAAAAGGTGGTGCAGCAGAAAAGTGACATAGTGTATAGAAGCTTTAAAACATAAAGTGCAGAATCAGCTGAGTCCGATCATGAAGAAGGAGAGCTCATGGCAAAAGGAGAAATTCAAATTGTCAACTTCAAATTGAATTTCTCCTTTTGCTATGGATTCTACCTGGACGACTGAGGGATTCTACACAAGGAGGTTTCTAACTGAATCGAATTGAAAACAAAACATATGAACACATTTCACAATTAAAAGAGCCCATATTATATTTTCTGATCTGTTCTAATGTTTCCTCATCCAAAACACACCTGGAGTTGTGTTTTGCTTCAGTCACACATGTTTAATGCACAAACCCTGCAGATTTAGGCTGAGTTCTTCTCATATCAGCACTGGAATCTCCCATCTGTACTGAGCTAAAACTAAGGCAACACTAATAATAATAATAATAAGAAGAAGAAGAAGAAGAAGACATGCTTTATTCATCCCCATAGGGAAATTATTTCTCTGCATTTAACCCATCCATCAGGAGCAGTGGGCAGCTCGTCTTTCAGGCGCCCGGGGACCCATCTCCATGATCTTGTTGCTTAGGCTTGGTCAGGACCTCAGCTGGAGGATTTTACCTGGAGCATGTTTTGGGTTGATGGGGGAAACCGGAGTGCCCAGAGGAAACCCATCCAGACACGGGGAGAACATGCAAACTCCACACAGAAAGGCTCGGGCGACCCGGGGATCGAACCCAGACCATGCATGCAAACTCCACACAGAACACACACAGAAAGGCCTGGGCGACCCGGGGATCGAACCCGGAACCTTCTTGCTGTGAGGCATGAGCGCTAGCCACTCAGCCACCGTGCCGCTAAGGCAGGAATACTCTTTTTTTGTTGTTGTTTTTTGAGGAGGTAACAACTAAAAAAGCTCATAAGCTTTGACATGAAGCTCACAAGAATCACAAGCAGAACAGGAAACCAAATGATGACTTTATTGTGTGAATGTAAAACTACAGACAAAATTACATTGATTATAATGGAAGTCTGCTCTATTAGGCACTATTTAAGGGCATTTTTTAATGTTTCTGGTGGAATTTGGACAACAGCTTGTCTGGAGATGTTAACACTCTCTCTGGAATGTTCCGCAGTATGGCATTAAACTTCTATCTATCGTGCACCAAATCATTTAAAGGTGTTTTTATTGCTAAGAATAACTTGGAAACTTGCCTTTAACCGAGAGGGGACTCGCCTCTCCAGGGATATGACCTGTAACTTGGCCTTGGTGTCACCTACTTGTCGACAAGGAGAGACAGATTAAGGCTACGTTTACATGATGACGGTCTGAACAGAAGATGCAAAAGTGGCGTCGCGTCTTCACTTTTTATTCCGCGTTTAGGCGAGTGTTTTCAGGAGGAAATCTGCGTGCATACGGTGACGCAAAAGTGTGTGGAATTCGATTGGGTATGCATGCCAGGCGGCTAGGTGGCGCTGTGATACGTTATCACTATGTCCACGCGCATGTGTAGAATCTTCCTTCTTCTCATCTGCGCCGCGAAAAGCAAAACAAAACATGGCTACCGGTAGCAAAATACCGGCTACCGGTCAGACGAAGAAGTTCAACTGTTCCTTCAGACCATGTTAGACTACAAAGCAACGAAGGCGCAACAAGGTGTGGACTGGGAGTCCTGCCAAACAAAGTACACTGATATATGGACCAATGTGACGTAAACACGTACGCGACGTCAGCAAATTTGACCAGAGTTTTGCATCTTGGGCAGTGTAAACAAAAACGGTACGGTGGAGCGTATTCAAGTTTTCCACTTTGGAGGGCGGTTTCAGTTTTTTGCGGTTTTAAGCCCCCAAAACACTGTCACCGTCTAAATC